>BSQZ01000057.1:2835000-3277500 GCA_033239005.1 Lamellibrachia satsuma
TTCATGGCTTCCTAAGGCGTAATGCCTGGGGGATGACTTTACCTACTTTAATGTATACACTTTAATGTGTGCACCTTCTTCAAAATCACTCTGGATAAAATAAGTATCCCTCTATTAATGTAATAATTTAAGCTCTATGTTTAACTCCATGACCACCAAGCCACGTTCTAATATGATGTAGTATCCCCACGTATGATGTAGTTGCAGATTATCGCTACGTGCATTGACACATATATGAACAAAGCAGCAATTTAGTCAAGCAACGGTAACACCCATCATAATTAATACAACTAATAATCGTAGACAGCAGCCCAGCCCAAGGTCTCATTTATTACATTTCTTAAGTGCCTATGGTCGAGAGTGACGTCATAACTCCACTGTTTAATAACGTCATAAATCCAAGATCAACCGCTCGACGTAAATGACCCAGTGTTCATTGTTAACGAGCGCAGCATGCTGCGAGGTACTTTACCAGTATACATACATGTTTACGACAGTAGCGGCATCCCCAAATCATAGCCCTAATGGGACGCGAACAAAACTTTGGTGTACTGATTATATAACATCCTTCAAACGTGTCGTTATCAGTGCCCATGTTGTACAATAAATAATAGCCATAGACCATGCTTCTCAGGGCAGGAGTTCCCATAGACCATGCCTCTCAGGGCAGGAGTTCCCATAGACCATGCCTCTCAGGGCAGGAGTTCCCATAGACAATGCCTCTCAGGGCAGGAGTTCCCATAGACCATGCCTCTCAGGGCAGGAGTTCCCATAGATCATGCCTCTCAGGGCAGGAGTGCCCATAGACCATGCCTCTCAGGGTAGGAGTTCCCATAGACCATGCCTCTCAGGGCAGGAGTTCCCATAGACCATGCCTCTCAGGGCAGGAGTTCCCATAGACCATGCCTCTCTGGGCAGGAGTTCCCATAGACCATGCCTCTCTGGGCAGGAGTTCCCATAGACCATGCCTCTCAGGGCAGGAGTTCTCATAGACCATGCCTCTCTGGGCAGGAGTTCCCACAGACCATGCCTCTCAGGGCAGGAGTTCCCATAGACCATGCCTCTCAGTGCAGGAGTTCCCATAGACCATGCCTCTCAGGGCAGGAGTTCCCATAGATCATGCTTCTCTGGGCAGGAGTTCCCATAGACCATGCCTCTCAGGGCAGGAGTTCCCATAGACCATGCCTCTCAGGGCAGGAGTTCCCATAGATCATGCTTCTCTGGGAAGGAGTTCCCATAGACCATGCCTCTCTGGGCAGGAGTTCCCATAGACCATGCCTTTCAGGGCAGGAGTTCCCATAGACCATGCCTCTCAGGGCAGGAGTTCCCATAGACCATGCTTCTCTGGGCAGGAGTTCCCATAGACCATGCCTCTCAGGGCAGGAGTTCCCATAGAATATGCCTCTCAGGGCAGGAGTTCCCATAAACCATGCCTCTCAGGGCAGGAGTTCCCATAGACCATGCCTCTCAGGGCAGGAGTTCCCATAAACCATGCTTCTCAGGGCAGGAGTTCCCATAGACCATGCCTCTCAGGGCAGGAGTTCCCATATACCATGCCTCTCAGGGCAGGAGTTCCCATAAACCATGCTTCTCTGGGCAGCAGTTCCCTTACACCATGCTTCTCTGGGCAGCAGTTCCCTTAGACCATGCCTCTCAGGGCAGGAGTTCCCATAAACCATGCCTCTCAGGGCAGGAGTTCCCATAGACCATGCCTCTCAGGGCAGGAGTTCCCATAAACCATGCTTCTCAGGGCAGGAGTTCCCATAAACCATACCTCTCATGGCAGGAGTTCCCATAGACCATGCCTCTCAGGGCAGGAGTTCCCATAAACCATGCTTCTCTGGGCAGCAGTTCCCTTACACCATGCTTCTCTGGGCAGCAGTTCCCTTAGACCATGCCTCTCAGGGCAGGAGTTCCCATAAACCATGCTTCTCAGGGCAGGAGTTCCCATAGACCATGCCTCTCAGGGCAGGAGTTCCCATAGACCATGCCTCTCAGGGCAGGAGTTCCCATAAACCATGCTTCTCTGGGCAGCAGTTCCCTTAAACCATACTTCTCAGGGCAAGAGTTCACATAGACCATGCTTCTCAGTACTGGACATCTTAGTTAAAAATAATTACTTTCGCAATGAGTCCACGGATTGTACTTATGGTCAATTCTCACGAAATGTTCACATTTGGGGTTCAGAAGGGGGTAAAAATAAACGTATTCGTATAATTACGTACTTTTTGTCACATGAAGAGACAATGAGCTAATTATGAAATAAGATTTAGAAGACTAACTCCTAAAATTGGGTTTCTGACAGCAAGGTGAAGTTGTGAGTAGTTGTAAATAATTCAGATCTGAAACCGTACATCTGCACACAGTTCCTTGTAGTTTGAAAGGTTATTATACTTATTTAGTATATAATTACTTGTGATAATTCACGTTCTGTACATGTACAATCATATATTTGTGCTTGGGACTCAGTAAGACGTATTTATCAAACTTTTTTTGTGTTTGGGTTAACGTTGAAGTCATTTGCACTCTCCGGCTGTGGTGTTTTTTTAAAGTGACGTTATATTATAAGATGCCATTACAAGGGAAAGGTATTCATTGAGAAGTACATAAATTGGAATTTTCAACTGGGTCCACTTTATTTATATTGGAGTTATACCTACAAACCAAAGTGAATGGTCCCTTGACGTCACGTTCCTCAAATAAATTCCGATTCTTTTTATAGGCAACACATACCTCTCCGACCGCCAGCGACATGCCACCGCTGAGATGTTATGTTACATATGACTACAGAAGACGCGAACAAGACAGTTGTTCGATCGTTGTCCGAGACCTGCTTTTCTCTCACGGAGTTGTTGTGATGGATCGAATCAACATCTTTCTTTGGCGACGGGCCAACACATCTTTATGAAATCACGAGTACTGGCTGACAGGATTACGAAATAAGAATAATAAATCTGATGTATGCTTTTGCAGTGCGAATCGTTGACTCTCTACATGGACTTTTTTAAATATCTTTTGCTCATACAAATGTATACATTTAGTACTTAGTCGTTTAAATTGATAACTGTCCCCTCGGTAAGTCTGTTCTGTGATAAATGCATCCCTGGAATATGTATATCTTAGTTTATTTGCTCCATTCCACAAAACCGGTGACGTTTAAGTGATTGCATAATGCGCTGTTTCCAAATCGTTCTAATTGGCCGATTTGTCACGTGCCTTTCTGACGTGATAGAAATAACACAAACGACTCAACGAGCAATCTGAAAATTTTAAATCTTTCTCGATGTTATCGGAACGATTCACGACGCATAATTTAGACACCAGTAACATAATGCCACGATGTGCAGAGTTATTCATTTACATTATATGCGACCAGTAACGAAATATATCAGCAGTCAGGAAAAATTGGCAATATCTAGAGAAATATACTAATTTCCCACTTGATGACCTGTCTATGAATATTGACATAATTTGGCTGAAACTAGAAGAAAAGTATTCTGCTAACTGGAATGATCAACATTAGTACAGCGACTTAATGTTAATAGACCAACAGCATCTACCATTGTCAGTAGTGCATCTACCATTGTCAGTAGTGCATCTACCATTGACAGTAGTGCATCTACCTACCTCAGCAGAACTGGTCGTATTGTTTGAATGCTGGATGACGACTGATCAATATCATATCTTCTATGGACAACGCACAACGGAAGAGAGGAGTGAGATACTACGTACCAATGAATGAGAGGAGTGAGATACTACGTACCAATGAATGAGAGGAGTGAGATACTATGTACCAATGAATGAGAGGAGTGAGATACTACGTACCAATGAATGGGAGGAGTGAGATACTACGTACCAATGAATGAGAGGAGTGAGATACTACGTACCAATGAATGAGAGGAGTGAGATACTACGTACCAATGAATGAGAGGAGTGAGATACTACGTACCAATGAATGAGAGGAGAGAGATACTACGTACCAATGAATGAGAGGAGTGAGATACTACGTACCAATGAACGAGAGGAGTGAGATACTACGTACCAATGAATGAGAGGAGTGAGATACTACGTACCAATGAATGAGAGGAGTGAGATACTACGTACCAATGAATGAGAGGAGTGAGATGCTATGTACCAAAAGATGGGAGTGAAATTCTACGGACCAACGAAAGAAACGAATAAGATTCTACGGACCAGCAAAAGAGTGGAGTGAGATACTACGTACCAATAGAAAGTGGAGTGAGATATTACGTACCAATAGAAAGAGGAGTGAGATATTACGTACCAAAAATAAAGTGAAGTGAGATACTACGTATCAATAGAAAGAGGAGTGAGATTATACCAACGAAAGAGAAGAGTGAGATTCTACGCACCAACAAAATAGTGGAGTGAGATCTTCTTCACTTCACTTTCCCATAACCCGTAAGCATCGTTGGGGCACCATTGATGACTTTCTAACCAGCTCTCTCCACGTTTCCCTGTTCTCTACAGCCCTCTGGGAGTCAGCGAACTCCATTCCTGTCCACTCTTTGATGTTGTCTTCCCACCTCTTCTTCTGTCTACCTCTTCGTCTCCCCCCTCTTACGGTACCTTGCAAGATAGTCTTTGCAAGGCCAGATGATCGTGATACATGACCGTACCACTTCAGTTTACGCTTCTTAACTGTTGTAAGAAGGTCCTCATATGGTCCGATGGCTTGTTTGATCTTGTTACGGACAGCATCGTTAGTAACATGGTCTTTGTATGATATGTGCAAGATCTTCCGGAAGCATCTCATTTCCATGGCTTGTATCTGTAGATCTGCTGAAAGGGTCCATGTTTCACAAGCGTACAGAAAGATGGACATGACAAGGGAGCGCATCAGCCTTATTTTCGAACGGACCGTGATGTTTCTGTCGTTCCATAAAGGTTTCAACCTTGTTAGTGCTGCTGTTGTCTGTGCAATCCTGGCAAGTATCTCCGGTTTGGAACCCTCATCTGTGATAATTGATCCCAAGTACCTGAAGCTTGTTACTGCCTCAAGTCTATGTCCATTAACTTTGACCTCTGTGCTGATGCCTTGTGTGCTGTTTGTCATCAGTTTGGTCTTTTCGGCACTGATCTCCATGCCGTATGATGAAGATGTTTTCTCAAGGCGCTCCACTAAATTGACTAGTTCTTGTTCATCTCCTGCTAGGCCGTCGATGTCGTCAGCAAAACGAAGGTTGGTGATTGTCCTGCCTCCAATGCTGACAGTGCCTTGATGGTTTTCTAAAGCATCAGTCATTATCCTTTCCAGAAAAATGTTGAAGAGCGTTGGTGATAGTAGGCATCCTTGTCGAACTCCAACAGTTGTTCGAAACCAGTCTCCTATGCTGCTGTTGAAGGTTACTGCACTGGTGGCATTGTCTTATAGGTGTTCAATGGTTCGGACAAGCTTGGAGCCAATGTTGTACTTCCTCATGGTTGCCCATAGGGCCGCATGCCATACCTTATCAAAGGCCTTCTTGAAATCTATAAAGACATGATACAGGCTTTGCTGATGTTGAAGGTGTTTCTCGCAAAGGATTACAGGTTGAAGATATGTTCAATGGTGCTCCGTCCTGCTCGAAAACCCGCTTGTTCTTCAGCGATAATCTCTTCTGCCTGGGGTTTGAGTATGTTGAGTAGTATCTTCAACATGACTTTGCTCGGGTGGCTGATGAGGCTGATTGTTCTGTAGTTTTGGCACATCTGTAGGTTGCCTTTCTTGGGAAGTGTGATGATCAGTGACTGAGTCCATGGGGTGGGCCATTCTCCTGTCTGCCAGATCTTGTTGCAGATTGTTGTAAGTGTGGTAATCAAGGCTTCTCCCCCAGCTTGAACCAGTTCTGCTGGTATGTTATCAATTCCAGCTGACTTTCCTTTTTTCAGAGACTTTACTGCAGCCTCTACTTCCTCACGAAGAATGCGGTAGTCGTCCTCTTCAGTAGTCTGTGGACAGATTAGTACTACTGCGTCTCCGTTGGTGTTGTGGCTGTACAGTTCTGAGCAGTATTCTGTCCATCGATTGAGGATCTGCTGTTCTTCTGTCAGGCATTTCGCTGATTTGTCTTGGATAGTAGTAGTTATCCCTTTCTTCACTGATGTCAGGTCTTTCACTATTTGATAAGCCTTCTTGCTGTTGTTCTTGCTCAAGCTGTCTTCCATTTCACAGCACTGTTCTGCTATCCAGTTATCTTTTGCTCTTCTCATATCTTGTTTGATCTTCTTGTTGACTTCTCTGTATTTTGCTGCACCTTCAGGATCACATTTTCTCCTTTTCAATTCCCTTCTTTTGTCACAAAGATCTAGGATGTCTTCTGTGACCCATGGTTTCTTTATCCGACGGTGTTTTCCAAGGATCTCGCTGGCTGTGTCGGTCACTATTTTGTTGAAGGTGTTGGTCAGCAAGTTCACGTCGGTATATTTGTCATCCAGTATGATAAGTGGTGCAAATTTCCCACCTATCATTGCTTTGAATGCTTCTGCTACATCAGGATCCTTAAGTTTCTCGATGTCAAATTGTATTCTTGTTGGCTTTGGTTTGCTGATCCTCTTCAGGCGAATGTGGAAGGTTGTCATCAGCAAGTCGTGATCACTTCCGATATCTGCTCCTGGAAAGCTTCGTGTCCTGGCAATGTTCACTCCTGTGTGAAAGCGCCGTTTCACCAAGATGTAGTCGATCTGATTGTGATGTTTTCCATCTGGGCTGTGCCAGGTCCATCTTCTAGATGTTTTGTGTGGGCCAAATGTGTTAGCCAGCATCAGCTCATTGTACATTGCAAATTCGAGGAGCCTGTGACCTCTCTCATTTGTTTCCGCGTTGCAGAAAGGTCCGCAAGTGTCTTGCCAGTTGGTCTGCGCATCCTTTCCCACTTTTGCATTCCAGTCTCCTAGTACAATAAGATTGTCTTTCTTTGGCGTTTCCTCTATGACTTCTTGCAGCTGGCCATAGAAATCTTCCACCTCACTGTCGTCATAATCAGACGTTGGGGCATAAACTTGTATGACTGTCATGTTGAAGGGAGTTGCCTTCAGGCGGATGGTGATGAGCCTGCTGGAAATAGGGCTACAACCCATGACAGTGTTCACAATGTCTTTGTGAACAAGAAACCCAACGCCTTGTTCGTGTTTGTCATTCTTGCCACTGAAGTAGACCTTGTGTCCTTCTTCGGTCGATGTTTCACCAAAGCTTTTCCATCGCATCTCGGCGAGTCCAAGCAGATTCCACCTGTATCTCTCCATCTCCTGTGTGAGTTCTTTCAGTTTTCCTGCAGCTCTCAATGTCCTGACGTTCCATGTGCCGATGGTGATGTCGTTTCTTCCACGCATCTTTTTGGTAGGGGCACCAGTAACATACTTAACACCCCCGTCCTGATGTACGGCGGGAGGCGCGGTCAATTTTGACCCGGGCTGCGACCGATCCGGTATGTGATTCAAACTGGTTTTCATGATCATGGTGTGTCTAAGGCAGATTTGCAACCTAGCGGAGCCCATCCCTCTCCAGGCTGGTGGACCACAGCCGATATCCACCAAAAAAGTGGCTCGCCTTGGTCCTGAACACGTGGTCGTTGAACTCATCTTGGAGCCCTTCCGTCCTGGCCGTTTACTTCATCGAGGAAGACGTCCGCCCTGTGATGTCATGTTAACATCACCGTATTTTACCCATACGTGGTAGACTCGTGGGGGCGGGAGCGTCTTATTCCATCCCGTACAGGTCCATTGGACCTGCCCACTGCCCTCGTACGGGAGTGAGATACTACGTACAAATAGAAAGAAGAGTTACATACTACGGAACAACAAAAGAGTGGAGTGAGATACTACGTGCCAATGGAAAGAGGAATGAGATACTATTTACCAAAAATAGAGTGAAGTGAGATAATTCGTACAAATAGAAAGAGGAGTGAGATACTACGGACCAACAAAAGAGTGGAGTGAGATAATATGTACCAACAGACGATAGGAGAGATATACTGCGTACCACGGAAAGAGGAATGAGATACTATGTACCAACGGAAAGAGGAATGAGATACTATGTACCAACGGAAAGAGGAGTGAGATATTATGAATGTGAGTAAAGAAATTCCAAATGGAGATGGCTATGTGACAACTGGCAACTGACTGTGTTGTTAGAAGAGATGCTGACTGCTGGTTCAGTTGGGACTACAGCAAGGGCAGCAGACTCATCAGTGGGGCCTTCCACACGGCGGCTACAGGGGACATCCACACGGCAGCTATAGGGGCCATCCACACGGCGGCTACAGGGGCCATCCACACGGCGGCTACAGGGGACATCCACACGGCAGCTACAGGGGCCATCCACACGGCGGCTACAGGGGCCTTCCACACGGCGGCTACAGGGGCCTTCCACACGGCGGCTACAGGGGCCTTCCACACGGCGGCTACAGGGGCCTTCCACACGGCGGCTACAGGGGCCTTCCACACGGCGGCTACAGGGGCCTTCCACACGGCGGCTACAGGGGCCTTCCACACGGCGGCTACAGGGGCCATCCACACGGCGGCTACAGGGGCCTTCCACACGGCGGCTACAGGGGCCTTCCACACGGCGGCTACAGGGGCCTTCCACACGGCGGCTACAGGGGCCATCCACACGGCGGCTACAGGGGCCATCCACACGGCGGCTACAGGGGCCTTCCACACGGCGGCTACAGAGGCCATCCACACGGCGGCTACAGGGGCCTTCCACACGGCGGCTACAGGGGCCATCCACACGGCGGCTACAGACCATCCACACGGCGGCTACAGGGGCCTTCCACACGGCGGCTACAGACTATCCATGCGGCAGCTACAGAGGCCATCCACACGGCGGCTACAGGGGCCATCCACACGGCGGCTACAGGGGCCATCCACACGGCGGCTACAGAGGCCATCCACACGGCGGCTACAGGGGCCATCCACACGGCGGCTACATGGGCCATCCACACGGCGGCTACAGAGGCCATCCACTCAGCGGATATAGACCATCCACACAGCGGCTACAGGGGCCATCCACCCGGCGGCTATAGACCATCCACACAGCGGCTACAGGGGCCATCCACACGGCGGCTACAGAGGCCATCCACACGGCGGCTACAGGCCATCCACACGGCGGCTACAGAGGCCATCCACACGGCGGCTACAGAGGCCATCCACACGGCGGCTACAGAGGCCATCCACACGGCGGCTACAGACCATCCACACGGCGGCTACAGAGGCCATCCACTCGGCGGCTATAGACCATCCACCCGGCGGCTATAGAGGCCATCCACACGGCGGCTACAGACCATCCACTCGGCGGCTACAGGGGCCATCCACACGGCGGCTACAGAGGTCGTCCACACGGCGGCTACAGAGGCCATCCACACGGCGGCTACAGAGGCCATCCACTCGGCGGCTGTAGACCATCCACCCGGCGGCTACAGAGGCCATCCACACGGCGGCTACAGACCATCCACTCGGCGGCTACAGGGGCCATCCACACGGCGGCTACAGAGGCCATCCACACGGCAGCTACCGGGGCCATCCACACGGCGGGTACAGAGGCCATCCACTCTGCGGCTACAGACCATCCACACGGCGGGTACAGAGGCCATCCACCCGGCGGCTACAGACCATCCACACGGCGGGTACAGAGGCCATCCACCCGGCGGCTACAGACCATCCACACGGCGGGTACAGAGGCCATCCA
Source organism: Lamellibrachia satsuma (assembly GCA_033239005.1). Classification (NCBI taxonomy): domain Eukaryota; kingdom Metazoa; phylum Annelida; class Polychaeta; order Sabellida; family Siboglinidae; genus Lamellibrachia; species Lamellibrachia satsuma. Next base: position 2,844,689 of record BSQZ01000057.1, read on the forward strand.
CACGGCGGCTACAGGGGCCATCCACACGGCGGCTACAGAGGCCATCCACACGGCGGCTACAGACCATCCACACGGCGGCTACAGGGGACATCCACACGGCGGCTACATATGGCCCGGCACCGACGATGACTTGTCATTGGATGCCGTCAATGTGACAGCGACTGGGGCCAGGCACTAGAGACGACGTGTTAATAATTCAACGACTAACGCACCCATCCAATCCGACGAATTGAGATGGAAGAGAATGCGTGTATCTACATCTATATGCTTTCAACAAGGAAGCGTCAACGGGCACAAATGTTGGTCGCACAGTGTACGCACAAGCTGCTGCTGCTGCTGCTGCTGCTGCTGCTGCTGAAACCGGAGCAGGCAAATCGCTAGAATAATTATTTAGTGTTTAGTGTACTTCGTATAAATTAAACGATTAATGTGTTGTGTCATTTTCGAGTCGTCAAATTAAGGTGTGACCTTTCTCGTGTTCGAGAAACAGTGGCGTATTTAGGATCTCAGATACGGAGGCCAAATTTGCCAATCTTAGTCATTCATTAGTTATTCATGCTACCATGTAGTGGCACAACGGTTTAGTCAACGAACAATTCTTATGTCAAAGCTAAAGACCCAATTACACACACTGTTGGGAGAATATAAAAAGTGCGTAGTGGCCACCCTCATACTTGTCCACCCTCATACTTGTCCACCCTCATACACGTGTTCTTCTTCTTCCGCTTCCCTTGCTGGGTGGGGCCACATCACGAACTATTGTCGTAGTGTGCCTGTTTCTAATCCACGATATGGCGTCCTGAAATGTCACATACTCGTTTTAGTGAGTATCCTCAACAACATATGAATGTACAACTAGGACACTCGTGTATGTACAACTAGGACACTCGTGTATGTACAACTAGGACACTCGTGTATGTACAACTAGGACACTCGTGTATGTACAACTAGGACACTCGTGTGTGTACAACTAGGACACTCGTGTATGTACAACTAGGACACTCGTGTATGTTTGTGCTCGACAGGAGATGATAAAAAGTAATGTGCACTGGTAGCAACTTCTCGTCAATATGTCACTGTCACTAGGCCGTGTCCAGCCACCAGACCGTTCCAACTGTCTGTCTTTGGCTGTTCTTGTCCATATCACGATATCGTCTCTCATGTATGTCTGTCTTTTGTTGTTCTCTCCCCATTCGTTTGTAATTCATTCTTGCTTTTTCCCCTATATTTGTAGTTGAAACATTATCTGGCATATGAACTAAAAAAGCTTTTATGTAATTTATTAAGTAAAAAAACCACATCTTAGCTCAATTTCGACAAAATTCAATATTTGACCCGCAATGCATTTATTATTTATCTTTATAAAAAGACGAAAAAAGTTGGTGGGTCCGTACAATGTTTATATATCTGACATACTAATAGCTACGTCGGCAGCAAAATGTTCTGCAAAAGTTGGTAAAAATGTTCATTTATTATTTGTTTCTACACACAAAGAAACAAATCAAGTCCCAGGCAAAAATTGGGGTTTGCTATCTTTAAAGCACCACCCTAATCATATGTTCTTTAAAGATGCCATATTATAGTAACATTGTCATCAAAACCCAAATTTGACCAACAAGGAATAAAGTCGTTTCATTAAAGTTGGTAAAAATTTTCATTTATTATTCATCTCTATATAACAGAAAAAATTCACGAATGGCTGGACACAAATTGAGCGTTTGTTTCTTAAAATAACACTTCGAACTAAATTGTCTGTCCATAACTTGTCTTAGCGATACAACTTATGAGCACAAACGGTTAAGGGTCACCTAGGTGGAATCTAACAAATAATTCGTTAAACTTTAATTGTCCGTGTTAAAAGTGTCAAAATGTGGGCAGATGTGCTGATGGACTGATTGACGGATGGACTGATGGGCTGATGGGCTGATTGACGGATGGACTGATGGACTGATATACTGATGGAATGGTGGCCTGATGGACTGATGGCCTGATTGACTAATGGACTAGTGGCCTGATGGACTTGATGACCATGTTATGTTGTCGCTCAAAACCTATGCGATTTCGTGCAGTCGCAGTTGCCCCAATTATTTCCGACACTACCAAACGTAAGTGCGTCATAATACACAGCGCAGCGATTATGTGACCGAATAGGTTTCGCGCAGTAATTGCAATGATATGTTCGTATTGGAACCAACTGCTCTACGACACGTGAAACATAAGTCTAATAACGGGAAGTTGATACAAACGAGAATGGTGTTGATTTCCTTTAGATTAGGAATACAATTACCCGGGCAGGAATAGTAATTTCTTCTTGTTGCGGTCACTTGCAACGCGTCATCATAGTTCGTGGATAATCTTCCCACGCTAATTCTGACCGACATGCTTTACATATAGCGTCTCGACGCCACCCTGTCTGCGCATCACCGAGTAGCATTCGGTATTACCGGCTGAACGATGCGACACAATAATTATACGCATGGGACGGAAACGTCGAAGAGACTGGAATCAATGTTGGTTCGGCAACAGGTTTCGTTTGATGACCGGAATGCGTGTTCCTGCACAAAGGCTGCTTCCCGCCGTCGCCTTCTTCCTGAGACACCGGCTCGTCTACGTTCATTAGCCTTTCCCGGAAGCTCGGAGAAAGATTCAGGCGCCGTAGTCCTATGTCGATATTAACTAGGCTAAGAATGATTAATGCCGATCGATTAAAGACGACGGCCCACCGGCGAGACAGCTCGCTGTTAGTAGGTCACGGGGAAACAACGGATTCACCGGGCCTCGAAAACCAGCTGGACAAGGCGAAGGAGTTCTAATCTAATTCATTCGACCTTCCAGTTGGTCAACCATGACTTTTTCTATTAACCAGTGTGACACAGATCGGAAAAAGTCCAACTTCTTCACCCGCTACAGCTAAGGAACGTATGCGTCATGTAAGTTGAATGTAAGTTCTCTGTTGATCCGCCGGTCATACATCACTTTACTCCAGTGTCAGTGTCATCATTACTCACTGATGTTGATGACGAGGGTGACGAGAATTAGGATGATCGCAGTGTTGTGGATGATGGAGATGTGGATGAAGAGGATGGTGGTATGAGGATGTTGAAGACGGGGATGATGAAGAACATGATGAAAGATGATGATGATACAGATGATGGTAATGATGATGGAAATGGTGATGGTAATGATGATGATACAGATGATGGTAATGATGATGATAATGATGATGGTAATGATGACGGTAATGGTGATGGTAATGATGATAATACTGATTATGGTAATGATGATGATAATGATGATGGTAATGATGACAGTAATGGCGATGGTAATGATGATAATACAGATGATGGTAATGATGATGATACTGATTGTGGTAATGATGATAGTAATGATGATGACACAGATGATGGTAATGATGATGATAATGATGATGGTACAGATGATGGTAATGACGATGACGATTGGGAACATGTTGATGACAATAACACGAGGGTCGGGATGATGCGGAAGTTATCGACAGAGAGGACAGTGATGTGGATAGTTATGAGATGATGCCGATAAAACGTGGGGATAAGGTTGGAACAAAGACAGCTGATAGCACTATGTAAATTATATGATGAAGACCATGTTAAAGATACCCGGAGAAGGAATAAGACAGTGAGGAAGTTCTACGGATAAATCGTTGAAGAATTGTTTGTTTATGATTTTAAATTGTAATGTTATAATTAACCATAACTCATACACAATAGAAACAGGATACACAATAGAAACAGGATACACAACGTAGATAAACTGGCACGAAACGTGTTCTCTTGTTCCGTACGTAGCGAGACACGCGTTGTGTTATATGCGGCGGCGATCCGCCGGATATGCGCCAAGACGTTGAATGACTTCATTACAACCGACATTATCATATAGAACGCGGCGAAAGTGGACGATTCCGTTCGAATAGGATCAATTGCACATCATAAACCCTCGATGCAACCCTTTATACAGCTGCTCCAGCATAATTCGCACACACCGCTTAGCTTATCACAAGGAACCAGTTGAGAAATGCGTGTGAGTTATGTGCAAAGGAATATTGACATTGTTCGTTTCACCGTATCATCGTATATAAAATGTTATTTCTAATCACAAGAATGGTAGGGGAGACCGGGATATGTTGTAACAAAAACAGCATATTTCAGGATTGCGGTTCGAAATGTTACCAGATTTTTAATGTCAACGAAACTGCAAATATCTCGAGCAAATAGCGATTGATTAAATACATTAATGCAATACACATATGACTAGCTTGTAATACTTGATTGGCCCTAAATAATTAAACAGTAATTGGTAGACCCCCCATTGGAACACCGTGCAAATACTAATTAACATAATCATGTTAATTACGAAACGTGTATTCATCGTTGTCCGAGTCACAAAGTTTGGCACTTTCCAAACTCTTTGCCTCCACCAAATGACATGTTTCGCTTGACACAGCTAGAGGACATATTAATGACTAGAACTACCAAAGAAAGAACAACATAGTATAAGTTATGTGCACATAAACAGCTGGAGGACATATTAATGACTAGAACTACCAAAGAAAGAACAACATAGTATAAGTTATGTGCACATAAACAGCTGGAGGACATATTAGTGACTAGAACTACCAAAGAAAGAACAACATAGTATAAGTTATGTGTACATAAACCCTTAACAAGTTGGCATAGCGAAAGTTTAACAAATTACTGGTTTGTATTATTTAAAATGGCACAATGACATGCTTAAAACTATTGATGAACATTTTGCTACCTTGTGAAATAATTTGGTTTAGCAGTTTTGTCTGTAGTACGTACGTTACAACTCGTATTTCACTTAGCCCCGGTCTCTCCTACCAGCGGATGGCTTCATTTACAGCCAGAGAACCAGCCATACAGACGGGCAGACAGTAGCCTACCCACGCTTAAATTAAAAACTATTAATTTTGAGTAGCTGGACTGATTCATATTGACATGTACCTTTTTACTTTAGCCGAGATACGCCTACACACATATGTTGATGTGCTTAACACGGTTGTCAAGTCATTAAAAACGAAGACTGAGAGACACGCGTGTAATCGTTGCATTTTGTGGACTAAAATAACCGTTCGCGACATCGTGTCTCCGTCTGGTTGACGGGGTGCCTTATTACGTGCGGACGTGGGCTGGCCACAGAGCGAACTCATTCTAATGAGTCGATAGTGCGGTTCCTTTCATCGTACATTACAGATAACGCAACGTATTCCCTTAACAAACTTAAAGCTGGCGATTTCAGGCGTAACGGAAAATCAATGCATGCAGCAGCTGAGAGCGTCGAAGACAAACACGTCTCTTCGGTTGTCAAATCGTGAATATGTGGCAACGAGAACATCTGTCAATTTTACAATTATCACTATCAGTTCTCTTATTTAGGTAGTTGTAAGAAATTATGGTGATGATGATGATGGTAATATTGTTAATTAAATACAATTACAAGTGATGTCACTACAATTCGAATCCGTGGGTGGGCCACTTGACTAGGTCAATGCTTGTCAAGAAACAACAGAAACCATCTCACGTATACAGGAGTTGTATTAATATTTATATACTTAATATAAATAGAAATTGCGAATAAAAAATATACTAAAAACTCGAAAATTATTGACAAAGATCAAATTGTGACATTCGATGCATGCAAACAACATCGGATTATCCCTTTCCAGATATCATTAACTCAGACGCACGCACGCAAACGCACGCACACACGCACGCAAACACACACACACACACACACACACACACACACACTTTACATGATACATGGATTGACGTAACATGTTTAGCCACAGTAAATAACGTTAGAAACGCACACTTGTCGTTAATGGATTACGACATCGATGCAAAAATGTGTGTGACTGCTATCCTTTGAACTGTTACGTCTGACACATGTTGCTGTATCCGGAAACGGCCGAGATCGCAACGATGTATTGAGATTAGTCATGACGTCACCCTCCCATTGTCTGACACTGTTCACGTTGGAAATCCGCAATTCTCATCTGATGAAATCTGGTCACGCGCGCTAACATGCACGCACGCACGCACGCATGCATGCACGCACGCACAGTAGCCCCCCTCTTATAAGGCAACCATTATGCACTACAAAGCTGCAATAACCTTATAACAGCACCACCGTATTATAACGCCAGCGCATACGTGGTCGTGCATGTCTTGGATGTCCAAGCCGACCTTTTCGGCGACACAAGACAAACTTCAAGAATGCCTCACGGATCTTCTGTGTTTCCATGATCTTTCAGGACAAAGTGTCCTTTGTTTGATATGTTTCATGCCTGGTCAGCACTGATGGAAGGCTTCCTCATTTCGGACATGATCTTCTGCAGGATTTTATCCCCGATTATGGCAATATCTTTGTTCTGTATTATTGTTTTGTGTTGCCAACAGAACCACATCGTCGTAATTATCGCTTGTGTCCGAATGGTTGGCGTCATGGCGGTGTCTTCACGTGTCGATAATCTGCTGGTCATTGACGACATCCGTCTTTATTATGCATGGGCTGCAGCTGTAGGCGATTGTCTCACACTGATTTTCAAACCTGAAAATTCACTACTGACAACAACAGAATCCATTGGCGTTTAATTAATTTAACTTGGACACCCGTGGACCCCGCCATGAATAACAATGTGTATTGGTGTTTTTAACAGCGTCTTCCGAATAATTTGACGTCCAAGTATAGTCTGGCGGTGGCTATATGTGTTCTGTGGATGTATGTGTTCTGTGGCTATATGTGTTCTGTGGGTGTATGTGTTCTGTGGATGTATAAGTTCATATTTAGACATGTTTGTATAATTTGTGTAAACGTCGTTATGTGCATGATTTATAATCCTCGGTCGTGACACTGGGCATCGATTTGTGGCTTCCGCAGAAGGTCTTCGTTGTCAGTGAGTGTGTAAACAACAAAAACCGTCTTTCTTATACAGGACTCCATCCGAACGTCTCTCCCTCTTCCACTCCTCTGTGCACCGCCTTCTATTAACCTGTCTCATACTTGTGTCCCATGTTACACGATCAACGTCTATTTCATCTTCGCCTATCGATCTGAACCATTGAAGTAATTCCTGGTACTCGTCGATAGCCTCGTAGCCGAGTATTCCCTGTGTGTTTATTCGCTGACAGCTGCACGCAGCCATCGTGCAGTTTTTATGTGACTGGTGCGCTTAGTACATTCCAGAAAGAGCAGGTAGAGGCAAGACGTGTGCCCGCCCAACAGAACCGTGTAGAGAGGGAGAGGAAGCTACGCACTGCTAAACGTAATACTGAACTGGCTACAGTCTCTGACTGCTGCTTTGTCGACAGAACAAGATGACAAGTATCACAGTTCGTGCAAGGGAAACGCCGAATTGAATACGCATACGCGAATCCTGCGTCCGGTTCCTCGGTTTTCTAGCAGGACAAAGCTACAGAGAAACTAATTCAGATACGCATACGTTTTCCGGTGCCACAAACGTCGTTGAGTGTTCGTGATATTGCGTTTCGCGTTCCAGACAGTTTAGTCCACCATTGACTACGTGCGCTGTCAAGTCGTTATTTTGCTGATGCATTCAACATTAAAATGCAATTTGGACAAGAATGTTAATGTATGTGTATGTGTGCGTGCGTGCGTATGTGCGTGCGACGTTGTGTCACAAAGTTGTGTGTGTGCGTGCGTGCGTGCGTGCGTGCGTGCGTGCGTGCGTGCGTGTGTTATTCTTAGTTATCTGGCTGACTTTCAGTGTGCCGGTAGCTATTACTCTGGCTGTCCGTTTAGTTCTCTATTTGGTGTATATCGATCTGATTGGCCATCCATCTGTCTCGATGTCTGTATATATGTATGTCTGTCGGTGTATCAGTGTGTAAACTTTGTTGTAATGCAGAATGTCTGACGATAATCATGTCGCTCCCATTTCGTTATGCTCGTCAGTCTCATCCGGTCGTCGTCACAACGTCACAACGTCACAACGTCACACTGTGACGCGCTCATCTTCTGCCCGTGGCCAGATGCGCTCAGACGGACATCGCTGATCATTAATAGATAAGCACTAATGAACGCATTCAGATTCGGACTGCGTGTTTGCGGCAGACAGTAATTAACGAAAGTGCGAAGACTATGAGTGCGGGGAATGCGCAACCCCAATCTTGATATCTCCGATTGATTGCTTCTGTGAACGAACCACACAACTTGGCATAAACCTTAGTCGAATGCGCCAGATTGATATGCCTTTTTTCATCAACACCTCCATCCTTCCATGGACCACTCCATCGTTCAATCTGTCTTCAAACAATCCCTCCTCAGTAATTAGAAACCCACTTGAATATACATTAACACATTTCCGCCAATGCGCAGTTAAGCATCGCTCGGCTGTGTACACTCCACAATCAACAAGGACAGGACACCTTGAATTGAACACAATACGACATAACGAGTCAAAAAGATGACACCTTGTAGCGAACTAATACTACATAACAAGTTAACAACAGGACACTGCAGAAAGCACAATACAGCATAACAAGTCAACAACAGGACACTGCAGAAAGCACAATACAGCATAACAAGTTAACACCAGGACACTGCAGAAAGCACAATACAGCATAACAAGTCAACAACAGGACACTGCAGAAAGCACAATACAGCATAACAAGTTAACAACAGGACACTGCAGAAAGCACAATACAGCATAACAAGTTAACACCAGGACACTGCAGAAAGCACAATACAGCATAACAAGTTAACACCAGGACACTGCAGAAAGCACAATACAGCATAACAAGTTAACACCAGGACACTGCAGAAAGCACAATACAGCATAACAAGTTAACACCAGGACACTGCAGAAAGCACAATACAGCATAACAAGTTAACAACAGGACACTGCAGAAAGCACAATACAGCATAACAAGTTAACACCAGGACACTGCAGAAAGCACAATACAGCATAACAAGTTAACAACAGGACACTGCAGAAAGCACAATACAGCATAACAAGTTAACAACAGGACACTGCAGAAAGCACAATACAGCATAACAAGTTAACACCAGGACACTGCAGAAAGCACAATACAGCATAACAAGTTAACACCAGGACACTGCAGAAAGCACAATACAGCATAACAAGTTAACACCAGGACACTGCAGAAAGCACAATACAGCATAACAAGTTAACACCAGGACACTGCAGAAAGCACAATACAGCATAACAAGTTAACAACAGGACACTGCAGAAAGCACAATACAGCATAACAAGTTAACACCAGGACACTGCAGAAAGCACAATACAGCATAACAAGTTAACAACAGGACACTGCAGAAAGCACAATACAGCATAACAAGTTAACAACAGGACACTGCAGAAAGCACAATACAGCATAACAAGTTAACACCAGGACACTGCAGAAAGCACAATACAGCATAACAAGTTAACACCAGGACACTGCAGAAAGCACAATACAGCATAACAAGTTAACACCAGGACACTGCAGAAAGCACAATACAGCATAACAAGTTAACACCAGGACACTGCAGAAAGCACAATACAGCATAACAAGTTAACAACAGGACACTGCAGAAAGCACAATACAGCATAACAAGTTAACACCAGGACACTGCAGAAAGCACAATACAGCATAACAAGTTAACAACAGGACACTGCAGAAAGCACAATACAGCATAACAAGTTAACAACAGGACACTGCAGAAAGCACAATACAGCATAACAAGTTAACACCAGGACACTGCAGAAAGCACAATACAGCATAACAAGTTAACAACAGGACACTGCAGAAAGCACAATACAGCATAACAAGTTAACACCAGGACACTGCAGAAAGCACAATACAGCATAACAAGTTAACACCAGGACACTGCAGAAAGAACAATACAGCATAACAAGTTAACACCAGGACACTGCAGAAAGCACAATACAGCATAACAAGTTAACACCAGGACACTGCAGAAAGCACAATACAGCATAACAAGTTAACAACAGGACACTGCAGAAAGCACAATACAGCATAACAAGTTAACACCAGGACACTGCAGAAAGCACAATACAGCATAACAAGTTAACAACAGGACACTGCAGAAAGCACAATACAGCATAACAAGTTAACACCAGGACACTGCAGAAAGCACAATACAGCATAACAAGTTAACACCAGGACACTGCAGAAAGCACAATACAGCATAACAAGTTAACACCAGGACACTGCAGAAAGCACAATACAGCATAACAAGTTAACAACAGGACACTGCAGAAAGCACAATACAGCATAACAAGTTAACACCAGGACACAATGCAGAGAACACAATCTCTTCTAGGGACATTGATCATGTTTCTACAGCGGCTCTAGTACAAGCTCAAGACCACGCGTTATCCGAGTACGTCTTTGTTTTGATATGTCCACAGAAATTCGCAACTGTGTCCATCATTCAGGAAAAGCCACCAGGTGTGGTGGATTGAGAGCGAAAAGGATCAAATTAATGAGCACAAATGCACCACCACCATTGAGAGCTGGGTGGGCAGGTGTTCCTAGTGGCGCTAGAGAGTGGGTGCGGTCGCGTGCGAGCAAGTTCATCACCGTCATTAACTGATGATAATGCCACACTGACTACGTTTTGCATTGCCAATTGGCTCTCTTTTTGATAATACCATATTGGTCTAATTTGGTTTCTGTTGTCAGAAAATCGTCAGGTTCACACGGTAGTTTTGAACAAGATTGAACAAGACTGCCACCCAGAACTACGAGCTCCAGATGGCAAGTGGACAAGGAAGCCACCCAGAGCTACGCGCTCCAGATGGCAAGTGGACAAGGAAGCCACCCGGAGCTACGAGATCCAGATAGCAATTGGACAAGGAAGCCACCCAGAGCTAAGGGCTCCAGGTGGCAAGTGAACAAGGAAGCCACCCAGAGCTACGAGATCCAGATAGCAAGTGGACAATGAAGCCACCCAGAGCTACGAGCTCCAGGTGGCAAGTGGACAAGGAAGCCACCCAGAGCTACGAGCTCCAGATGGCAAGTGGACAAGGAAGCCACCCAGAGCTACGCGCTCCAGATGGCAAGTGGACAAGGAAGCCACCCAGAGCTACGAGCTCCAGGTGGCAAGTGGACAAGGAAGCCACCCAGAGCTACGAGCTCCAGATGGCAAGTGGACAATGAAGCCACCCAGAGCTACGAGCTCCAGATGGCAATTGGACAAGGAAGCCACCCAGAGCTACGAGCTCCAGGTGGCAAGTGGACAAGGAAGCCACCCAGAGCTAACAGCTCCAGGTGACAAGTGGACAGGGAAGCCACCCACAGCTACGAGCTCCAGGTGGCAAGTGGACAAGGAAGCCACCAAGAGCTACGAGCTCCAGGTGGCAAGTGGACAAGGAAGCCACCCAGAGCTACGAGCTCCAGGTGACAAGTGGACAAGGAAGCCACCCAGAGCTACGAGCTCCAGATGGCAAGTGGACAAGGAAACCACCCAGAGCTACGAGCTCCAGATGGCAATTGGACAAGGAAGCCACCCAGAGCTACGAGCTCCAGGTGGCAAGTGGACAAGGAAGCCACCCAGAGCTAACAGCTCCAGGTGACAAGTGGACAGGGAAGCCACCCACAGCTACGAGCTCCAGGTGGCAAGTGGACAAGGAAGCCACCAAGAGCTACGAGCTCCAGGTGGCAAGTGGACAAGGAAGCCACCCAGAGCTACGAGCTCCAGATGGCAAGTGGACAAGTAAGCCACCCAGTGCTACGAGCTCCAGATGGCAAGTGGACAAGGAAGCAGTTAAATTAAATTATTTATTTCCAAGTGAAAAAATACAAAAAAGAAACTACAAAGCAATATACAATAATATAAAACATGTACAATTGGCATATCGAGAGTCCAACAAATTGTTTATCTATCTATAGCCCGCCCTTATCAGATATTTCTTAAACATATTCACACTATATGAATCACGATGTTCTTCTAACAAATATTGCTTTACTTACTTAACATATCGGCTGCCGTCATTGAGTAAGTAAATCAATCGTGATTCATATGTACCAACTTTATGAACATGTTTACACATATTCGCACTAGTAGCATTTACACAATCACTTGACAGTTTGTTCCATTCGTTTAGCATACTCTGTGACAATGAGTTATCACATTTTAGCCATTATTATTTAGTTTGTAGTGGGCATTCAAAGCTTGTGGATGACGGCCATTGTTAGTGAATGGTCAGGCTACTGAATTTGGTTGTTGAAATGCTACAACGTCTTTACAAACTTTTTCATTTAAAATATATGACAAAAAATACGTATTTTTGTGTTATCGCCCAAATTGCCAAATGTATATCTTTCTATTTAGTCAATTTCTTTGCTTTTGTTTCTGTTGCTGCCGTCGCTGCATTGTTTCAACGTAGTCCAATGGAAACCATTTGGTTGCATGGATCACATTACATAACGCATAAGTGATTATAACTTAATCTTGTTTGAGTGATCGAGTACACATTCCTTTCCTACTGCAATATAAACGTTCTGAGTGAAAAATAGAATTCATCTTTCTCTACACCTCGAGTCTACAAAGGTCATTATATGTGTGTGTGTGTGTGTGTGTGTGTGTGCGTGCGTGCGTGCGTTCGTGCGTGCGTGCGTGCGTGCGTGCGTACGTGCGTGTAATGTACTCAGAGTAGCCAGCAGTCGTGTACGCCAGTGCCAGGTGTCCCGACAGTAGGTTGCATCCAACCAATGGGGGTAGTGGACGAGAACGCCCCACCTGGCGACTTAATCATTACATGACAGACCGGTCCCTGCTCTAGATTCTCCTCTTCATTTCCACAACATGATTAGCTTTACTTAGCGGTACATCGTCGTATTGTAGCTGCACGTATTAGACCTAATATATTCCCACAAGTGGCGGTGTAGCTTTGTTCGTTTCCGGTGGAAAGCACTCTTGTTAATGGGCCCCATTAGTCGGTCGAAGTAATTACAACCTGTGCCATGCATGTGCATATCGAAAGGTTTATCCGGATCAGTGGACACTTTATAGTCTGCGGACTGTCCAGAACAAGGCCACTTAGGGCTATTACTATTCGAAAACGCCCGCATCCATTCTGGCAGAGACATTTAATTGTGGATTTTATTTCGGCTTCAATAATTTTCATTCACAATATATGCTACAAAAAGACAATTACAACGTTTGAGATATAGCATATTTTCACTACAGAGTATTGTTTACGGACCTTGAATCCATCTGCGGTATCGACAAACATTTGTTCAAGCCTAGTTGAAGATGCAGAAGATAAGATTATAGACGGCATTGTACGAGATTCAAAGACAAATTACCATTCTCCGTCCTCGGCAACGTATCTTAAACGGACCCCTTCAGATGACGTACAGTGATCGAGACAGGGTCAGGAAGGTTGTGTTGCCACATCAACTCCCTTCAATGTCTTCCTCACTGTCGTCTTAAGCCTAACCGCTGAGAAGCTTCCCAAGGGAATCGATATTTTGTATAGAATGAACGGAAACTAACTCCGATCCGAGACAAAGACATCATCTCGGTCATTCGTTGAACTCCACGCGTAATTGATGTGTGCGCCCATTCGCAATAATACCTCCAAGTTATCACTAATGTCTTTGTAGAAGCATGCGACTAACAACTCCTTGTGGACGTCACGTTAATCGAATGAATAATCGCGAGCTTCTATGGACATGTGTGTGTGTGCGTGCGTGCGTGCGTGCGTGCGTGTGTGAAGCAAACTTGGAAATTACATTTCTGCTACCTCCGCAGCTGTGAATACCAGAAATGTGATGTCGACAAAAAAATCTAACATCACTTGAAACGAGCCTGTGCATGCTGAGGGTTCGCAAATATAACATGTTTTGAACAACATGAAATCAAGACTCAAACTAAGCTTCTTATGCAGCATGCTGTAATCAATCATCCAAATACCCATGTGTGGTGCTGAACAGAAACCAATAGTGGTCTGACGCCAGCCAAGGGCACCATCGCTGAAGCCATTATCCATCCCGCCAACTAGCGACCACTGCTGCTGCTCTCCGATTCATCCACATGGGATAAGTCTTCTCCTCCGGGACTAAGATGAAAAATAAAAAAAATAGTATTTGGTCAATGGTCAAACCGTCAATTCAGGACCCGTGACACGACCGCCTGAATCCACGGAAAGCAATCACAACAGAAACACAAATAGTCGGCGATGACGTTGTGTGAGTCGTAAACAGCACATTTCCGTGCATTCCTATTTTACTCCACCAATATAGGTCGTAAAATCGATATTAATTTGTATCCGCGTTCTACCGCTCTCTTTGCCTTTAATAACGAGATACGAATCACACTCACCATAAAATGCATTGATTCACAACCATCTAGGTAGCAAAACAACAACCGGATCTAAGCAAATGGATTCATCCGGGTAGGATATCGCGAGACTATTTCATTAAAAATTCAATACAGTAATGTTGTAGTAATAAAATAAATAAAATAAAAAATCACCCACTTTACAAAGTGGTACCATCAATGGGGACATAAGTTATGTTTATTTTAAGAATAGTGATAACTTTCATCATGCAAAGGTCATTAAAATACTGATTGTGACACAAAGTCCAGCTGAATGGAATAAAAGTATGCTTTATCAGCAACAGTAATAGTGACTATTTTGATATATTTGTATAATGTATAGTGAATTTGATATTTATATCATGATATTTATATCATGGTATAATCAGAAATGTAGTGTATGCTTATTAGATTGCTGCGCCACCTGGCGCCTCAACGTTGAACATCGTGCGAACAAATAACGTAGCAATCACTACGCCTTAATGTGACGTCACACATACGTAACAACTAACCACTGACAGAAGATGTGTACACGGCCGGCAAAGTTGGAGGTAAATGTTCCAGCGACGGTTGCCAGGTTGGCCACGTAAGTTATTGATGAAAGCGAACAACTGAATTGTGAACTGATCGTTGTGTCTTGTTAATGACGTCGTTGACAGGAATGGAACCAAAGAAGACACCACATAACGTCCTTGATCTAATTTGGCTTTGACATTTCTACTTAACCAAAAATATGGCGGCTTGATCATAACAAGCTTTAGTCTTTAATGCTGTTCTATTAATATACAATAGTCTATTAGCAAAAGAAAATTAAAAGCTGAGCTTGTTTTGATCAAGCCGTAAAGAGGGATGGGAGATAAATACCGGAAGATGATGAAGACAAGTATATAAGAAGAACCCTGTCATCAGATCCTCGAGTCCACCTGTCCGTATTAGTTTAGTGTATGTGTACACCCATCCCTCACAAATGACGTACGTCCACGACAGTTTGTTTGGCATAGACAGAGGGTACAAAGGCTCATTCGAAAGATAGTGGTGGCCCCTACACTTTGAGAAAGAAGAAACCTGTTCTAGGTCATACACTGAGAAACAGTGATATTGATATGAAAAATCGATGGGCACAAAACTAGGTAAACAATAAGATAAATTAATAGTCTACGAAACATATGGCTTGAAAGACCAGCTAATGACATCCAGCAGCTGACAACTGCAAATGACATAATTGTGTGGAAGGTCGTGAATGACACCAGACATGGCTCCTAAAGGAGCATTATAAATGATTGGGCAGTCGGCCGGGACCGAATCTTGAAGGGGAGAGCATCCCACTGACTGAGCCATGGTGCCGCATCCTGTCACATACCCGGGACCGTAGTTCGCGCGAAGCTCCCTTTTTACAAATTCCCCTTTTCGGAAATGAAGCCCCCACCAAATTTTTCACAAAAATGTTACGAATCCCTCCATGGATCAGCCGTATGAAATGGCGGAAGGGTGTTTTTGCCGAGTGACTGTCCTGATTCGTATGGCAAGGCCATCAAAGTGGAAGTTCGTCATAAGAACTTATAAATAGCCCATACTTATACTAATCACAATATCAGTCGATCTGAAGGAACTGTTTCGGGCACCGTTGAAGAGTCAGAAATGTAATTTCCGAATTAATTGTCCCTGAAATAATAATTATTTAAATATCAGATCTCGCTTCAGATATTAAAAACATACTACGGATTATCGCTAAAACTGCTCATTTAGACGTGTGGAATCAGTCGAAAAATAGTTATGCTTAATAAGGTGTCTAAATGCATATAAGCCAAGAAGGCTCATGCCCCCAAACGGACTGCTTTGAGTACAGTAAACAGATGTGTTATGCATATAGATTTTGCTATGCCGGCAGTGCCCGAGCGATAATACATCCAGTTGTAAATAACTCGATAAAACGATTACAGTGAACATTCTTATATATAAATCTTCTCACACACCTTTAACATCTTTTCATCGGTCTGAAACCAGAACAATTTACACCGTTTGGTGTCAGTTCTGTGAGTACACCAAAAAACAAAATATGATCAAATTTTTTACACAAGCATTAAAACAGCCGAGGTCGCCAGTGGACCCCAAAGCTAAAACTAGGTCAGGAGACTTACGTTCCCGATATGTCAGCGAAGCGGGTTGGCGTAAAGTGCCCTCAATACCCGTGAGCATTGTTGGAAATGGTTCGGATGACAGTGCTGCCAATAATAATCAAGAATGATTCGTCGCAATTCTACGAGTACTTAGTGTGTGCTAGTCCGGTCGATATTGGTAAAGCTGGGTTTAGTGCAGGTCTTAGGGGTTTGATTGATAGATGGGCATAGTTGATAATTTATTGTTCAATTGCATCGTTCTCGGAGGGATCTTTAACACTGGCAGTGTTTATATAAATACCAGTGACAAATGGCATAGCTGATAGCTGCGACTGTAAATACCTTTCGAGCACTAGGTGCACTGTGACTGAATACTCTCCAGAGACGAGGAGGAGGAGGAGGAGGAGGGGAACACGACGAGGAAGAGTACGATCCGTAGTAGGAGGTGGAGGAACACAAGGAGTGGGAGGAGGAGAATGATGAAGAGGGGAGGAGGAGGAGAAGAATACTTTTATCGTTCCTATATCTTCAAAAACCCGAGCTCAGAAGTGGTACTGTACTCTGTTTTATTTTATTCGGTTTGGTTCACATTTAATACTGCGGTCACGGATGCCAGTAGCTTCTTTCCTTCCTTCCTTCCTTCCTACCTACCTACCTTCCTTCCTTCCTTCCTTCATTCATTCATTCATTCCATCCTTCCATTTATTCCTTCTTTCTATTTCAAATTGCATATATTTACTTAAATACTATGTTTTGACATAGCATTATATCCGGCTTCGGCGCCCAGGTCCAGCTTTCATAGACCATCGTGCTTAATATGTTTCAGGTAACATTTCGCGCTAAATACGCTGCTTTCGACATTTTCCCAAAACTGGCAATATAACGGCAAAGTCAAAACGATATGTGATCTTTATCGTCGCACTGTAAATCCACATGCGTTCAAGCATGCGTAATTCTTTATTTGATGGCTCCTGGAAACGGAACCGACCAACCGAAAAATTGTCGATACGCTTCACGTCGGTTGGTCGGTTAACGTCAATCGACGGCTACAGCGAGAGACCATCTCGTCGTTAGCACGTGTGGCAATAGCCATTGGCGGTTAACGATAATAGTATGTCAATGAAGCAACGACACCAATCCTGGTCAAGACAAATTATTTAGAATTATTGTAACAATCTGCATAAGGATAACAGATGCGATATGATGATAAGCTTACGAAATTAATGTTGACAATATCGACGTGGCAAAGCCGTATTACTCGTAGCCTGCTGAATTCGAGTAGGGCCTACTATTGTTGGCCCAGTTGTTTGAAGAACGCTAGATACAGCTTCCGGTAACCGTCAGTCGATAATAGAGGCTACCAAAATTACATCTGATGGATATCTTAACAATGATTTGTCGACAAACTGTTTGCTGAAATTGTATAAACGGGAGTTCGAAAAAACTAGCATATAATCTCTTCCTCACTTGCCGATCGGCGCCATCATTCTTATTCACCAATCTTGCGGGAGATTGCTACACTGAATGTATAAAATCTCAGTTGCTTAAAAAATGATATCCACACAAAGCGAGTTAGGCCTACTATCGTGATCTAGCATCAAATTTGAAAAAGTATATAGGCCCTATCAGACCTGTTAAG
This sequence comes from Lamellibrachia satsuma, assembly GCA_033239005.1. Classification (NCBI taxonomy): domain Eukaryota; kingdom Metazoa; phylum Annelida; class Polychaeta; order Sabellida; family Siboglinidae; genus Lamellibrachia; species Lamellibrachia satsuma. The sequence goes on from BSQZ01000057.1 coordinate 2,862,818, forward strand.
TTTCTGAAATTACAAAACTTCAGATTTGTGCGCGATGCAGAATCATAAGTCAACCCACCAAACGACGAATTCGTCGCGCGGCGGTCAAAGGATAAAATTCACTACTACTAAAAAAAAATATTATTATATACTGAACATATATTCTGTGTTTCAAATGCATACAACACTGCACTTTGATGAAATGGGCACCTGAAAAAGATAACCATAGATTCATTCACTATAAAATCAAAATGACACTCATCTGTCTAAGGATGAAATAAAATTTAACTCAAATTATTCACACATTACTCTTGATAGTGACAATAAAATAAATATTACAAATGATACTGATGAGCTCCAAACAGGACCCATTCTGTAAATGAAGAGCAATAAAACAATAATGATACATTCAATTATTGACCAACAGAAGAAGATAAATTCAGACTCGTCCACTATTAAATACAAATCAGAATATATAATAACGATTAAATGATTCCTTCAATTATAAATTAACTAAAATTAGCCACATGTAATTTTACAGGTTACTGTTGACATTATGAAAAATAAAATAAATAATATAATACATTAAACTTGTTCAATCTTGAATAAAACAGAATCCATGGTGTATATAATGAACATTAATTATAATATAAAGATCATTCAAATGAATCAAAACCACCGACAATATTTTGTCCAGACTGACGTGCTGCGATATGTGTCCCCCCCGCAGCCACGCTGAAGTGCGAATTACACAAATGAATGCGATTTGCCTCTGTCACTTCACCCGATCCACGACTACTGGGATTTAGAAAAATATATTCTTTTAACAGAGGACCGTGAGGAAGAACACGATCTTCTTCGCCATCTTGTCATGCAGACCACAGCTGATCCCGGGAACGTTTATTCGAACGAACGCTTGATTTGATTCGATGATTGCAGGCCACGTGGTAATTTCCATCCAATTAAAATGTCTACAGCATGATTCCAGTGGCGATTGAATTCAGATATATGCAACGACACGAACATTAACAGTGTTGCTATTCTGAACATTTTGCCACAACGGTAATGACGAAATATTTATTTCTAAAAGCAGAGTGCGGTCAGAAATTTTGGGGGGAAAAGGTAGGAAGCTTAAAAAACGGGAGATTTCATTTCCGGCGCTTGAGAACGAAAGATGGGTCCCAAAAGCTGGAGCCTCCCGCCAGAAACGGGAGACTTAATGGGTCCCATGTTTGTCGTTTGAAATATAGAAGCCAATGTTACAACATTATAAAGATATATTTTTATTATTATTGGCAGAGCAATAAATCGTACAATGGAAATCGTTGCGCATTCCCTGTAAGTGAATGGGTGATTAGTGCGAATGAAATCACACTGGTTGCCCAAGACGCGCGTTTGGGAAGCACGACGTCCATTTTCCAAACTCCGTAAGGCGGCGCTATCATCTGTTGCTGCATCATGACCTGGCCGCTGCAGTCATGCTTAGCTTTGTTTAGATTAGACCCAATTCGTTGCTACTTGATCCTACGAAATTTTGGTTTTGGGAAATTAATCCGCCAGCAACTCACTGTTAGCCACTGTATTTCTTAAATGATTTCTAAAAAAATAGTTATGCGGATTACGTAGAAGTTAGACTGCCGACATAGGAGTTATTTTGTTTCGATAATTGCTGATGGATTGAATAATAAGGCCTCACTAATGAAGCTACCAGGCACCCGAAATAATCGGTGGCGCCTCTGGTGGACAATCTAAATCTACACTCGACGCCCATTTTGTACCAAACTGCCCACCAGTGGCACCACTCACCATTTCAACACTGCAACAACTTACATTTGATGTGCAGATTCTGCACTTGTCGTAAACAACAATCGCGTTGTTCGGCCAACCAATCCTTCGTACCGCTCCGCAACTTTCGATTTTGAATTTATAATCCAGTCGTGGTAGTACTGATATGCTGAGTGGCGCCATTGTCGGGGCGTGTGTACAGAAAGCAAGATAGATAGATTAGAGAACTTTCATTTTACGTATCCAAGGTGTGTTTAATTTACCTGGTAGAGGCTTTCGTCAACCTATCACGTCGACTTCATCAGTACCGATGACGCTGAATGACGTCATCGCACAGGTGAGGCAGTTCGTAATTGCCATCGTCTCTGTTGATGGGGGTTCCGGTTTTCCTGATCCAGATGGCTTCCTTGATATGCCGGATTCTTTGGTTGGATTCCTTGTCTACGATTTTCACTCCCTCCCAGTCTATGATGTGGTTTTCAGTTGTCGCATGGTCTGTAAGGGCGGATTTATTGATGGTAGACATCAATCTTTTTTTCCCGCTCCTTGTGTATTTCTCTTTTTTCATGTTGTCTACATCCTTTCTGTGTTGCTCCAGTCGTGTTTTTAGTAGTCTTCCTGTCTCCCCAATGTACTCAGCACCACATTTCTTGCATGGCATTTGGTACACCAGTTCACCCTGTTCTTCTAACTCTACTTTGTCCTTGGGATGTAGCAACAGGCGCCTGAGGGTGGTGTGGGGACGCATGGCTGTTGCTACTCCATACTTCTTCAGTACTCGGTGTATTCTCTCTCTGAGACCCCCTCTACGTATGGGATGACTACTTGGCTCCTGTAATTTATGTCATTTGTTTTTTGTTGTTCTTTTTCTTCTTACTGCTATCTGTCACACGATAGCCAGGATGAGGAGGTGGGACGCAAAGTTCAGGTATTGGTCAGTGTGCTTCTTCTTCCTGTACACTATAGGCTTCACACTGCCATCTTCCTTTCTGGTGAACTTCGCATCCAAGAAGGGCATGCTGTTGTTCTCTTCGTCTTCCCGTGTGAAAATGATGCTCCCTGTGGAGTCTACAGTGTTCATGTGTTGTTGTAATTTCTTTGCCTTTCCTGTGTGTACCAGGTAAATTACATCGTCCATATATCGTTTCCAGTTTCTTGTTTGGCAATCTACCGGTGCTGTGGCTATTATTTTCAGCTCCAGGTCCTCCATGTACAGGTTCATAACAATGGGGGACACCAGACTGCCCATGGCTACTCCAGACTTCTGCTGGTAAATTTCTCCTTCAATTCTGAAATATGTCGTCTCAAGGACAAATTCCATGATGTCGTCTACGTTTAAGTTTGTTCTCTTCTTTAGTGTCTTGTCATTCTCTAGTTTTTTCTTAAGATTCCGACGCTTCTTTTAACGGGGTCTTCGTGAACAGCGAAACAATATCATATGACACAAAAATATTCTCCATTCTCAGCTTTATAATTTCTTTCACCAGTTCTTGTGAGTTTTCTGTGTGGTGTTCTGTTGGCCAATTCCCTGGATACTCGGTATGCTATTGTCTGTTTGTAGTCGACAATTGGTCTGAGTGGCACTCCTTCCTTATGGATTTTTGGTGATCCATACATCCGTGGTACTTTTTCTAGCGTAGGATACAAGTACCAGTACTGATCTTTGGTGATCTGTCCCTCCTTCTCCAAGGAATTTACCATTCTGATTAGTTCTGCCTTATACTTCTTGGTCGGATCCTTCTTTAATTTCTCATACGTCGCTTCGTCATTTAGCATTTCTTTAATTTTTTTCTTGGTATTCTTTCGTTTCCATGATGACTGTGACCTTTTCCTTGTCCGCAGGGATTATGGTGATGGACTTCTCTTTTGTTAGCTCTTTTAAAGCTGTTCTTTCCTGACTGGTTAGGATCTGTTTTGGAACTTTTGCTGACTTCAGAACTCCTGCAATGTCTGCACGAAGTTTGTCTTTTTGCTCTTGTGGTAGGCTCCATGTCGCTTGTTCTGCCGCTACGACGAACTCCTCGGTCAGTATTTTCTCTGGCGTTACTGCATAATTACCCCCCCCCCCCCATATAGATGTTTATTCACTCTACCCACGTGCCGTGATAATAGAGAATCACAATTTCACGAGTACAAATATAATACATGTATACAAAATAGAGATATTTACATGTAGGAAACATAATAAAAGCAAGTATTCTTCTACACTAATTGTAAACAAATGATGTGTTCATTGTAGTTCCTAAGTAACATACAGTAGATAGAACAGTGAGCATAGCATTTTAAACCATGCAAGATGAACTTTGCCACACTGTCATATGTCTCTGAGTCATTGATCTGTAGAATATTTACAAAATTATTTACGTTATGTATCAGTCTAATACCCGAATACATATATTTAACTCACAGGTAATTTACCTAGTACATTCAAATAAAAAGTGAATTTCATCCCTTATAACAGGTTTATCGAAACATTTACAAATTCACTTAATTCTAGAAATATTGATGTTTCTTTGGTTGTTAACAAGGCAATTTTTATGAGAGAGGCAGAGAGGCAGAGAGGCAGAGAGAGAGAGAGAGAGAGAGAGAGAGAGAGAGAGAGAGAGAGAGAGAGAGAGAGAGAGAGAGAGAGAGAGAGAGAGAGAGAGAGAGAGAGAGAGAGAGAGAGAGAGAGAGAGAGAGAGAGAGAGAGAGAGAGAGAGAGAGAGAGAGAGAGAGAGAGAGAGAGAGAGAGAGAGAGAGAGAGAGAGAGAGAGAGAGAGAGAGAGAGAGAGAGAGAGAGAGAGAGAGAAAAATGGACAAAAACAGGGGCATTTGCGCGGCACATACGTGTATACCTCAGTATAGGTAGTACCCCCCCCGGGACGTATACTCAGAGCTAGTGTATACATTAGCTCTGGTATACTCTAGTTCACAGTTGAAATGACGTAACAAGTCCTAAACAACAACAGCGTTGCCCAGTCAACATACCACTCCGCACTGTCCGTTTTAATGTATAAGCAAGTTGCAGACAGTGGTACCACCCGACGGAATCAGAAATGAAATGTTACTTCCGCTGATGAAGATCATCCTCAGATCGAAGAACAAAAAGAACATACGTAAAAAGAATAGGGTACTGTGTCAGAATCACCGACACGTGGTTCATTTGGAAGTAAAATAATGATCTGTCCCCTGCTCCTAGGGCTAGGCCTATCAGCCTTCTTGTACCACGTGATGACTGACGTGCTAGATCGCCGTAAGTTCGAACGACGTTTCGTGTATGAAAAACGCTTTGAACTGAGCAAAGGTAAGTTAATACAATTTTAGAAACTTGGAAGTACGCTTACCTTTAATTATAACACATTATTTTACTTCAGTAAAAGGTTGGTTTGGTGACGTGATCTCATTGTTTTTGACCTTGTCGTGACTGCGACTGTTCTGTTGTGCCTTGCCATTGACAATGTCAAAGTCAGACATTTTTGAGCTGTGGCAGCATCCGGTAATTTTATCAGTAAAAGTTGGTAGTTTATGCATGGTTGCTCCTTAATTTTCACGCAATGTCTGCGTTTTTAGAATACCAACTAAAACAAATTAAAGCTGATAAGTTAATCAAAAGTTCAGCCCATCGCGAATCCGGTTCTTTTTAAAGTTGTATGTTCAAATGTGTGGTGTGTGACTAGTTTAAGTAACGTGCGCAGTTTGCTTAATAAAAAGCGCGTACTTTTATTTAAATCGTCGAAAGAAATGACTTGAAGTTGACCGGCCGACGACCCATTGACATTGACATTGAACTCGTCGGTCACATGTTTTTTCGCGAGTGCGAGAATATCAACACAAAACACGTGCATGAAAGCGTATCGAGGGTAAACGCATACACATGAACTCCTACTGCAAGCGGTGTTACAACGAAACAAAGGTATGTATTAAACTGCCACAGTTGGCAACAATTAACGCAGAGAATTATTGGAGAGAATGTGTGGTGATGTGTTATTCATTCTACAAGAATCAAGCAATAGTTGGGTGGATTTCGTCAAGTCTGGGTGTGAGAAGTCCTGGGCTGAGGTCCAGGCAGATAGTTTTAGTTTTGAGTGTAGGGGATGCGCAAGGATGAAGGAACTAGAGGTGGAGTTGGAAGAGCTGAGGCTGCTCGTTGTGGCAATGGTGGGAAGGGAACAGGGGAGTTGTGCCAGTAGTTCCGGTGGGGGAACTGTAGACGATAAAGTGGGGAAAGACACAAGAGATGCTAGGGAGAGCTCACCTCAGCCTGGGAGGAAGCTGAGAGGAGGGAAGGTGACAGGTCATAGGGAGACAGGACGTAAGGAGACGGGAAGGAAAGGAACGGGAGGGAAGACAACCCAGAGTGAAGGAGAGGGGAGTAGGGGAGACAGGAGGGAAGGAGAGGGGAGTAGGGGAGACGGGAGGGAAGACAACCGGAGTGAAGGAGAGGGGAGTAGCGGAGACAGGAGGGAAGGAGAAGGGAGTGGGGGAGACGGGAGGGAAAACAACCAGAGTGAAGGAGAGGGGAGTAGGGGAGACAGGAGGGAAGGAGAAGGGAGTGGGGGAGACGGAAGGGAAAACAACCGGAGTGAAGGAGATGGGAGTGGGAGAGACAAGAGCAAAGGAGTGGGAAGTGGGGGAGACAGGAGGGAAGGGGTCAGGACAGAATGTGATGGAGGGGATCGAAAGGAAGAGTTATTCTGCAGCAGTGATAGAAGGGGTGAGGAAGAGAGCGAGGGTGTTTGTGGGGGATTCGATAGTTAGGAAGAAAGACAGAGTCTTAAACAAGGGAGATGATGTGGTGGTCTGCTTGCCTGGAGCCAAAATAGAGGCGATAACTGAGAGGGTAAAAAACATCGTAGGCTCGGGTAAGGGTGGATCTGTTTTAGTACATGTAGGGACAAATAACGTAGAGAGGGAGGGTACAACTGCCATAGTTAGGAAATATAGGCAGTTGGTCAGAACACTAAAACAGACGCGGGTTGAGCAGGTAATACTGTCAGGGATTTTACCTGTAATGGGAAGGAGGGGTCACAAATATCGAAATTGTCGGGGGATGGCAATTAACATGTTAGTCCAGAGGCTGTGTAGGGAAGAGGAAGTTGGATTTGTGGATTTATGGGGAAGTTTTGTTGGGAGGGCAGATATGTACATGAAGGATGGGCTTCATTTAAGTGGAAAGGTGGCGGCAGTATTCGCGGACAAACTTTCAGCAGCAGTAGATAGCGACTTGGGTACAATGACAAATATTTTTGAAAGTAAACATTCTTTAAACTAGCAGTGCAGGGGGGTTACCTAGAGGTGTCTCAAGTAGAACAAAAGGCCACTAGCACAGATAAACCAATATCATATCATCCGAAAAACATCTCTGAAAAAGGTTATAGATGCGTATGTTTAAATGCAAGGAGCATAGTAAATAAGAAAAACGAATTAAACATTATGGTAGAAGATATTGACCCTCACATAATTGGTATAACTGAATCATGGGCCAACATAGATATAACAGATGCTGAATTAGGACTGACAGGATACGTAATGTTTAGGAAAGATCGAATAGGAAGAAGGGGCGGGGGAGTTATTTTATATGTTAAAGAATCTATTCAGGCTTATGAAATAAAACTAGAAAGGGAAGCAGATTGCGATGAAGCTGTTTGGTGCAAAATTGTTTCAGGAAATTCAAAATTAACTATTGGATTAGTTTACCGAAGTCCAAACATAAACGAAAAGGACAACACAAAAATAAAAATCGCTATAAAGGAAGTTAGTAAAGGGGAATGTATCATAATGGGAGATTTTAACCATGGACACATACAATGGAATTCTCTAGAGAGCACAGGGATTGAGGATCAACAATTTCTATGTTTAATCCAGGATAGCTTTCTTACCCAGCACGTACTAGAACCAACCAGGGGAGAAAATGTATTAGATATAGTTTTGTCATCACAAAAAGAATTAGTGGACAATGTAAAAATATTTGAACCATTGGGTAATAGTGACCATAATCAAATACATTTTGACATCAATGTAAAATCAGAAGGTAAAAATAAGAAAACGTACAAGAGAAACTTCCACAAAGGTAACTACAAAGATATGAGAAAATACTTAGCACAGCTAGATTGGAATAACATGCTGATGAATAAGACTGCAATTGAATGTTGGAATATTCTAAAATATGAAATTGAGAGTATCATCGATAAATTTGTTCCCTTCCGAAAACAAGGAAAACGGTGTAGAAAGAAACACTTGTCAAAAGAGGCTATTAGAAAAATAATGCTAAAACAAACTATGTGGAGGGTTTATAGGCATACCAGAAAGGAAGAAGACTATGCAAAATACAAATGCACTTAATGCAGCTACAACTGAAATCAGACAATCTAAAAGAAGCTATGAGCAAAAACTGGCATGTAACATAAAAAATGACAGCAAGAGTTTTTATGCCAGGAGTAAACAAAACGTACAAGACAAGGTTGGACCTCTAGAAGACAGTGCTGGAAATATAATATCACAGGGGTTTTTAATGGCGGAAGACCTGAATGGTTACTTCAGTTCAGTGTTTACCAAAGAAGATATTAGTTCATTACCAGTTGCTGATGCTAAATTTCAGGGGGCTAAATCTGAATATTTAGGACCGTTAGTTGTAACTCCAGAATTGGTAGCTAAGAAAATAAAGGCAGTGAAGGATAACAAATCACCGGGAGTGGATGGGATTCCTCCAAAATTACTAATGGAAACAGTAGATCAAATCAATATACCACTTGCAAGAGTATTCAACTTGTCATTAAAAGAGGGAGTTGTTCCGTTTGAATGGAAAGAACCAAACATCATACCATTATTTAAAAAGGGTTTGAGAAATAAGTCAGAGAATGACAGACCAGTGAGTTTAACGTCAGTGATTTGTAAATTATTAGAAAGGTTAATTAAAGACCATATGGTAGACTTCCTCGTTAAGCATAAATTATTAAATTCATCTCAACATGGATTCCTTAAAGCGAGGTCATGCTTAACAAATATGTTATGTTTTTTGGAAGAAATCACTAAGTGGATAGACGTGGGATCGCCACTAGATATTATCTACTTAGATTTTCAGAAAGCTTTTGACAAAGTGCCACATCAAAGATTGCTACTTAAATTAAAAGCCCATGGTATCGGGGATAGCATAACTGACTGGATAGAACAATGGCTGACTGACAGAAGACAACGAGTTGTAGTAGATGGAGAAGTTTCAAATTGGAAATCGGTTTTGAGTGGGGTACCTCAAGGATCAGTATTAGGACCTATATTATTCTTAATTTATATCAATGACTTGGACGACAGTATAACAAGTAACGTACTGAAATTTGCGGATGACACAAAACTGTTTAGAAAGGTTAATACTGATGGTGATAAACAACATTTACAAAACGATCTAGACAGATTAGTGAAATGGTCTGAGAAATGGCAGATGCTGTTCAATTTTGGGAAATGTAAATGCCTACATACAGGACATGGGAACTTGAATGTAAACTATAAAATGGGAGATACTGTTCTGGGTACTACTGTAAAAGAAAAGGACTTAGGAGTTACAATAAGCGCTGATATGAAAGTTTCAGAGCAGTGTGGTATTGCAGCTTCAAAGGGTAATCAAATTCTTGGATTGATTAGAAGAAACATAACATACAAGGGAAAAAAGTTAATTATACCTCTTTATAAAGCAATAGTTAGACCTCATTTAGAATACTGTATACAAGCATGGAGACCATATCGTAAGAAGGATATAGATACGCTTGAACGCATACAAAGGAGAGCAACTAAAATGATTCCAGAACTTAGAGACCTTAGTTATGAAGAACGCCTGAAAGAATGTGGTTTAACAACTATAGAGACAAGGAGGTTAAGAGGAGATCAGATTGAAGTTTTTAAGATATTGAATGGGTATGAAAATATTGATAGAAATATGTTTTTCTCACTCAAGAAGGATAGCAGAACTAGAGGACATGAGGTAAAATTAGTAAAGGATCAATGTAGATTGGACATCAGGAAGCACTCGTTCTCACAGATGACAATAAATGACACCTTTTAAAAGACACCGGCCAGCTAGTAGCGTGCATTCACCAGAATTCGTGCATTGTCTTCACAATTTAGGAAGTACATTTTTTGCATGCACAATACTGAACACATGTTTATGTCAAATGTCATTAAGTTGCAAAATATGGTATTTTTCATGTTTTGATGTTGCCAGATGCCACCCCGCAACCCACGAGTGAGAATGAGAAGTGGTAGAGGAGGTAGAGGTGGCAGAGGAACAGCCACAGGTGAGTAAAGCAGACACAGAGAGGATATGCAGCCTGCAGGAGATCTGCGTCAGATCGACAAAGATAATTTCACACAAAATTAACCACATACAAGTTATCAACAAATGTTTAATCGCATTGAAATATAAATTTTTTTCATGCACAAATATGACATTGAAATAATAACATCTCTTACATAGGAAAACATCACATTTTCACACCGGCCTGTGTACAGGAAATTTTTATCCATAAAAATTACTGAGTTCATTATTAACTAAAGTGCACCAACTTTTGCATTGTTGCCTACTTAGGCATATTTATTGATAGTTCAAATAAAAAACCATATTTCCACACGGTCTCATGGTACGTATGAAAGACATTTAATCAATCTACATCTAAAGTACATATATCGCAGTATTTGACAATACATTGACATCAACATAATAAACATGAATTAAATTAAGCATACCGCTGTTGTGTAAAAAAATGCAAATTGTCTGTTTAAAGCGACCCCTGAAGAAGCCAAAGACAGACATACTGTGAACCTGCGAATAGTTGATGAGGAAAACTGACTGTTATCACAATAATGAAAAAAAAATTTGCATTTACAACATTCAACCTTGAGGTTAAGACAACACCTCGAAATGAACATTCGTATTAGTTACGCATTACACACACTGACATGAATTTATGTGAATATTGTCAAGAAACTATGTTATGCTCTTTATTGATTTGCAGAAATCAAATCAATCTGTAATATTGATTATGATGAGGGTTGGAGTCATAATGGTATTATAAGGAGTTCATAATTGAAGGAGGAATCGGGGTGGGCTCAGTTTTCAGTGCACAGCATTTGGGGGTGGGTCGATTTATGTATTGATTTTGGGTGGGTCAATTTTAAGCATCCAGAATTATGCCAAATTTTACAAAATTGGGGTCAGATTTCAGTTCCCCTAAAATGTGGGTCACATTCTAGTACGAATGATTTTGGGATGGGCTTGATTTCAAATCAGTGTGCACCCCATGATTCCTCTAGACCATCCCCTGATGAATAATGACCGCTCCCTAGATATCCACAGGTATAAATGCAGCTATCTAGAAAATTGTTTGCTGCCTTTTTCCCTGTGCTGCGCTGGGTAACTAATGACAAAAAAATTATTTTGTATGTACTGATTCTGATAATGAACACTCTGTAACGACTCCACATAATGACTCCAATCCTGCTATGATGCTTCATTTTTTGGTGGAAAACATGTTTTCCCTTTCAGGAGTGATAATGTGAAGGCTTCCCAATCACGTAACAGGGTGATGAGATTTACTATATCAAAAAGTTAGTCGGTTGTCGAGTAAATGGTTGAACACGCTTTTACTATTGCAATAGTTTGTCTGATAATTTCACCAACAATGCATAACAAAGTTGCATAAACAAGCTATCATATCATTGTGGATACTAGGTTGGCTTGGTTACCTGCAAAATTAATTTGAAGTGAAATTAACAAAAAATTTGAATTGATTAAACAGTTTTAATTTGCTAAATTTCTATTTGGCTGACAATTGTACTAACACCATGTGTCGCCACTGTTTGCATGGCAGATGGCTGGTTCTCTGTCTACCACATGGCGCCACTGTTATAGCCACTGGCTACTGCATCAGGGAAATAGGGAGGGTGTTTGTTATCAAGTAATAAGGAACATAAGTCTAATGACCTAGTTTTAGCTCTGGAGACCTTTTGTACCTGGCTGTTTTGATGCCTATGTAAAGAATAGGGTTATATTTTATTTTTGGTATACTCAGAACTATCACCAAACAGTTAAAACTGTTCTGGTTTCAGACCGATGAAAAGATGTTAAAGGTGTGTGAGAAGCTATATGTATATAAGAATGTTCACGGCAATCGTTTGAGAGTTACAACTGAATACCGTGTATTATCACTCGCGCACTGCCAGCATAGCAAAATCTATATGCGTAACAAATTTTTTTACTTTATTAAAAACAGTCCATTTGGGGGCATGAGCTTTGAGGGCTTATGTGCATTTAGACACCTTGTTAGGTATAACTATTTTAAGATTTTTCGACTGATTCCACACGTCTACCTGTACATGAGCAATTTTAGCAATAATCCGTAGTATGTTTTTAATATATGAAGCGAGATCCGATATTTAAATAATTATTTCGGGGACAGTTAATTGGGAAATTATTTTTCTGACTCTTCAAGGTTGTCTGACACAGTTGTTCCTTCTGATCAACAAACATTGTGATTAAAATAAGCATTATATATTTATAAGTTCTTATTGTAGAAAATTGGAGTATTTTACTGTGTCATTATTTACAATAATATTAAAACTAATACTGAAACATTTGTATTACATGAATTAAGCTGTGACTGAATCTGTTGGGTTATACTTACAGTTAGAGACCACCAGTATTAGAGTCCATGGTATATTACAGCATAAATGACAAGTGAATAGAAAGTAATTAAATATATAGTTTCAATGCTATTTACTGTAAATTATGTAACATGTTCTGCAAAAGTTGATAATGGCATTCCCATTGATTGGTACATAATAAATTGTAATAACTATACCTTCCATACTGTTAAATGTCCAATCATTTATATGTGACAGTACTGTAATATAAATGCTGTTTATTTGTTTAATAATGAATCAAGATGCGTGCGTGCGTGCGTGCGTGCGTGCATGCGTGCGTGCCTGTGCCACGCACTCGATATATCAAGACTGCCCATTCATAAAATATATATATGCAATTTATTACAAAGCTGTTGAATCATTTAAATAATATGTTAAATTACATAATACTGTGTAACGAAGGCATTGAAGATTGTAATTTTTGATGCGTTCTCATTTGTCTTTATACTATATTTGCAGATGACAGCACAATAGTATCTCTCGCACCACAAATTGCGTTGGTGTTTCTGTAAATACATATGAATAATGATTGATTGAATATTCCTGATGCTGCTCTTCACTTCCATAACTAAAATTTGTTTAAGGACTACTATGCAGGCTGGAAAGTTGAAATTTCAAGACCAGATTTGGCTGATCATGCTGAAGTTCTGCCTTGGCTGCCGGGATTTGCACTTCTCTGAGCAGTTTTATGTTAGTAGAGCCGCCATCTCAAGTATGTTTCACATTTTTATAATGTATGAACACTATATGAACTATTTAAATGAATTGTGTCTTGAGGGTTTTTACAGTAAAAATACAGGTTCAATTAACTTTGTTGCCAAAATCAAGGAAGAGGAACACATGTGCATTAACTAGGCTAGCGCTACCAGTTGCCATTTGGACCGTAGGCCACATGGCATCAGATTTGGCTAAACAAAATTTACCCATTTGAGCAGATTTGAAAAACAAGCAGTATACATGAGCATTTGTTGTACTGCACATTAAACAAATTTGGCTAAAGCAATTCGTATTTGGCCACAAAAAAAATTGGGGCCTTTAGCCAAAATGGCTAAACAGCTTACGACAGACATCAAAGCTAACCCAGATAAATATTACCTTGTAAGTGTTTGGACATTTAACAGTGTGGAAGGTATAATTATTACAATTTATTGTGCAGTAAAAGTCATAGTCAATGGGAATGACTTTTGTAGAACATGTTACATAATTAACAGTAAATATCATTGAAACTATATATTTAATTATTTTCTACTCACTGTCTTTGATGCTGTAATATACTGTGGACTCTAATAATGGTAGTCTCCATCTGTATCTATACCCACAAGGTTCAATCACAGCAGAAGCTTCGTAATTCATGTAATACAAATGTTTTATATTATTGTAAATAATGATAGAGTAAAATACTTAGTTTCTACAATCATAAGAACTTATAAATAAACAATACTTATTCTAATCACAATGTTTGTTGATCAGAAGGAACAACTGTGTCAGACAACCTTGAAAAGTCAAAAATGTAATTTCCCAATTAATTGTCCCCGAAATAATTATTTAAATATCTGATCTCGCTTCAATGGATTATCGCTAAAACTGCTCATTTAGACGTGTGGAATCAGTAAAAAAATCTTAAGATATTTATGTCTAACAAGGTGTCTAAATGCACATAAGCCCACAAAGTTCATGCCCCCAAACGAACTGTCTTGAATAAAGTAAACAGATTTGCTGTGCATATAGGTTTTGCTATGCTGGCAGTGCGCGAGCGATAATACATGGTATCCATTTGTAAATAAGTCTCAAACAATTACAGTGAACATTGTTATATATAATTATAAAGCTTCTCACACACCTTTAACATCTTTACATTGGTCTGAAACCAGACAAATTTACACCATTTGGTGCAAGTTCTGTGAGTACTTGCCCAAAAACGAAATATGATCCTATTCTTTACATAGGCAGCAAAACAGCCAAGGTCGCCAGTGGACTCCCGAGCTAATAACTAGGTCATGAGACTTATGTTTCCTATTACTTGATAATAAACAAAAAACTTAATGAATTTGATCAGGCACAAATGCTGTGAACAGAAAAGATATTGGAAGAAAATTCAGCCTGCCGCACCAAGGCTTGGCCCATATGTATCTTGATATGACTAATGTATTCTAGCTGGGCGACTGTTGGGGATAGTTTTACTGTTGCAATAGTTTTGCGATAGTTGTATTACTATTGCAATAGTATCAGCATAGTTTCGTAGCCATTGCATTTAGCATTGTGATATGGTTTCATGGAATAGTGAATAGCCATGAAAGCAATACTAAGCCCAAATTGATGGGTGGTGCCATCTCTTGGCCTTGGAGTAAGTTGATTCAAGATGGTGAATTAGTGAATGGCGCTGCTCTGATCAATGATTGTTGATGTTAAGTCAATAAATAAGTATAATACTATATAAAGTTGAAAAAGCATGTTTATGAACAATATTACGCTGACACAAGTAGCCCTGCTGATTTGTTTGGCCAACTATCTTACTATCGATAGTTCATTGTGCTATCAACGATAATTATCTATAGTATTGCATCCCTACATCGACTGTTGTGATGCATCGATAGTTCGATGTATTGTTCCACCCCTACTAGCAGTAATGCTTCAGACTCCAGATCTACAGTGTGCAACATATGGTGACGTACACATTCTGAATATGTCTGTGTAACAATAGTATAAAACTGCTGAATGGTTCACACTGATCAGCAAATTCTTTAGATCTGTCTAAAAGGTTAAACCATGCTACGTTGTTGCTGACATTAAAATTAGGTATACCATCTAAAAGGCTTTGTCCACAAATTTTACCACAAATGACAATTTTGTTAGATGTGTTGACATTGGTAGTGGATTATGGACAGGCAAACAACATCAGTCAGTCATTTCTTCTGTGGTTGAGTTTAGCAGCCTGACCATCTAAGTAAGTTTCTGTGGAATTTATATGCCGCTCTCTTTGTGCTTTCTATGATATACAAATTGACTTAAGCTGTCAATCAAGGCCAGTCTAACCACTGGTGCCAAATGTCACTACGGTATTATATCAGTAGTTCAGTTTGCCTTGATGTACATACTTTGGTCCATAAAGAAATTGACTGGTTCAAACTAAATGAACACTGTATGAACTATTTAAAAGAATTGTGTCTTGAGGGGTTTTACAGTAAAAATACAGGTTCAATTAACTTCAGTCTTCAGTATTAGTTCAAAGCACACCTCGAAAATATTCCTTCAGAAGGTATGTTATGTCTGCATCATAATTCATAAAGTAATGGTTATAATGTAAAATAAAATTCAGGTCCATGTTTGGGATGGCCACAGAATGCACCATGTCAATATGCACACACACGCAACTGTCTGAAGTTGCTTTAGTTTGATATCCACCTTTAACTGTTGAGCGGTGTAAAGAATAATGTGAAACATTGAGTGAATATAGAGAACTGGTAAGAACTGGTAAGACTGGTAAGAACTGTATTTGTCTTATTAGTAGAATCAAAACAACCTCCAAAAACTGAACATTGTTTGTTGTTCTGGTGTATTCAGTGTGCTGTGAATTTAATTCTGGAGAAACATCAAAGTCAGAAGGCAATATCATAATGTTGATGATGCTAGCGCAATGGCATATAAATATAATTCCACAATTTTTGCCTCTTGTTCCACCGTGGCCATTAGTTTAGCAGACCTTAATTAGATTTCTCATGAGATGTTAAGCATTTGAAGTGGGCCCACAGTGGTTTGAAGCAGAGTCAATTAAACTTGAACTCACCCTTCATGCAAGCAATTTAGTTCGAAGAAAATTTTGCATCAAATGAACAACAGATGGCTTTGGCAGTAGATGGCCAGCCTTATTCAGGTAGCATGGCACTTTTACTGAAAATTCAGGAGTGGGGAAATTCAGTAGCACACTGTAATAGTAATATTAATTATTTACTGATTTTAAGTACTCATGCCACATGTCAGGTTTTTAGTGAATTTATTAATACACTGCTCTATTCATGGGGTATTAATCAATCTGCTGGACTCTGCTTAATCGTTTCAGTTTTGCGATAACCTGTATAGATCTGGGACATTATGCATATGGGTCATTCTGCATCAAGGTTCCCTGGTGACGATTGTTTTTCTTTGATTTAAAACAGTGTCACTCCATATTTTTTATCTATGATTTACTGAATTTGTCTTTTAATTGGAGCTGAACTTCAGGGTTCGTATCTGTAGATAGTCTTCAGTATTAGTTCAAAGCAGACCTCGAAAATATTCCTTCAGAAGGTATGTTATGTCTGCATCATAATTCATAAAGTAATGGTTATAATGTAAAATAAAATCCAGGTCCACGTTTGGGATGGCCACAAAATGCACCTTGTCAATATGCACACACACACAACTGTCTGAAGTGGAGGGCTTGTGTTTGTGTATACGCTTGTACTGTAATTTACTCAACAGTCCTGTTGAATTTGAATCTGAATATAGCCGTCCTTTGGTCACATTCTCATACCTTATACATGCAGCAACAGGGATATGATTTCAAGTTTTTCTAGTGGCTCCAAGAGAACTTGTTCATTCTCTATTTGAAGCTGTATTTTTGTGTTATTTTTCTGCATGCTGTAATTCCTGCCTGTCATTGTACGCTTCTTGTTTGTCGTCGTTATGAAGTATTTTCTTGTATGTATGTTTGCATGCCATTGTCTACAACAATCTGTGATTCATGTGAATGCTTATGCTCAACCGTAGATGAATAAACGTTAAGGTATAGAGAGTACCACGTGTCTCAATCTTCATCTTTCACGCATTCATTAAGGACCCCCCACAAAAACTTTGTACCAAGCCCCAACATTGTTAAGCCAACACTGGTCCCTTGTGGAAAGAAGAAGAAATGGCACATGATAATTGATTTGGTAATTCACTACAAAATGATGTGCCGCAATAATTGGAAATATTCAATGAATTGCGGTTGTCACCTTTAAGCACCTATATACTCGCCGCCCAGATCGTGTCGACAGTTGAGGTTATGTCATCGTGAAGTGCAACTTAAACCCAATTTAGACCACTGAAAACCAGCCTGTCAGACTTGATGTACTGAGCTTATTCAGAGGTCTGGCACTGCTAATGTGAACAACTCACACATACATGATCACCAATTTGAAGACTGCCCATCTATAATTGAAAGGTATTTGCTGTTGTGTAAAGTGCAGCTTGTCTTCATTGATTTATTGACCGGATCTTAGCGTGGAGTCTAGAACAGCCATGTTGTACGACTTGTGTAGTTGTGCAAGGTCGCTAACGGCTGCATCACCTTGATTTCAGTTCTCACCAAGGTAAGGCTAAAGATATTTGTGTTATATGTAGTAAGAAGATTATCCAACCATTCCACTGTACATTTGTTGTTGGTGCTTTAACATTGGATTTTATTGTATTATGATAAATCATAAACAGAAATGGAGAAATTGTTCTAATATGAATATGATTGAGCAACACTTCATAAGACATGATTTACTGGAGTATAGGTTTTATTGTGTAAATGGAGTACTGTGAATAATAGGTTATGTTTGAAAGGGGTTGAGCTTCTTAACTTGAATTATTCTCTATCTAGGGAGGGAATGATTATGAAAATTATTAGTTTTACGATTCAGAAAAAACTATTCTAAAAACAGTGGCACATTTGGAATCCTCAACTAATCGTGACTCACCGCTTTATTGTTTTAACGGTTGCTGTATTGCACAGTAAAAGTTGAGTCTCAGCTGCTGTTTGTGAATGTGTGCATGCTAAACAATATCTGCAACTTATGTTGGAGTGATAGCAATGCTGGTGTAAAATGACTCTTACCACGCAGGTGGTGGCATAGTGACATTTCCCACAATTCTTGTTTCATTAATTATGCAGTAACATTGAATTGTCATAATAGTAAAGATTAAGACATTGTTTGAAAAAAGTGCTCTGACCTTGACCTTCAGTATGCCAGCAGTGGAGATTAAGTTGACAGATGAATTGCTAAGCATAATACATGTACCTTGCAAAATAGATCAATGTACAATGTACGTTGATATATAAATACATTTCATGGTTGGTTCCAGTTTTGTGTGGACACAAACAATATGGTTTCTAATGAAAGTATGGCATATAGTATTTCAAATATATCTACTAATCGAAAAAGGCACACACAAGTATGCACACATGCATGGCCGTCTGAATGAGGTTGGTTGACATTTGTTCAGCAGAAAGAATGTTATGAATAGAACAATGCAGTGTGTTCTCCAGTAAAAGAGAAGGTCATGGTGTCAGATTCATTAGGTCTTGGTACAGCTTTCTGCCTGTGTGGGTGAACATAAAACAGTGAAGAATGCAATAATGCAGTAATGGATAGGTTTCTTCACATCATCAAAGTGTGCATTGTGAGAGATGACAACATGCAGGCATGAACATATTAGTCACACTCACATGCTTGTGTATACGGATAAATTACCAAAATGTGTCCGTATGAAACCCAAGAAGCACTCTAGCATCAACTCTTAGATATAGTTCCAACATAACGTCTTTGAATATCTTGATCACTATTTTTGTCAACACTGATGTTGTTGTTCTCATTTATCCCTGGAGTCAGGGGTGAGGATGGCATTCAAACTGGTCCATGATTTTTCCTTCTTCCATTACTGATCTCATTCACTGCCGTCTTCACCACACATCTCCAATTCCCCTATCTCTTACTCTTGTTCTCTACTCCCCTACCAATCCTGCCACAAATTACTATAAATAACTACAAAAAGAATTGCTAAAAATGTTGGTTTCCTAGCAAAGTTTGGACACATGTGATATTAAAAAGATAACTTTTCCATTGTGTCTAGTACAATGTGCACAAATAATTGCTGAATGGTGTAAGTTAGACGGTGTCCATGAGGTCTCTTTCATGTGACAAAAACTTCCTATTGACATGAACTTTTTTGTTTGTGGGACATCTTTTAAAGATGTTCCAAAAACAATTATATGCCATAATAAAATTCATGTTAATAGGAAAGAGACTTCATGACATGTAATGTACATTAACTTACACAATTCAACAGTTTGTTGCACTTGATAGCACATTGTACAAGATAGAGTGAAAAGATTATGTTTTTAATCTCATAGTTGCAAACTTTGCTAGTTACTACAATATCGCTGTTTCCAGGACCCATGTCGAGGGATGTACCATCAACAATGTTGATGTGTTTCATTGTGACTTCGATAGGGGTCAGTCTTCAGAATCAAAGTTATTGTCCAGCCAATGTATAATTGTCCTCAATTAAGCACATCTACTTGTCGAAAAGCCAACCTTTATTGTAAGACCAACACATCAAAAGTGATATCTCCTGTAAATCATGGACACTTATCTGTACACCATAAATGCACATCATAAATATGATCCACTTGTTTGTCTAGTCCAACAACATCACTGTCCATATCTCATACTCTTAGCACTCTAAAGCCTTTTGCAAGACTCTGACCACCAGCAGGTCACAGCCTAGGATGGGGTCATCTCGCATTGATTGCCGTGCAGAACTGGCGAATGTCGCTTTTTTGATAGCTAATCAGAGTGGTTCACCCCCTTTCATGAGGTCCGGTGAAACTTGGAATAACTGGGTTAGCCTCGTTTCTGGAATAATTGGTTACATGATAATATATTGAGTGAGGTTCAGGGATAATTGGTTGCATGTCACCTTTTCACAAATTAAAAGTCTTGAAAGAGTGCAACACTCTGCTGCCAGATTTGTTAAAAATGACTACAGACGAAACACAAATCCAGCAGATCTAATTACTGCCCTTGGATGGCCAACCCTCGAACGAAGGCGCATTATCAAACAAGCCACTACCTTCTACAAAATTCTAAACAACATTATTGAGATCACCCCCCCTTCAGGTCTACTAACTCGCTCTCGAACCCGTGGACAATACATAGCCCCCAAGTGTCGTATAAATGCAATGGTCTTTTCATTTTATCCCAGAGCCATTCGCATATGGAATATGATTCCATCAAAAATTACCAACATAAAAAACCCAAAATCATTTCAAGAAGCTATTATGGAACTCCCTTTCACCACACCTCCTCACCTAAACTGCCTTTAAAACACAGTGCTCAGCGTAAATTTATCCAGGGTGTGGGTATGGAGACTGTCTATGTGTGCATGTGGCAAGGCAGCGACAGTGTCCATACACACAACCAACCTATTAAAAAATTTCGTTAAACATCCTATACATAAAATAAATAAAACTATCAAATAAAAACCATTTCAGCAACATTAATGATGAATGTACCACCCACAGCGCATGCGCACAGTCCACCACAAACTCCTGCGTTAGCCCAAGTTTGGGCTGTTTGGAGTAAACCACTTGAGACTTGAGACTTGAGTGAGGTTCAGGAATAATTTTTAAATGCCATCCTGAGTGAGCTTCAGGAATAATTGGTTACGTGATATCTTGAGTGAACTTCAGGAATAATTGGTTACATGTCATATTGAGTGAGGTTCAGGAATAATTGGTTATATGATATCTTGAGTGAGGTTCAGGAATAACATGGTTGCTAAAGTGTTTGCATGTGTATGAATGCGCATGCATGCGTGTATTTTGTGTATATATATAGTATGTTTATGTGCATGCATGCGTTTAAACATGCCCCTGAATGCACACGACATTTGCATGCATGCATACGTATGTGAATTTATGCACATAAATACACAGAAAGCAGGTAAATAAACTACATAAACATCTATTTACATCACACCCGCCATTGATCCTCTTCACAGTACGTATGTGTTATTTCACTCATCTGCAGCAAGTTCCTCCTGTCTGATCTCTCTCAAACCTCCCACCAAGGGTTATCTCGCAGAACGCACAGGAAAACATATTTGCCATGAAACTGTGGCTTCAGTTGCAAGACACATTAAGATTGTCAAGTTTATTGGTTTCTGCAGCAAAAACAATTTCAACAGCTGTTGCCTGAATCACCAGGACCTAGGTAAGACCATTGCTCTGGCATCACTACTACTGGCATGCATCTCTCTGCATTTCTGCAATGTCCTGAAAGGTATGTATATTGCATTATGACAGAGGAAGATCATAGAGGTCATTTCTTAATTTGACATCTCCCAGCCAGATAATGTGTGAAGATTTGTGTGACTAAGAGATGAGGTGTGTACTGATGCAGCCAACCAGGGAAGGGACTTAGTGTTAACACACCCAACAGTGACTGTCATTTGGAATATCTTGCAAGGTGCAGTAAATTTTCCTGTGCATATTTCAGGTAATTTGTACCATGGGGGTTATCCATGGCTGTAAGTCAAATGTCATTTAACAGCAGGGGTTCCAACGGGATATGGGTTACTCCAGATAGTATTTCCGATATGATGACACAGATTCCACCATTGATCTTGGAAGGGCAGCATTCCTCTAGTCTCATTTTCTGATGAGCCCAGCTAGGCTACATTTTCTGATGACCTTGAGCACAATTTTCTGATGACCTTCGTTCTACAGAAATTATAAAAATTATGTAGTTGTGCGTGCATGCGCACAAACACACAACCCATTCATATACTGTTAGTTTTTATTATAATAATTTTTTTAGATCCAATTAAAGGATAGAAAGCATTTTTTATTTGACTGGCTTATAAATAAAAACCATTAATATACATTCCACTACACTACAATTATGCCGATAAAAACTCGCCTATAGACTATGCAACAGTGTGTCTTGTTGCAATACAAAATCACTGTGTGATGAAGCCTGAAGTAGACGGTCGAGAAATAAGTCGGAGAATTACAGACCAGTGAGTTTAATGTCAGTGATTTGTAAATTATTAGAAAGGTTAATTAAAGACCATATGGTGGACTTCCTCGTTAAGCATAAATTATTAAATTCATCTCAACATGGATTCCTTAAAGCGAGGTCATGCTTAACAAGTATGTTATGTTTTTTTGAAAGCTTTTGACAAAGTGCCACATCAAAGATTACTACTTAAATTAAAAGCCCATGGTATCGGGGATAGCATAACTGACTGGATAGAACAATGGCTGACTGACAGAAGACAATGAGTTGTAGTAGATGGAGAAGTTTCAAATTGGAAATCGGTTTTGAGTGGGGTACCTCAAGGATCAGTATTAGGATCTATATTATTCTTAATTTATATCAATGACTTGGACGACAGTATAACAAGTAACGTACTGAAATTTGCGGATGACACAAAACTGTTTAGAAAGGTTAATAATGATGGTGATAAACAACATTTAAAAAACGATCTAGACAGATTAGTGAAATGGTCTGAGAAATGGCAGATGCTGTTCAATTTTGGGAAATGTAAATGCCTACATACAGGACATGGGAACTTGAATGTAAAGTATAAAATGGGAGATACTGTTCTGGGTACTACTGTAAAAGAAAAGGACTTAGGAGTTACAATAAGCGCTGATATGAAAGTTTCAGAGCAGTGTGGTATTGCAGCTTCAAAGGGTAATCAAATTCTTGGATTGATTAGAAGAAACATAACATACAAGGGAAAAAAGTTAATTATACCTCTTTATAAAGCAATAGTTAGACCTCATTTAGAATACTGTATACAAGCATGGAGACCATATCGTAAGAAGGATATAGATACGCTTGAACGCATACAAAGGAGAGCAACTAAAATGATTCCAGAACTTAGAGACCTTAGTTATGAAGAACGCCTGAAAGAATGTGGTTTAACAACTCTAGAGACAAGGAGGTTAAGAGGAGATCAGATTGAAGTTTTTAAGATATTGAATGGGTATGAAAATATTGATAGAAATATGTTTTTCTCACTCAAGAAGGATAACAGAGCTAGAGGACATGAGGTAAAATTAGTAAAGGATCAATGTAGATTGGACATCAGGAAGCACTCGTTCTCACAGATGACAATAAATGAATGGAACAAATTGTCTACAGATTGTGTAACTGCTAGCAGCGTGAATATGTTTAAAAACAAGGTTGACACATATCTCAAAAGGGCGGGTTATAAGTAGGTGAACATTGTTGGACTCTCGATAAGCCAATGGCTTCCTTGTCCACTTGCCATCTGGGCCTTTGACTTAGATGGCAAATCTTGACATGACAGGAATAGCTGGAAATAACAGGGCTGGTTGATATAGCTAGAATTAAAGATTGCCCTTACAGGCATAAAGCCCGATTTGGTCTTTGTTGTGTCCAAATAACAGCCTGCACCATTCATGTGGACTCGTGATATTTTATCATTTACCAAGTGTACCAACGGCCGATTTCACTCAGGGTGTTATGAGCTGGTGAGATGGGCTTTCTGCCATAAACCTTGTGCAGCTCATTAAAGAAGGGTAGACTGTAAAGAAACATCATCAAATACTGCTCTTGGTTTGGCTATAAAAAAAATGTTTGTCATGGAAATTATGGTCATAGATCATGACGACTTTTTTAGTACCCTTATGGAGATTGGCAGAAATCATATTTAAAACAATTATGACAACATGGTGGGCTAACAATTAAATCTGCATTAATGAGGTAATTATCTTACTGAAATGAGCCCCTGGATGGACCATATAATTATTATCTCCCAGGTACTGGTAATAAAGTACTAAGATTTTTCCATAACACCCTAGATTACAGAAAGTAGAATTGATGCCAAGGAATACTGAATGTCAATTAAAGGTGCTTAATTCGATTTTTTTGCTAGTCTCGTTTAAAATTAATTTTGCAAAAAACCAAACCAACCTACTATATTGCAACATGCTAGCTCATTTGTGCAACTTTTGAATGTAGTTTTTTTTGTGAAATCATCAGACAAACTATTAAATTAGTTAATGCTTGTTCAAGCATTAACTGAAGTGAAAATTGAAATGCTGAAAAAATCATGATTTTCTTTCTTGGATAAATTTTTTTTAACTTTATCATGTGAGCAGCGAGAGGATTGAGGTCACGCCCATGATCAGCATTGACCCACACAGTTTTTACCATTTTGGATATCCACTATTTTGATCCTTACCAGATCTAACGACAAAAGTCAATTCTTTTGGTGATTTGAACAAAACTAGGCATTTTTTGCCTGTGGATGTTACATAAACTATTCACACACTACATATTTGGACACCAATGGACCGGATTTGCGATAGGTTAAATCAGTTGAGGAAGCGGTTTTAACTCTTCCTTGAAAAAGAAATCTCAGATATTTATTGTTGTTATTGTGCTTATTGGTTGAATATCTAAGCTTTGTGGTTGAATATCTAGGCTTTGTGGTTGAATATCTTGGCTTTGTGGTTGAATATCTAGGCTGTCTAGAAACATAATCTTAAAATCATAGTAAAAATATTACATAAAAAAATCTTTGCATGTTTTGTGCACTGCACATGATAAAGGTTAGATATCAAGGATTTTAGTTTGCACTCTCAGAATCCTGGAAAATTAGGATGAACATTGTGGACATTTTGACGAGTCAGGGGTGCATGAATCACATTACTTCTAGTAATTGGGAAAGAATGTGCAGGATTCCTGTCTGCTTCCCTGTCGCTCAGTGCAGTCATTAACACTTTGAACTGGACCCATCATTGTCCCATGGTACAAATTAAGCTGAATGAATGATCACCTCATCCCCACCATGGTGGCATGAGGCTATCTTCATACACAGCATCACTTCTTCCTGGAAACATCAGCATACTGAAGTTTCAAAAGGCAGGTACTGATTTGTATTGCCCCTAAGGTGACTCGGGTCTGAGAGGTGCTTCTCATCAAACACTGACCACAAGCTGTGGTGTATAAATCAGGTTTTGTCATGGTTTTCATGTATTTCCACCCTGGGGTAGTCTGTCAGGCGAGGCGATTTCCTGTATGCTGAACTGAAATTGCATGCATTTATGTAGGTACATATTTAATGGCCTGTCACGTTAACACATTGTAGATAAAATCCACAAGAAACAATTATAGATAAAGGATGTTACAGGATATAATCTGATGACGCATAGAATACTAAATATTCCCGGTATATTTGGTGCCATCAAAATTGATATTTTTTAATAATCAAGGTGGAATTGACTGATGTAGTATTAAAAAACTAGACTGATTGAAGCACTAATTGAATTTAAATGTGGCATTACCATAAAATGAACACCAGATTTATCATCTATAAGGAATCAACCTAGCACTGGTGCCAGACATTGCAACTATGGTGCTCAAAAAGGTTCGCATTTCAACACAATAGTGCTTATAATGTATCAACATCTTCAGGAGTCTGACCTCATCATACATCAAATAAACTTCATAAAAGGGACAGTCTCAAAAAAGTGAATGTACAAAATTCCAAGTCATACGAGCAGTTTGATTTATTTCATATATTTCACATGGGTGGGCCACATGTAGAATAAAAAAATTGTTGACTGTTGATAATGGGATCCACTAATGTCCACTTGCCATCTGGAGTTTGTTACGTTGGATGGCAGTCTTTAAAATATTTCTTTGTGCCTTGCAAATGTGGATACAAGTGGCCTAGTTACTGTATTTTGTTATAAATGATTCAGCAATTACAGTTTTCAGCATTATAAGGAAGACAGTGGATGTGCTTGGCGTGGAAGTTGGAAGGAGAAGTGGAAAACCAAGACTGAGATGGGAGGACTGTGTGAAGAGAGATTTGGTGGGAGTGGAGTGGAGAATGAGAGCGAGGGATAGACGGGTACGTGGTGGAGACAGCAGGGAAATGGGACAACTGTGACGGCAGGAGAAGGAAAACAAAAATCGAGAACCATTATGGAAACAGCCTCTCCATGGACTTTAGGGACAAAGAGGAGAGCAACAAACTCGTGAATTGATTGAGTGTGGCTGGAAATTTGTACATAGTTTGTCAGGTTGCGTTGTCTGGTGTTACTCAAGGAAGTTGACAGTCACTGATACAGGAGAGGACCAGAGCTGGGGAGAAGGGTGCACTAGTAACACACTGGCATTCCTAGATAGACCACAGACATAACACAGAAATCTGTTTATATGCTTCTGATAGCTAGAGGTGTCTGGTGGAAATCTCTGCGAATATAATGTATTATTTCCAGCAGCAGCATTCTTGTAGATTATGTCATAACAGTGTTTGTTGTGCTTCAAGAGGAGGGACTTACCCCGGGTATGTCATGTCTGGTTGAAATCCTATTCTAGCTTGTTATACTGAGTTACATGTTTAGAACAAAAGTGGAGTACAAAAATGGCAATGCTAAACATATCCATCACTGTTCAACACCCTACTGATGCAGGGGTGAATGCTGGACTTGGTCTGTGTAGGGGGCATGGTTATCTGCATCGATTGTAACAATGTAGTTATATTGAAAATAACTTAGTTACCTGTCAGGATACTGGTTGTGTTCTCTATGAACCCCAAAAGCTCCACAGAACACAATCAGTATTCTGACAGACCTGTAACTAACTTATTTTTAATATGAATGTAACAAAATACAGAATCAACTTACATGCTGATAATGTAAGTGTAGTGTTAAACTACCACTATTATTCCAATCTATGCTCTTACGAGCAACAAAGAAGAAATAATTTGGTGAATACCCCTCAGAAATATAACAATTAACATCAAAAAAAGATAGGTTCCTCCCTTAAAACAGTACAAAAACTAGTAATCGAGTTAATTAAAAGTTGCCTTTCCTGTCTGCACAGGTTGTAAAATGTCTTAGCAAAAACATAGCAGTGCATGTATTAGATATATGTTTTTATTTAGTTTGTGTCACATGAATTAATCAGGTCCCCACCAGTGCAAATATCTCATGTCTTAGTTGTTTGCATTTGATTTGGTAAGTTTCTAGACTTAAATATTTCACACTTATAGAACATAATATATTGTAGAAAAAGAATTCTTGGGTCTGCAAAATGTGGCACAGTAAAAATATGTTAACAAGTAACATAATCAGCATGATTATGACAGATGTCATAAATTGAAATGCGTTCAATGGATCTGGCCAGCAGCATTTATGATAGTGTGGTCGTCATGACAACCAAGATAATTTCTATCAATCTGATTAATTAGTTCATCAGCTCTGCAAATGCTGCATGCTTAAAAAGACTTGCCTTTCGAAAAATGGTGTAGCAGGTTACTTACCAGTGTAAGAGTGAGTCATCCTATCATCAAAGCTGGGACCAGGGCACAGTAAGTGGATCAGTTCATTTTGTTGGAGGTGGAGAGGTTGTGGACCAGGCTGTGTATGTAACTAAAGATGAATGCTGGAACTGCAACCACACAATGGGTAGAAACAAGCAGTGTTGTGCCATCCTGGCGTAGTAGGTGCAGCAGCCTTGCATCAATGAACCACAGTGTGTGACAGTGGGTATAGCCTGGTTGTAAGCAGCAGGTTCATTCATTGTCCTGCTGGATTTATGCGTTCTTGAAGACATGGTACACTAGGCTTGTCTCTGTGGCTCGGTGCAGGTGGAGTTTGTGTGAGGCTTTAGCCTGTGTGGGGAGCGGTGGTCTGTGTGGGGAGCGGTGGTCTAATGGTTAGAGCACCCGCCTGTCGATCGAGAGGACGGTGGTTCGATTCCACCTCCACCGTTTCGAAACCTGAGCAATTTCGTTCACCCCACTTTGCCCGTGTCTTTCGGAAGAGACACTAAAAGCCGTTGGTCCAAACTCCTGCGTTAGCTCAAGATTGGGCTGTTTGGAGTATAACTACTTGAGACTTGAGTTTATTATCTGCTGTTGCATACTGCAGCTGAGGAATATTACCAGTGATGCTTTGATAGTGTCACTGAACTGGAGCACAGCTGGAAACTACTGCACAACAGTCTGTATATTGTGTGTATGAATGACTCCAGGAGGGCAGTCAACCGTGAATGGGTGAGTGACTTTTTGTTATTGTTGTTCTTGAACACATGTGGCATGTTTAGGCATCATAATGCCATTAACGTACAGAATGGAGAAAGTTGGTGGGATGGAAAGTGTGTGCCATTTTTTTTCGATTTGCTCAGGCTCAGATGGATTTTCTGTCTGCTTTAGAGGTGTTATCTAGGTGCAGTTTGCCAGAAAAGTGTAAAAAAAGTGTTTTCTGAAATGTTGTTTATATTAGGATTAAACTGACATTGTCTAGTAGTTTGTACTAGAAACTCAACAACATGTTTTCCAGTCTTTATCTATAAGTATGTGTCGTGCAGTAAGCATGAACTGGAGTTTTCTGCCTCAAAACACATGGAGGTAATTGTTCCACTCTATTCAGTTCAGGGCATCTGGATGAAAGAGGCCTCAGCTTATCATCTGGTATGTTTGTCAGTTGGTGTTTTTTATATAACTCGGTATGTTGAGGGTAGCCTGTACGTCTCTGTATTCCTCTTCCAAAAGTGCTAACTGTATAGGATTAGAGCTAAACATTTAAATATGATAATAGCAATTAGCATGGTGAGATGCTTGGTTTACTTGCTAGTTATCTCTCAACTCTTATTTATAGTTGCACTTGACAAAGTGAGCAGCTTTTCTCTGTACTGCCTCAATGACAATAGCATCTTTAATTGTGTGGGATCTAAAGCTGCTGTGGTGTACTCATTGTGTGGGATCTAAAGCTGCTGTGGTGTACTCATTGTGTGGGATCTAAAGCTGCTGTGGTGTACTCATTGTGTGGTATCTAAAGCTGCTGTGGTGTACTCATTGTATGGGATCTAAAGCTGTTGTGGTGTACTCATTGTGTGGGATCTAAAGCTGCTGTGGTGTACTCATTGTGTGGTATCTAAAGCTGCTGTGGTGTACTCATTGTGTGGTATCTAAAGCTGCTGTGGTGTACTCATTGTGTGGAATCTAAAACTGCTGTGGTGTACTCATTCTATGGGATCTAAAGCTGCTGTGGTGTACTCATTGTGTGGGATCTAAAACTGCTGTGGTGTACTCATTGTGTGGGATCTATAGCTGCTGTGATGTACTCATTGTGTGGTATCTAAAGCTGTTGTGGTGTACTCATTGTGTGGGATCTAAAACTGCTGTGGTGTACTCATTCTATGGGATCTAAAGCTGCTGTGGTGTACTCATTGTGTGGGATCTAAAGCTGCTGTGGTGTACTCATTCTATGGGATCTAAAGCTGCTGTGGTGTACTCATTGTATGGGATCTAAAGCTGCTGTGGTGTACTCATTCTATGGGATCTAAAGCTGCTGTGGTGTACTCGTTGTGTGATATCTAAAGAAGCTGTGGTGTACTCATTGTATGGGTTCTAAAGCTGCTGTGGTGTACTCATTGTATGGGATCTTAAGCTGCTGTGGTGTACTCATTGTGTGGTATCTATAGCTGCTGTGGTGTACTCATTATGTGGTATCTAAAACTGCTGTGGTATACTCATTGTGTGGGATCTATAGCTGTTGTGGTGTACTCATTGTGTGGGATCTATAGCTGCTGTGGTGTACTCATTGTGTGGTATCTAAAGCTGCTGTGGTGTACTCATTGTGTGGAATCTAAAACTGCTGTGGTGTACTCATTCTATGGGATCTAAAGCTGCTGTGGTGTACTTATTGTGTGGTATCTAAAGCTGCTGTGGTGTACTCATTGTGTGGGATCTAAAACTGCTGTGGTGTACTCATTCTATGGGATCTTAAGCTGCTGTGGTGTACTCATTGTGTGGTATCTAAAGCTGCTGTGGTGTACTCATTGTATGGGATCTAAAGCTGCTGTGGTGTACTCATTGTGTGGGATCTAAAGCTGCTGTGGTGTACTCATTCTATGGGATCTTAAGCTGCTGTGGTGTACTAATTGTGTGGTATCTAAAGCTGCTGTGGTGTACTCATTGTATGGGATCTAAAGCTGCTGTGGTGTACTCATTGTATGGGATCTAAAACTGCTGTGGTGTACTCATTGTATGGGATCTAAAGCTGCTGTGGTGTACTCATTGTGTGGTATCTAAAGCTGCCGTGGTGTACTCATTGTATGGGATCGAAAGCTGCCGTGGTGTACTCATTGTGTGGGATCTAAAGCTGCTGTGGTGTACTCATTGTATGGGATCTAAAGCTGCTGTGGTGTACTCATTGTATGGGATCTAAAGCTGCTGTGGTGTACTCATTGTATGGGATCTAAAGCTGCTGTGGTGAACTCATTGTGTGGGATCTAAAGCTGCTGTGGTGTACTCATTGTATGGGATCTAAAGCTGCTGTGAACTCATTGTATGGGATCTAAAGCTGCTGTGAACTCATTGTATGGGATCTAAAGCTGCTGTGGTGTACTCATTGTGTGGGATCTAAAGCTGCTGTGGTGTACTCATTAGGGGATTGCAGTAGGCAGTGACTACACTTTCGCTTGTTCTAATTGCTGGAGATGTTTCTGATGTGGTGAAAGAAATGGCAGAACACCATCCAAAATATTGTGCACTACAGCAATAACTCTTAGCCTGTGATAAATGACTGTGCACTCCTTAGTAACCAAAGTACTGTACCCAAGAAAGCCCTGAGTCCTGTTACTTGGCCTTGTTTGCCTTTTGGCTGAAGTTGTCTCAAGCCCCTATCTGTTCCATGTTCAAATAACAATGCAGCTAAGAAACTCTACAGGCAGTAATCCTGTCTTTATATCAATGCGTCCTTGCTGTAGTTAAATACCCCTTTCTACACAGAGTCTCTTGTTCACTGCCCATGTGTGGTGGTACTCTGTATTATACACAGCACAGTTCATCCCTGTCAGTTTATTGAGACCACTAGCCACAGGTAGCATCTAATTTATCCTGACGTAGATTGGTGGAGATGCTGGTATGTGTACACTCACAGCATACAACCGCATATCGGTAGATTGGTGGAGATGCTGGTACGTGTACACTCACATCATACGACCACAGATCGGTAGATTGGTGGAGATGCTGGTACGTGTACACTCACAGCATACGACCGCAGATCGGTAGATTGGTGGAGATGCTGGTACGTGTACACTCACAGCATGCGACCGCAGATCGGTAGATTGGTGGAGATGCTGGTACGTGTACACTCACAGCATGCGACCGCAGATCAGTAGATCAGAGTCTGACAAGTTGTGGAGGGTTACCTCTTTAAACTTCCACCCTTTGTATAATCTAGATTACATGCACTAGCTGATATTACCATTGGTATGAATGTTGAGGTTGCCTCTACAAAATGTTGATTACTGACATGTAGCATGCCCTGAAGTTTATGGGCCAGGTGTGCCTAATCTAGGGTAATTAGGCGTTTCTGTGATAATTATTTAACAAAATTAATATGGTTATGAAAATGCCAACTTGTAAATAAGTTTGTTAACCATCTCGTGTTTAGTTATTTTCAGCAATGTGAAGCCTATTTGATATGTTGTTTTGCTATCATTTTCTGTCACTATAATGTACAGTACGTCTGGACAGTCTGAATCAGAGATGGGTTAATGTTATCAATGTAAAGTGGTCTTTGTCACTATAAATTGAACAAGTTATTCACAGACTGTAAGTTATGGGCATACACTATTAAGAGACTAAACAAAATTGGACTAAGTATATAATATGAAACTGTAAAGGTGTAGTGGTGTGCCGTATGGTCCTGTCATAATTCATATTCAGTAGTCCGCACACCTGCCCTGTGAGACAGCATCACGGACATCTCTTGTTGCAACACAGTCCTCAAAAGGCAATTATGTAAAATAGAGTATGAGGGGAGCTAGATCCCTGTCTCCCCATCTGCCTGGCCTCAACATGTATTGCCCCCTCTTTGCCTATCAAGGCAGGGCAGATATGAAACGTGACAATTCTTGAGGACCATGGCGTGGGTTGTGCAGAGGCGACTGCCCTATGTGTACCAGCAACTTGACACTGTTACAGTGGTAATGACAGTGACTGATGACTTATGACTCTTCCCGGTGTATACAGGTTGTCACATAATCCCTCCCCCTCCCCCACCCCCTCCCTCTCCCCCTCTCCCTCCCCCTCCCCCTCCTCCCCCTTCCCCATGCATGCCTGTCCACACCCCTGACATACAATTCCATACCATGCATGCCCTTCCACACCCCACCATACCCTGACATACAATTCCATACATTGCATGTCCTTCCACATCTCACCATGCCCTGATATACAACTCCATACCATTCATGCCCTTCCACACCCCACCATGCCCTGACATACAATTCCATGCCACTCATGCCCTTCCACACCTCACCATGCCACTCATGCCCTTCCACACCTCACCATGCCCTGACATACAATTCTATGCCCTTCCACATCTTACCATGCCCTGACATACAATTCCGTACTATGCATGCCTTTTCAAACCCCCTCCTTGCCCTGACATACAATTCCATACCATGCATGCCCTTCCACACCCCACCATGCCCTGACGTACAATTCCATACCAGTCATGCCCTTCCACACCTCACCATGCCCTGACATACAATTTCATGCCCTGTCCCACCATGTGTTGCCCAGGTGCACAATGTCCTTCATTCCTTATTCTCCCTCTAAAGTGAGATAATTGATAATTTGACCATATAAACAGACCTGGCTGAATTAATGGACCCTCCCCTCACTTGTAACACCTGTGCCTTGTCATTGTGTCATTATGACACTCTGTGACAGATGTTGTCAGCTTCAATAAATGTCAGGTGTCACGTTTCACCATTGGGAGATAATGCTCTCTGGAACCATCGCAGTGTCGCAGTTAAAGT
Source organism: Lamellibrachia satsuma (assembly GCA_033239005.1). NCBI lineage: Eukaryota > Metazoa > Annelida > Polychaeta > Sabellida > Siboglinidae > Lamellibrachia > Lamellibrachia satsuma. The sequence continues at coordinate 2,895,868 of BSQZ01000057.1, forward strand.
GATCTTTGTCTTTTACTGATGCCAAGCTCCTCATAGCTCTATACATGGTAAATTTTCCAGTAAAGTAATGATCTTGATTACATATTATGTGTTAGATTAAGAATTAGATTAGGAATTGATGTCTGAGCGCTGATCATTTTGTTATGGGCAGTATAATTATAATTAACTGTTGCTTAGATCGTAGTCGATTATGTGGATTGATTACAGTGATTACAGTTACACTCTGGACAATGTAATAATGTAATCAGTTACAATCATATATATGATTCCATCATATTTTGAAACCAATCCTGGATATCGCCCAACATCACACTCCACTGCAGACAATATTGTGATAGACCGCTAATAGGTAACAACCTGTATAGTTTGGGTGTGTGTTTGAGATTAGATATCTTGTTATAGCTACAAAATTCCGAAAAAAATAATCAATGAATGCTAAAGAAATTAGTGACATACTTTTTATGCCAATGTGTTTTTGTGGTCACAAAATTCCGAAAAAAATAATCAATGAATGCTAAAGAAATTAGTGACATACTTTTCATGCCAATGTGTTTTTGTGGTCACAAAATTCCGGAAAATAATCAATGAATGCTAAAGAAAATAGTGGCCTATTTCTTACATCAACAACTCGCCATAGCACAGTTATGGTCATTTTCTTGTGCACTAGAATACTGGAATGCGATAGACTTGTAAACGTCCACTGAAAGCGGTCTGTGATGAGCTGTTCGGGTGATTGATGTCACCCCTTTGAATGATATTGCAGCCATTACTGGCCTCCTTTTATTGTTATTATTTTATTAATCATAATCATGTACCCATAAAGATGTCAATTTTACTACAGATGTGTGCATGTGTCATGTCATTTGTCGATGTGAGAAAGTTCCCTTTGACATTGTGAATTCCTTTCGCCAACTATGTTTATCTTACCACCGTTTCAGCAGCCATTTTATATAAGATGCTGATATTTTCAAGTACTTAGAAATATTTATCCTGTCAAAGCTGTTGCCGTTTTAGAACTATTAGCATTTTCGCTACAAGACTTTGCTTTAAATTAACACATCTGGAGTACTTAGTTTGCTTGCTTATTTTTAATATTATATTGTCATATGACGCCGATCACATGACAAAGTTACAAAATTTAACCAAGGAAGAAAATCGTGATTTTTCAGCATTTCAATTATCATTTCACTTAAAGGTGCTTAACCAATTCGATTTTTTGCTAGTCTCATTTCAAATTAAGTTTGCGAAAAAGCAAACCTACCTAGTATCCACTACAACGTGCTAGATCGTTTGTGCAACTTTTGTATGTAGTTTTTGTGAAATCATCAAACAAACTATTAAATTAGTTAATGCTTGTTCAAACATTTACTGAAGTGAAAATCGAAATGCTGAAAAATCACGATTTTGTTCCTTGGTGAAATTTCATAGCTTTGTCATGTAATTGGTGAGAAGATGGAGGTCAGGTCCAGCATTGACACACACAGTGTTTACCATTTTGTAATTCCACTATTTTGATCCTTTCCAGATCTAATGACTAAAGTCAATTCTTTCGATGATTTGAACAAAAATAGGCATTTTTTTAATTAAATTGACTGCGGATGTTACATAAACTATTCACACTCTACATATTTGGACACTAATGAACCAGATTTGTGATAGGCTAAATCAGTTGAGGAAGCTGTTTGAATTGATGGTAATATTTTATCTATCATTTTCTATGCAATTACAAAAACTGGAACTTATGGAACTTAATTGTGTTTGTACAAAGGATTGGATTTATTTAAAAGCAAAATTGACAGATCGAACAGCTGCTTCTGGGTCTAAGTGATTAGTAGCTTTAATAAAACGAGTCAACAGAAGAACTGCAGCTCTTGTGATTAAGTTGTTAAATTAAATTCAGAGACAAAAGACACAGTAAGGAAACATGAGGTATTTAAATAATTTATTGTCACTCATTGCCATATCAACTCTACTAATTACATATCTACATTGCCAATCATTTAACTCCAATTTACCACTTCAAATTGTAATCCGTAGAATACTAATGAATTGTTTTGTCTGTTTAAGGAGGTGACAGTCGAACCGTGGAGTGCTAACAAGTGTATGAGGGCATGTTGACAGCAGACATCACTGTCTGGCCCTGTCACCCTGTCACCCACCCACCCTCTCGCGGTCGGTTGAGCACTAACAATGGACAGAGGAGCCAGTAACCAGGTTAGCCATGAGAGTTCACTCATGTGGAACATTGACTGCAGTATTTGGCTGCTGCAATGTTGGGCCCTCACATAGTCAGTCCAGGTTGTGGTTGCAGTGACAGCGTATGCGTGTGCAGTAGCCGCTCACTGTAGTCAGCTGTTGTGGTAGATCAGACACTCAGCTATAGTTGTGTGTACGCTGTCACATGCGCCTGTTACAGCCCAGCCGTGATACCTTTGGGATATTATATGTGTGCGGATCAATTGTGACATGTAGCAGGTGAGTTTATCCTGTCATGGCTACTTCTTCAATGTGATGAATGCGGCAGACACAATGGAGAAGTCGAGACTTCCTCTTTTCGGGCGGACGTCTTCATCGAGCAAGAAAAAGAAGCAACAGCAGACATCGGGCTGCCCCATGAATCCTGTGGCAGCTGCCTTCACCAATGCCACTGCCATGGGCATGGCGGATGTGTCAACAAATCACAACAGTAGGAGGTATCACAGAGACAATTCACTCGTGTCAACATTTGTGTCCAACAACAGGGCACAGACACAGCTCAGTGACAACAAAAGTCTGATGCCGATGTCTTCTGTGAGCTGTTTCGGTGGTACAAGCAACCCCACCCCTTACGGAGTGGGGAGGGGCACCACACACGTGATTATTAGTTCGGATAGACGATGTTATCCGGTAAGTGCTGCCTGCAATGAAAAGGTAAAGCCAGGTACCGTGGGCAAATTGCATAATGATGACAGGGATAGTAATTCAGTATCCAGCATGTCAGGGGTGGTTTGTTCAACAGAGCAATCACATCGGCAGCAACCTAACAGAGGACACCGATCATTGCCAGATAAAAAATTGCGGTCACCACCCTCATTGCGCAGTAGTGTCTCTGATGCAAAGATCGGTGTAGGAAATGTTAGCATACCAATAATGTGTAGAGGCTCGCCCCTGCCACTGCGCCGCCAAGAAGGCACCGGTGGTAGCGACCGGCGAACCACGGCATGTCTTGTCAAGCCTCACCGGTCATACAGCAACCCTGAGGAGAGGCATCTGCCGACCAGCACACCAACACCAAATACTGAACATACACAACATCAGTCATTATTGGCCATGCAAGGCTGTGCAAAGGAGAATCCATCACCTGTGAGTGATACTTGCAAAGGTACCACTGATGAATCGGCTGTGGCAGTCAGGCATGCCCGTTTATATTCCTATCCAGAGGACACTGAGTGTGACGAGCCTTTAATTAATGGTGACCAATACAAGGACTCGCAGCCACAACAGGCACTGTGTTCTCATTCTGCACCGGAAACCAACAGAACTTCAAAGGATAAGAGGTGGGCTAATCATGTTGCTGTCACCAAACACCCTCAGCAGATTGGCACCGTGGAGAAACAGGGCCTGTCCCTCGCTGGGTTGCCACCGAACTGTGAGTGCAGAACGAACATCTACGAATCATTGCCACCGTCACCGATATACGAGACGATTGACCAGGTTTACGTGCGTGCATTTCCAAAGACAGTTTCAGGAGCATTCGTCAGTCCATGCTGCGGGGTGCGCATGGCTGAACTGCGGGCCACAAAGAGGGTGTCATACACTAGGAGTCATTCGGCCTCACCAGAACCTCACTCACTGACCTCTCCCCCACCCCTCCCACCTCGCAACCCCGGCACCAAGATCAGTGGGGGTGGGGAACACGAGGATTGCTCTGATTCTTTAAGACCATCAACGAGAGCAACCACAATGCAATATGTTGGTGAGGTGCCGGAGACAGTGTGGCACCAAGGAAGCTCTAGTAGACCTTCACCAGTGGGGACACTCCTTGTTGACCAGTGCTACACAAACACGCAGACCTGCTTGACATCAGAGCTGTCTGAGCAAACTATATGGAACTGTAAAGGGACCAACGAGAATGATTTCTCCCAACAGTCTGCTCCTGGATGGGGAGAGGACAATTCGCACACTGGGGACATGTCTCCTGTGTACAGCAATTCGTCGAGGAGAAACAGTGGGAAGGATACCCGTGTAGGGGCGCTTCAACAAAATCTTCCTGATCTGGTAAATGTGATAGAGATAGCGGCTCACAAGAAAGAGTCCGGCATGCCACAGTACAGGAACGTTCCAAAGAAACAATTACCTCAGCGTGCCAGTGAGGCACAGACTAACTCAAAGAACCTGAGCAATGACATTGACCAGGCGTTGAGACCACGGGCACCACACTTAGGTTCTTCTGACCGGAAGCCTATAACCATCATCAGAGATACTACCATCCATGAAGGCCCACACTTGAGAAAGACAGTCAAGGTTATGGCAGCAGAACGATGTGACGTTGAATCAAAAATTAAACGGTTTGAAGGTGGCGATTCTGCTGGAGTTCCACACCGAGACCGAAGCAACAGTGGATCCAGAGGCAAATATGATCAGCAGCAACCGAGTACAAGCAATATTTGCAATAAGTGGCGTGCAGCTACCAAGCTGAAAAGTGTTGGTGTACGACAAAAGACAATAGCTGCAAATACTGCTACCACAGATTGTCAGAAGTCGCCACCAGAAACATCAGCAGCCAGTCAGGTCGATACAGGAATTCACAGGTCAAATAAACCTCAAGGACTTGCACGTGTGCCATCAAAATCAAAACTACAGTACAGCGAGCAACAAAACAAATTAAGCCGTAGCAGACAATCCATTGCCAAAGCAAGATCAAGAACGACACCTGTAGAAAGTGAAATGGTGAAGAAGCAGAGTTCTTGTTTGCCTGCTGGCCCACGTGCCAATGAAAGACTTGGATCAACCCGGCAGTTGGTGAAGAAGAAGCAATCTTGTCAGCCACGGGCTGGTCGTGACGATTTGTTGCAGAGTACGTCGTCAAATGAACCATGTTCAAGTGTCACGTCCAGCTGTACGTCCCTAGCCAGTGTCTTCAGTGAATGCAACAGTGTATCAGCCCAGCATGATCCTCGTAGACAGCATGTCCTAAAAGGTAGGAATAATCATCCTGCACCCACAAAGGGGTACAGTGAGATGTCCATGGAGAATGACAGTGGCACTGCAGAGAAGGTGATGCATGATGCACAGAAGCCATCTAAGCCAGTCCACGTCAAACAGAGCAAACAGCACAAAATATGCAAGTTACCCCTGAACCGTAGTGGTAGCTTTTCTGACGTGCAGAGCTGCAACAGCAATGCAAGTTCCAAGTCTCGGTCAACAAAGAGTAAACAAGTGAGGCCCATCGCAGCCAGTAAGGTTGGTGTGCGTGCTGGTGGTGGCGGCGATGATGGTCTCGGCATTGACCCGGTGTTAGATCGTTGTGCCTACAGTGAGGAGAAGGTGAAGAACTGGAGCTGTGTACCGGATGGCCAACAACAACTGTTACCTGACCCGACCAACAAACTGAAGGGTAAAAACATTCAGAGGAGGCAGATCAGTTCACGGACTTCACAACAGTCTAAGCTACCTCCTCGGCCTGTAAGGGCAGAATGCACATCTCCGCCTGCGTCAGTAACATCTGTTGGTTCACAGGCGGCAAGTAACAATCCATCGAAGAAAACAACACCTGTGAAAGCCTCGCCAAGTAACAGCACACATACTGCTGATTCAGAGCAGGGGTCTGTTAATGGTACAGTAGCCACTGCAAAGAAACAGGTTTCTTACTCAACAAAACTGGCAAAAGTGAGCCGATTAAAACCACCTGGTGCTACAAAGAAATCCGCCGATAATGTCACTGCTGAAAACAAACCATCAGTAAAGCCAGATGGCGGTTGTGATACAAGTGTTGGAGGCGGAGGTGGACTCAAGCTTCCAGCATCACCAAAGACCTGCAGTTCTACTGGAGATGTCCAGAGACAACCCTCAGTGAAACATAGAAGGAAGCCGACACAACCAGAGTCTGCCGTCACCCACAGGGATTCTCATGGTGATGATGACACCGAAATTTGTTCTTCACTGGGAAGTGCCCAGCCAGATCTGACAAAGCATGCCCCAGAAAGCGGGTTGATGCTCGTGAAGCCCTACTCAGTTAAGAAGAGAGGCCAGCAGTTCTCTTGTGGGATTTTCACGAAGACAAGTTTTGAAAATGATGCTGATGCAACCACCATTCAGGCAACAGGGAGAGGCAGCCAGTGCAGGCAGGAACCAAGCAGCAGCACCGGTGGTGATAATGACAGCAGTTGTGACCAGAGTGTCAAAGTGGAGAGCAAGTATAATATTTGCACAGGTTCCACCACAATGTTGACTTTGGAGAAACAGTCTCAGCTGCCCCAGAAGACAAATAAGGTGGGTGATCAAGACGAACATGCATCACACTTAATTGGCAACCAGTTAGATTGCCAAGCAAACAGTCCAGAAAATGCTGCTTCCGCCGCTGTTGTTTTAATGGATCCAAGCCCGGAAACAATACAACAATGTGACGGACATTCTAGAACTAACTGTACACAGTCAGTAAGCGCACATGCTCAGGAGGGGCACAAGACAAGAAAAGACAAACCTGCAGAACAAAGGTGTGTATCAGCATCGGAAACAAACACAAAAACATCAGCTATCAACAAAGCAGATGTTTACTATCAGCTCAGTGATCCTATGTCGACACAGTTAACGGAGGCGTCTTCTGTAGACAGGGCCATTAGTGATGTTACCACAAAAGCTGCTGCCATGACACCAATTGTCTCGTCCAAGACAAAGGCAGATTGCTCAGATAATTTCACAAATCGTTCATCGGACGCTGTTGGAAGCAGGAGGCTAGACAGAAAAGATAATGTCGATTGTTCTTATCAAGATAACCGAAAAATGTTGGAGGTGGGACACCTGCCAGCTCTGATGGCAGTTCAGCCAGGTAAAACTGGCACCATCAAAGTGGCATCACCTGAACAGTGCACGGATTACAGAAGTGAGATGCCAACTTGTAAAGACAAAGGGTGTGTGTACGATGTCACAAGTGTAGCAAAACCTTCAGCTGAAGATTTCACGTATCTCGAATCATCACTGGCTTCAGAATGCAATAAAACACAGGGTTCCACAGAATCATTGGCATGTCATCATGCTGATGCAGAAGATGCTGCAGTGAAGGTCAAGGATGCAGGTCAGGCAAGCTCGGACCTTCTCGGCAACATCAGGCTCAGTGAAAGTGGATACGACTCATGGAAGTCACAGGGTTCAAATTCGACAACTTGCGGACGTGACGAACTCATCGAAATTGATGTTGCATCATGGGGAATATTTGACGACAAAGGAGAGACGTTTATACCGATTGATGGTGTGAAGAAAACTGCTGTAATACTGGAAGAGCTCCCATTTGCCACAAGGAGGGTGAGAGGACGAGTGTGCAGTGATGCATGTCCATCGGCAAGCCTGAGCGGTTCAGAAGATACTCTGACGCCGGAACGCATTATTGATGGAAACGACTTTGGCAGTGAAATTGGCAGCAGCATCAGTGCCTTTGGAGACAATGTCACAGCGGATTGGATTGGACCGAATGATCAGTCAACCGTGAAGACTACAAAAAAGACAGAACCTGTGCGACCAGCTGTTTGCTCGAGTTCTGTGGAGAAGTCTGCTGTGCCTTTACCTACAAACTCTGTTGCTACAGAGATGGCTCCTGGTGGTGGCTTGGTAGCATTGCATCCCTCATTGCAAACAGTAGAGCCCACTGCTGTTGATATGTTGTTTAGCAATATGTATTCACACAATGACAATAACAATCGTACAGAGACAGACAAACCACACAACGCTGTGTTACCGGTTAACAGTATGTCTGCTGCTGGTGGCACTGAGCAAGACACGAAGGATGACACTACACCTGTTGTGAAACTCAGACGCCCAAAACCCAAACAATCGCGCCTTGCCCAGCGTCCAGACACTCTATTTCCATCCACCCCGAGTCACAGCCGGATTAATGAGAACACAGAGCTGCAGGCATCATGTGATATTGGCCGCAGTGAGAATCCATGGCCATCGGCTCCATCGCCTTTATGGAAGAACAAACGGCATTCAGCGATTCTGAGTCCCGGCCGGGATTCACGTCCGGTGTCGCTGTCGTCAAGTTCTCCCAGTCTGGACACATTGGAACAGGAGGGAGAACAGCAAGGTCTGCTAGCATACATCAGCACCTCATACCTGTTGGACGAAGGAACACTTCGACGGTCAACAGCGACATCAACATTGAACATGCAACGGAAACAGGAGGCTGAGGAAGCGATAGTGGAGACGGCCGTGTCAGAGACATCACTCCATGTGCAGCCGTCAGATAAGGACAGCTGTGTTAAAGTTATTGATTTTGAAATTGCTGCTGAGAAATCTGTCATTGCCATCACCAAAACTGAAACTGTTTCTACAACACCAAAATTATTCACTGACAAACCTAGTTATAGGGCACGTGGTGTTAGCGTTTCTGATAAAAAACGTGTGACCTGTGATGTCACAAAGGCAGATGATCTTGTGTCACAAGGTTCTGTGGACAGAAAAGAAAACAGGAGTGGATCTGTGCTACAACCAGCAGTGTCAATCTCTAACTCAGCGTCGACAGAAACAAGTCCGCAGCCATTCAGTGGACATGGTGCATGTGTTAGCACCAGTACGCAACAAGATTCTGTGTCTGCTTCCATGTCTTTGCATACAAACAGTGTGAGTAAAAGCAAATTGCAAGCACCAGCTTCACACCAGCGAGTGTCCAAGCTGAGGCCGGTTACGTCAGTCAAGTCAAACATCACAGTAAAACCTGCAAATACTGCCAGCAAAGACAGCGTAAAGGACAAAGGAACTGCATCGCCTGGTCTCAACTTCCAGTCAATGATGGGGAGTCTTCGCCAGGCAACCGTCACACTGTATCGCAAAACTAGTAGCCGTACTTCATCCCCAGGGGGCAGTACCACACAAGCATGTGAGAACCCGTCAGTGACTCTCACTGGTAAGGCCGACATGCGGCCGAAGTTGGCAACAGGAATTGCCACAAAGAGTCCAGGCAGCAGTGGCATACCATCTGCTGGCAAGAACACAACAAAACCAAGCAAGTTGGCATCTTCCTTCAGTCCAAAGCTACAAGCTAAGAGTGGCATTCCGGGCAAACCTAAGAAGAAATCCAGCTCTACATCAGACTCGCCGGAGTGTGAAAAACCCATGCTTAAGTGTGCCCTGTCAGACCCCCCTGGGAAGCACATGACAGGAAAGAATGGCGACAATGTGTTGGGACATGAAAGCCAGATCCCACCAAAGTCACCAACCAAGACTACGCAAGACAGTCGGATTCCTCCCGCATCTGGGGTTGGTACGAAAACGGGATTATCACGCATCTCGAGACCTGTTCACCCACGTCTTGGTGCGGGGAAATCAATGGTGAAGCTGCCACGCTCTACATCCGATGACAGTCGCCGGTGACGAAAAACAGAAGGTAAGCAAACTGAATTATTCTGATCACTAACAGTGCTGTGACAAAGGCATTTCCAGTGACAAGAGGGACAGTTACAGTTCCACATAGGAAATGAGCTGTGGTACTTTTCTAAGAAATATATGAGCAAAGTGGTTGTTAAGGGATTATAGCACCAAAGTATTGCTTCCTTCTCTTGCAAAAATTGCCGATATCCTGGATCATCCCACGTCACGGTGTAATCCTTCATCATGTCGGCTTATGCTTTCCTCTAAGTCCTAGGGGTCATTTTTTATTCATTTTGCCATCTGTTTTTTCACGTATCACTTTCCAGTGATACTGTGGTTAGTATTTCTTATTTAACATTTCCACAATAAAATCTATAGGTCAGTGGAAGATAGTGGGGGAACTGTAGAAAGCATGCTCTGTTGTTAGATATTAAGGGTTCTTAATAACCAACTCTTGGACATGGGGAAGTCAAGAGCAACCCATGAATGCCTGGGTTGTCTTTCAAGGTTCAGGGTTCACAATTTGTTTTATTATACCCGTCTACTCCACAGTACATATCTCGGGTGTCAGTCTTCCTATTCTCTTGGGTGGTCCACAGTTAAAACTATGTGTTTATGCAATGTCATATAAACCAACAATGATTATTTTCAACCAGACATGTGGTTTTGAAACTGTGTGCTAGACAGCTGACCACATACCCCATAACATGATACAACCTGGTGGCTTGTTGACCCTCTTGACTCTGTCTCTAATGACCAGCATCTGGTCTGTGGTAGAGTTTGATGACCTGCCGACCAGTGCAGTTTTTGTGTTGTTTTCTCTGGTTGCGAGCAAAGATGTTCGTGAAACGTGTGGAAAATATTCCTTCAGCAGTAAGCTACTGGGAGACACTGTGTATGTGTGTGAAACAATTTAATGTTGTACCATATACCAGCTGTTAATCAGGTGATTACTAGCAAAACCGCAAATTACTTGATACTATTTTTAATTTAACACATTGCAACAAGGTTAAAGCTGTGATAGTAAATGTTGAGATTTTGCCTCTTGTAGTAATAATGCAGCTGACATTTTCTGGTAGTTACAGTGATAGATACACCTGTCATATTAATCTGACTTAAGTTCAATTTTTCATTAGTCAGCCAGCCGATCTGATGGCCTGCAAAGTCTCACACACCTGCCTGTATCGATCTGGTTATGGATCTATGCACATCACCGAGTTAATTTGGTTTGTTTGGGCATATCTTTGATCACAATGCAGCAGTTTTGTTGGATTGCTCTAGTTCACAAGCTGCAGATGTTGAACTGATCCTGGGAGAGATGTCCTTTTCACTGACTAGGCTTTCTTGTTGCTTGGGGCAGACAAACTGAAACTGGCAACAATGTAATTTTAGCACAAAAAGTCACTGTTTGTGTTATTATAAAACTGATTGAACCATACATGCAAAGGGTATGCAATCACGCATGTGATGAGCAGTGCTGGGAGTGTTGTTGTTATTACTGTACAACTTACAAAGTAATGTATTTCCATGTTGGTTTCCATTGATAACATTATGTGTTTCAACTGGGATGTCTGGTTTGTAGCCTGCAGTCATCCAGTTCAATTACATGTGATTGTTTCTGAGTAAAAAATTGGAACAATCGTCCAACACACCTGGACACATAGCTGTCTAGTTATGTTTAGCTTTTGCTGGTCATTTCACTCACAGTCCACAGGTTCCTTGGAAACACATTTCTTGTCAGAAATAGAGAGCTCTAAAAGTATTTTGTATCTAGTATTTCTTCTGACTGCAACAGTCAGAATAACTGAATATTATAACAGATGTATATCCTGAGAGCTAAATTGGTGTAGAATAAAAATTTTATTGAAAAAAAAAACATTATATTATTACTATTTTAACTTGCCAGTGTTGCACTAAATGCAGCAAGCTGTATACAATAGCTGATGGACAAAAGTAAAGATCTGCTTGCTGTATCAGTACTTCAATATTGCAGACTCAGTTGGAGCAACTTTCTTTCACTGTTGGTTTCCCAGACACCTTCCAGCACCTGTAATCTCTCATTGCTTATGTTGCTCTGTAGATAATCACCCTATTATCTCTGCTGCCTCTCTGCACCACCAAGTCACATGCCAGCTCTTTTATCACCCTGAGAAAATGTGCAGGTGATTAGCATTGCTTTCAAGTTAATCTTAGTCTGCACAAAAATGCTAGATGCAGATAAGTAGCTAAAGAGTTTGGAACCTCAAAGGAAATCAACCCAGTTGAGAGAATTTTGTGTGATTCATCATTCCAAAGTACTTTGTTACCAGGGGCGATGCTGTACAAATTGAAAACCAAAGGTGATGTAAACAGTGATAGTTCGGTGATTTATAAACTCACTGGTAGGAGACTGCCTGCCCTATAGATCTATGTGTATTCTGCCTGTTGACAAGTTCTAGGATATGTATTTAAGAGTTAGCTAAACTGAAATGCTCAGCAGAAATAAGAAAGAAAATAAGAATGTAGTTATTGTGAAGAGATTCATTAGACTGGTCGTTCCAATATATTTCTTGTATTTCACAGTCAGTTTTACCTTTTTTCTTTGTTATATTTTGTCAGCATTCGGCTGTCTCGCCATTTAGCATGTATGTCTGATTGGGACAGCTGTTAAAAGCTGCCGAAACGTAACAAAGAAAAAAGGTGAAATCAACTGTAAAATAGAGAGAAAAAGATTTAATGTGTATGTACAGATTTAATGTAAAGATGGTAGTATGCTATACACATGCATGTATGTACAGATTTAATGTAAAAATGGTAGTAAGCTATACACATGCATGCATGTACAGATTTAATGTAAAGATGGTAGTAAGCTATACACATGTATGTACAGATTTAATGTAAAGATGGTAGTAAGCTATACACATGCATGTACAGCACCAGTTCTCAATATTCTTCCTGCTCTCATATTGCAAGTTCCCAGAAATTCCAGGATTTTCTTACGTTAACCCAGAGTATTTGCATGAAGATGTGGCATTGGCAGTGTTCCATTACAGGTTGCCTACAACACAATCACTGAATGCTTGGTGTAGAAACAAAACAAATTTGGTGGTTCTGAGGTGGTTGCTTGGTAAGCACATTTAGCATTACAAGATTAGCTCCCTTCTTGGGGGAACTCCCTTTGTGGGTAATCCTGCTGCATGATTTATGTTTACTTTATCATTGTGTGATTGGTCTGCCAGAAGTCTGGACAGTTTCTCTGTAGTCTGTGTTGGCTGCATTCCAGACATGTTGGTAAATACAGACAGGCGCCAGTCCACCGTTGACTACTAAAACCACTACTGACCTAATGGAGATAAAGATAGGTGGTAATCCTAGTCGCAGACGGCTTAACCATTTAACCCCACCTGTATGCAATCAAAACCTGCATGTCCATTATGATTTTAAGTAAATATGGTCTTGAATCAAGCAAGTTAAAATAAAATGTGTCTGTCGCATGAGTAGAGAAATTTTTCATCTATAATTATGTAGCCTTCCCTTATCAGACATGTAAACTTTAAAACATATATAATTCACACTGGTAGCATTAACACAATCAGTGAATAATTTTTCTAATTAAATATTTATGTAAATAACTTTGAATTGTTACACTGGCAATAATCAGGCTGCAATTGTAGGTTGCTGCAAATTTGTTATCATTAAAATATATTTTAATAAGTTTACAATTAACTGATTCTTAATTTGTTCTGTCACATGTGTTGCGGTTTTGTATTGTTTATTCAAGTACAACCTCAGAGTAAGAACTATTTACACAACAGCCTCCAGCAGTTGCCATGTTGTGAAATAGTATCCATAGCTTATGACTGACCTTCTGATACTGTTGACAGCCAGAGGCCTAGACCCATAAAATGGTTCTCACTGCAGGTCACTTGCCTGCTGGGCATGATAGTTGACTTCATACACCCTCAAGTGACTGTGGCTGCTTTCTTGTGGCTTCTCTTACATAAAAGAGAAATTGCTGTTGAAATAATTGTACCTTGTTCACTGAAGGGAGCTTTGTTGAAGACCCTTGTAAGAATGAATGTGCCTTGTAGATTGAAGGTCATACATCAGATGTTGTTAAGGATTTTTGAACAGCTGCTCGCCTGTGGGACTATTATGCTGGATGACTTGTTAAACGGTTGAGCTATGTTTTATATGAGTTTAGCTTTTATGGCAATCATGCTCAAACACCAGTGAACAATGAATGAACAAAAACACACGTTCATTTAAGAGATTATTATACGTGTATGTATAATGATTTGTGAAGATGAATTCTTTAAAGATCTAAAATATTATGAAAGGGTTGTTGTCAATCACTGTTCTCTAGTGCATTTATTTTTGCATTTGTTTGACATATTAACTGTTTTACATGATTTTAATTGTTGAAGGTATTAAAGCAATCATGCTCTAAGATCAATGATGACAACGACTCAACAAGCAACGCAAATTAATTTCTAAGATTATGATGCGCTTGTCTAATGATGTGGTGACAAAACATGTTAATAGAGGTCTAGAGCGTTTATTTTTGCAAAGGTTTCTAGCCTACTAAGCATGCCATGTTTAGGCACTTAGCTTGCAACATGACATCCCCAGGTAGAATTTTCCCACACATAAAGAAACCTGAGCAGCCATGAAATTTATAAATAGGGTGGCAGCTGCCAGGATGAGTGATCTAGGTTTTTCACAAGCATAATCCACAGTACTGGTATCATAACCACATGGTGCCCTCTTTCATGTGTGGTTTATACCCCTCCTTTGACCGATTGAAGCAATGAAAAGGATTTTCAGTGGTGGCCTCGCAATAACTGCAGGGTGTTCCCAAAAGAAATTAAACAACATGCATTCAATGTTAATCAAAATATCAGCAGCCGCCCATCGCGACGGATGCTGATTAATGAAAAATTCCAGGTGGGTGCGTGACTTGTGGCAGTCACGGAAATTAGATAATCTGCAGATGGAGGAACTTGTTACATGGTACCCATTCACCATGCAGAACTGTTCAGCGTCACTCCATGACTGCGCGGTGTACGTTCCTGTGATGTCATCGACTGCGGAACGGGTATTGAAGAACTTAGAGGTTCATCAGTTCCTGGCGCCATGATGCTGTCTCATCCATCTATCCCTGGAATCCTGCTTTTTTCCAGTCTGTTTCCCTCTTCACTGTCTTTCACCACCCTCTTTCATAAACATGGGATGTGTGCCCATGTCTCTCTGTGAGGAGAGGTAAGTGGAACACCATGTCCCTCGGGTCTCTTCCAGGATGTTCCATGTGTCCGCCCTGTTAGGACTGTAGATATTGAAATCTTCCCAGCAACTGATAGGAAGCCAGTTTGAATTAGGAAGGCTGCCATAGAAGGGTAATGAACCGTGGCATATGGGGGCATTAAATGTAATGGGGTGCAGACATTTGTGAAAGGTATACATGTTCCAGCATGTTTTTGCAGACATTCGCAATCAGTGATGCTATCTTGAGTTAGGTAGAGATCATGTAACCTGTCTGCACCTCACTCGACTTTTTCTACAGTGCCAGTGGATCATCAAAAATACGATCGCTTACTTGGACTCTTCATTCAGAGGTGCATCAAAAAGGGTAGGCAATATCAACATCAGTATAAAAAGTTGTCAGCAAAGATGAATGCACTAAAGTGCTGAGGAGGGTAAGCAAGCTCTTCATAACACACCGTTGAATTTCTATAGTTACTACAAAAGTTGTTTTTATTATCTTGAAGGTAAACAACATGTGGCATATTGTACATTTGGTGATACTTTACCCTTGTCCTATCCCTCTATAATTGCCTGACATGCTTTTCATTCCACCCGCAGCAAGGGTTGATGATTTACATGCGTTCTCGCACTTAGAACAGCATAATTGAATAAAAACATTAACCACAGGAAGGCCTGTTATCTGGACTTTTGTGATGTAACTGCCTGGCTGCTTGTGGTGTCAATGAATACACCAATGTCACCAACAGCCATGGCATCCCAGAGGGGAACACAGGGGCAAGTATGGCACATGTGTTGCTTCACTGGAACCATTATGCTCTTCCACCTCCATAAGACCTGGGCGAACTAATGGGCTACCACATGATGCTTGTTGGAGCCTTTTATGTACATAATCACTGTCCTGGTGAGATGATGTATTGCACAAGTTGATTTGTTATTCTGTGCCAGTTCATTTACACATTTATGATCCATTTTTTTATGGAGACAAGTAATTAATTACATTTGCCACCCATAACCATCCTTCCCACATTTCAATTGATCTTTGATACTGTTTCATACATGAAATGAATATCAGGAAAATGTTGTAGACGGTTGCTTTCCATTAAATGACATGTTCCTGGATCTAATTCAGGGGTTTTTCCATAGAAAAAGTGATATCTACTCCCAATAAGACTTAATTGTACCCCCCACAATACGCACAATTTGGCAATTTAATTTTGGCATAATAACCTAAGGTTTATTTTCCATAAATGTCAAATTTTATGTTACATTTTGAAGCCCTGGTTTACAGGAAAAGAACTTGAAATGCGTTCTATTTTCATTAACTGTTGATGGGGTGGGCCTCATTACTGAATCCATTACTACCCTGGCAAGTATTGTGGATGTCCTTTGATGTTTACTGGAACAGAACTTAATTAATGTCACCTGCTGTGTGAATGAAACATCTGCTTTTTCTCAAATGTACACATATAACAGTAGTGGTTTCAAGTGACCATTATATTGTATGAATTCTCTTTGATCTTTTTTCTTTTCTTTCTATCTCTGTTGTATTGTCCATCCACCTTCCTACCTTTGTTCATCTCAAATCACTTTTACTTCCTGTAGCACCCCCTCCATTAAGTCAGTGTAGTTCCATTTATATCTGGGAGACTTCTTTCGGCAAGAATCTTAAGATCTGAGAGATGACATTTCCTGAAACGGCTCCCAGGAATGTCAGTTTCACTTCCCTGATAGTGATGATGCCTCCTTCCTTTCCTCTCATTCCACATCTGCCAGTAGCAGTGGATATCTTATTCCTACTTCCCTTCATGCCGTGTTGTTCTGGGCAAGGTGATAACACATAGAATCTCCCAGAAATAGCCCAGGGTTGGCTTGAGATGAATGCCTTCTTTGTTTTCTCTTGCTCTATCCAAGAGTGCCACACAGAATGCAGATGAACAAGATGTGTTGCCATGCCACGTGTAGGGTTTCACAAAAGTGGTAACTCTTTAGAAATGGTATTTTGGGTGTTTCTCCTGAAAGAATTTTCCTTTTTTAAAGGCACATTTTTGCACGGTATAATTACACACGCTATGTGGATATGAATGTGGTTTAAATGAATGGTGACTCAATCACCCCTGTCAAAGAGTTTAGTCTATGGTGCATGTGTTTGTCACATTTGCATGCAAAAATTCTACATAGTATTTGTATATTCCTAAAAAAAAATCTTACACTAATGGAAGAACAAGTCTTTGTTTATACTTTCTACCTTGCTTCACCTCCTGGTTAGCCATCTTTGATTTTGTGCATAAATGAATTGACATGCCATCTACAGCTGATGTAGTATGAGGCTTCAAATTATTTCCTAGTAATGCAATTTCTGATAGGATTGACATGATTTCTCAAGTGGACATCTAATGATTCCCTTTGAAGCCATAAATGATCCTGCTTTCTTCTTGACAGGGCCACTCACTAATCCCCTTAAAGCTGCAGTTAGTGAATGCATCATAAACATTTTCCTTATATCTTTGAGTGGCCATTTTATCATACAAACAAAATTAGATCTTTACCGTTTTGGTAATGGTAATAGTCCTTTGTTGGAAAGCTGCGCTAGAATACTATTTGTAGATTATGCTGACAGACGTATGAACGTGAATGACACAACTGTCTTTGTGCTCGCAGTAGTAAGCAGCTTCCATCGTATTTAGGTTTGCATTGATGCCTTGAGCAGATGGCAGACGTGGCTTCTTTAGTGTGCATTGAAACACATCACGGTAATATGGACCATCCCCCACTGGGACTTGGGACTTAAAAAGACTGCATTATTTGGAATTATCATTGCAAGTAGTTCCTTCTCGGATAAAGCCGGCGTAAATTGCCCTTAACATCCGATTTAGAACTCGCCGGAGCTACAGAAGTAATTGGTATTTTTTATCAGGTCCCTTGCAACTTAATTGGCATGAGAACTGCTTGGCAGTTTGTGGCAAGAGGCCGATTGATCGATGAACAGCAACGCCAGCATTGTCATCCGTGGAGAAGGGAACGAGGAATTATGTAGCCACATAGTTATGGCAAATCCAGTTTGCATCTAGTCTGCCCACCATTTCGGTTTAATGAGTCTCCTCCCCACAGTTGGAGATGGTGGCATGATTGATTGGGTGTTCGTTGAAGAGGACAGGTCACAGAACAGCTCCTTGTATTCTACTTGTTATTGGAGAAAACAGGCATTGGTCACCTATTCGCCACAATTGGCCTTTTATAGGCCCACTGTAAAGGATGGGGAAGAACAGGCAACAACCACCCCCACTGTTACTCTTGTATCTCCGGGTGGTTGAAGAGGTCACCTCTCTTAACTACCCAAGGGTATAACTCAACTGCCCATACCGCAGAGATGGGTGTCACAAAAAGCCTAATAAATTGGCTTGAGTCTGACATTCTGCTGTGTCTTGTCTTTCAACAAGGACCAAGTTTAGTTATGGAGAGGTTTGGTCAGCAGCTGTTAACAGTCAGTGATGGTTAGTGGCTATTATCTGTCTTAATTGTGGTAAGTCATCCACTTCAAGACCACCCAAACTTACAGGAAGTCAGAGCTGCCATAATAGTATGATATCCTGTTATTCATTCTACACCCTCCCCTGTCAAATTACAGAGACATTATCCACCCTTCCACTGTCCAGTTGAGGTCAACATTCCTGGTGTAGTTCCCCTCTCTGGCTAAGATGTATATCGCCACCTCAATTTCAGTGTGGAGAGACAATTGTAATATCTAAACGGAACAGTTTTATCTGTCAGGTTGACTTTTGTCAAATAATTTGAAATGGGAAAATGAGACAAGTCAGCTGTTGACACTGACCAGATATGACAGAATATCAACCAGTTCAGTCAGCTTCATTAAAGATACATAGTCTGACAGTTTTTATTGTAAAATTATGCTATAAAATAGTATTTAAACTGTATTCATTCTAATTGACATCTTGACTGCCCAAATGTGTCTTATGGATTCTATTTGTAAACATGTATGGTATTTGGGTTGAAACATTCAAATTAAACAAATAATGGTTAAATTATATTATACAGTTGTGGTTCATTAAACAATATCTTGATGATCCAGATGTTAAAATATATATAGTTTGTACTACATAACATGATTTTATGATAAAAAATTATCAGATGTACTTTAGAATCATTTAAGATTTGGTCAGTGGCCAATTAGACCGCTAATATATGAGACATTAATTGCTTGCATGATGGATCTGCAAAACCTGCATGCATGCAGGCAAGATATGATGTGCTTAAAAATTACTTGCTGATAATTTATGTGTTCAGTAAAAACATCCAGCATGTGCTCTACTGTCTAAATGTCCACTGAGCTATAATAATTGCTAATACTTACATGTACTTTATTAAATATCACTTACAGTGAAGTATACTAAAAGCCCTGACAATACGGTGTTCTGTCCCATTCATTCTATTCTCTTTGATCTTTTCTGTCAAATTAATTAAATGGGCACAAACACGGTGTCAGCTTAAACGCACAGCATAGTTAATATCATCATGAATATTAGAGCGTTTTTGCATGAGTCGATGTCGATAAAGACTCGTCAGTAGCCACAGAGGCGAGATCATAACAGGTTTGACAGGATCATGGTCATCAAAGCCACTATTCACAGACGCAACTGACAAATGGGAAGTATTCTACTGGATTAAAGATAGGTACCCAAGGACCTATGGCTGCGATTTACAACAGATTCTGCCTTTGTTTTGGCGCCAATGGTTTCTCTACTCTGTCTTTGTGACAGGCTGTGATTGTGCAGACTGCCTCAGCCTTCAATGATGTTATAATACACGGCAGACTTCACTTCAGCCTTACGTCTCCCCAGTGAATTTTCTGGTGCCAGCTATGCTGGCAGATACACCAGTAATCCAATTTATTGGCCATGACTGATTTGAATTAACTGATTAAATCACCTCCTGCTGCAGTAAATAAGTGATCTTGTAGTAGAAAACATGCCAGCATCTGTAACAAATCTGTTACATTTTTTCCTGCCTACCATCAATTTGATGACGAATCACCATCCTTTGAGTAGTTTTAAGAAGTGAACCTGTTCTGTGCAAACTGGACGAAGCTCAGCAGATAACATTTCACACAAAACATGTTTGCTTATTCTTATTGGAAATTTTTGGTTTATTTCATTCACATAACCAGTAATTAATGTTAAGCTTGTTTTAAAAAACATCTCTGGAACATTAATATTTAGGTCACTTTGTCCTTTGCATATGACATCCACACATGTATGGAAAAATGGCAGCCATCAACCACAAAGAAATCGCTGCTAAGATACATAGGCAGTAATTACCAAAGCATACATTGTTCTTGGCTCGTTTATCAAGTGCATCGTTGTATTGTATTGTATTGTAGTACAGTTGGATCCTGTCTTACAAGACAACTGTCAACAGAGAAAGACTGCATTCTATGTGGCATCTGATGTACTCAGAATTACAAATAACCTGTGTATTATGAACCTAAGACATTAACAGCAGAATTGGAATGACCAGGAACAGTGCTATCTGGCTTCCAGAGATGTTCAGTTAGCAGCGGCATCAGATATTCTACACTAATAAGCTACAGGGCTGCAGCGTTGTTTTTTGTGCCACATTGTGCAAAGCGCTGGATGTCACCATTTATGCGAGAACAATAGATGAGCAGATTTGAACACAGTAGACGAAAGGTGCTCGTGTGTGAGAAAATGTAAATTATGCTCGTAAAAGAAATTTGCCTTCAGGAGCTGAGCGCACATATTCCCACCACTGTTGTTTGCTGTTTTCATATTTACACATCTTCACAGGATGGGTTGTTATTTCCTGTGTGTTGAAGTCTGTATAATCCCCCACTTGAGGTTTATTTAATGGAGTTGTTGGCTGTTAAAATGTGTTGAATAGTTCCTTTTAAAGTCGTGCAAGCTGTGGTCAGTTACCAGATTAAGCCCAATGTTTTGTCTGTGAACCGTTTACTTTTAGGGGGAATGTTTATTTAGACATGCCATTGGTAGAGGTTGTATACTGCTTTCAGAGATGGTGACTAGGCAGTTAATTTGGCCAGGTTTCAAATTTCTTCCCTTTGTCTTTATGTGACCATTCCCATATGGATGTAACTTACATTCCCATATGGATGCAACTTACATTCCTCTTAGACACAAAAAGTAAAGCACACATATGGAACTCTTGCATAATTAACTAACGAGCAGCGTGGGTTGGGTGCATATAAATTATGCAGAAAACATACCTTAGCAAATAGGTGTTCCATGATGGTATAGTGACAGGTTGGATGTGAGGTAACCTTGTGTAAACATCTGTCAAGATGAAAGGATTTAAACTGCCAGACAAATAAAATAGTGTAAATTATTCATGTCACACCTGTGGGAAATTGTACCTATACAGTGCAAACAGGTTGCTTTGACTAAAATCACTCTTGTCTGTGATTTCTAAATGCTTGTTTAGTGGCTAAGTAGCCAGCCAGGAATCATTGCAGTGATGTTGTCTGTGTGTATTGCAAGTAAGCACTGGTGCAGATAACAGTTTGCTTAATTAGTAGAGTGATTAACTGTTCCCCAGATGGCCCTGTACAGATGTATGGCTGCCTACTGCTGAAGGCCTGTTAGCAAGACTAGCTGAATGCTGGTTACCAGCCAAGTTCTCCACAAAGTAAACAGACTTCATGGAGCAGAGAGAACTTTATGTCCCCAAATAATAATAATGAGCTATAAATTCCATATAAATAAGAGTAAACTATATTCCATTGGAACTATTGGTGAACAGATGACCAGGTCAACATGGGTAAAATGTCCAGGAGTTTTGTTGCAGTGATGGTGATGATGACTGCGTTGATAACGATGATGATGGCAGTGATGATGACAGTGATGATGATGATGACAGTGATGACAAAATATATTTATGACCATATAAATAGTTAGCACTTGTCACTACATTACACCAATTGGCTTCACACAATTTTGTAAAATTTTCCTCAGTGCGACAGTATCTAACATCTTGCTGAACGAGCAGTGCTTCAGGCTTGTTATTAGGGTTGATAATATTATGGTTCCCATGTGTCAAATAATTGTCTCCAAACTGTTCACCTCCCAAACTATTGGAATGAAACTGGCAAAGACTAGTATTTGTTATGGCAGCTGTGGTTTGGTTGTTGAAGTTGGCAGGTGAGCTCCACTCCGCTTGCAAACATAACTGTGTGTGAATTCATGTGTCTACCCGAGCATGCTGGCATGTTTACCTAGTAGTAGACATCCACACGTCTGCTTGAACGTATAGGTGCCAGTAGAAGCACATTTACTGGTTTGGTTGCCAACTCTGCCAGCGGGTGGCTTGTAAAGCGCAAATAATACTCTCATGTAATTATCAGTTTATTTTCTTTGTTGTCAGAAGTCACAGCCATGACACTAGAGTTGTTTGTTATACAAGTCAACACAATCACAGAGGCTAAAGTAACTGCCTGGGTCAACATGGACAGATAGAGGGAGTAGATTGATAGTGACATTCAGCCCCCCAGCCAGCAGTGTTTATTATACATGTGTAGTGTGGTGTATAGCTGCCCTGTGCATCACATTGTCCGTCATTGGGCTGTTACAGTCCTTTCCACAGTTTATGACCAAGATAGCAACTGCTTTATAATGGCACATGATTTTCTCCGAGTTGAAAATGTGCGATTGCATATGGTAGCCAATGATTTTGGTGTGGGGGACATTTTGATGTAACGTATTGAATGAAAACTTCTCTTGAATGGAGGGCTTGCTTGAATGCATTAGATGATTGGCAGGTTTCTCTTCAATGGGTCAGGCATGCAGCACTGTGTGCACAACATTGCCTCTTAAGTGTGAATCATGTTGTAAAGAATCCGGATATGAATATATTAAGCAGTACTCACTATACATTTTCTGTTCTGCTATTCAACACCTGCTTGTTAAAACTGCTCTTTTAATAGTTACTACAATTTGTGTCGTTTGCTATACCTATGTGTTAGGACCTCCTTATTTGAACATATCAGTCATTAAGTGATTCCTGTTCATAAAACGTTTAGCAGTCATTTTTAGGCCTAGTGTGTTGTTATATTTCTTTATGCCCTTAAACATCTAAATAGAGTATGAATAAAATTCTATATGACTATCTCCGTATAGATATGTTTGCTAGCCAAACAAATATCAGTGTCTGCATGATATCTATATTTATTGTTGGTATTGTAAAAGCTTTTATTTGTTGCAGCTAGCAGCAAATACTGGTTTATGAGCAGCCACTGAGACTAGTGCAGGCTGTTGGATCGACAAGGTTATACCTTTAGGCCTGTCATGACAGTTTGCACCCATTGGCCACTCGAGACTGCCATATAAAGCTGTGCAGTCAAGTGCCTGAGGTTTATCTACACTTAAGAGTTTACACATACTTATCTCGCTTGACCTTCCCATTCTTCCATGCTTTCCTAGGCATTTTCTGGCCGCAACACTGCACTCAATTGGTTTATTTATCCCCTACTGGCCATTGAATGAACATCCCGAGGTTTACTGCTGGCAATTTTGTCAGTAGAATCCGGTTTTTTATACACAAGTCTGTATGCAGATGGAAGTTTTTTCAAACTTGTACTGATACCTTTCTCGTACATCTGACACCACTCGCTTCAGGTCTGGAGTGTTCTCCAACCATCAGCTTCGGGTCGCAGGTTACTTGGGGCGTCCTGTCGTAATTAAACATAATGCACCGTGTAATTGTTTTCTCTGCAGTGATGCGGGTACACTTTGTCAAAAAAAGTAAGTTTTACGCAGCTGAGTGAATTGTAGACTGGTTTAGTTAAGACAGCTGTTGGAATAATTTTGGTGTTGCTGGCAATGGTTGATTTGGGGATAGATCACTGTTTTACTTCTGGGTTCTTGTCATATGAATTAGTTACCAGTTATTTTTAGATAGTATCCTCTTTTGTGGATTTTTTGCATCCTGATATTTTTGTTATGAACAAGGAAAAGGGCATGTTTGCGGAACACTGGACACTTCTCCTGTGCACAGGATTAAATTTCAAGTAGATGGTTAGCAGCATATTAAGCATGTGTCAGTGAGGGAAGTATCCCCTGTGTACAAAGTTTCAAGTAGATGGTTAGCAGTATATTAAGCATGTGTCAGTGAGGGAAGTATCCCCTGTGTACAAAGTCAGAATCTGGCTTGTTTGGGGGACAAATGAGGGGAACATCTTCTATGTTGATTTTCTCAAAAACAAAATTGTAGGATTCTAGGAAGATGCTACTAAAGGTAGTTCACAAGACAGTTAAAGTGTACGTACTGTTTTTATTCAAACCAAATTTTTATTTTAAATGGAATTACCTGACTGATTTTTAACATTGGTTTCAATGGGAAAACAATAGTGTACTGTGCCCAGAACTCACACACATATATAATTATATAAGTATTTATGTCCTGTTACCTGAGCACATGTCAGCCTTGCACATATCTTTTGCCCAGATCACCCATAGCTAGCTTTGCAAGGGGTTTTGCTAAAGGTATTACTTACAGTGGTTTTCCTACCTTTGTTATTCCGTCTACTTCAGGGCAATTATTTGTCTTCAAACTTGTGGTGAACGTATACATATCTTGAGTTGAGAAAAATGTGTGTTTGCATATTTTATTTTTAAACAGTTGACATAGACTGTATTGTTTAAAGTTAAAAACTGGGCTTAACAAAGTTTCTTTTGAAGCTCGTGTACGATTCTCTGTACCGTTCCATGTTTGCCGACAAAGTTTATTCACGTGGTGATCTTGTTTGCAGTAGACGGGATCAGGTGTTCGGTTACAAATTGTTGCCTTTGTAAACATGCTGCGTACTTTTTCAATTGTGCTCTGTTGCCAGTTCAGTTGCCTGGGTGGTTCATATTATGCCCCACTCTCCCTCCTTGCCTCCACTGATTGCATCTAACCTGGTAATGGTAATTTAGCTGTGCCCTGCCTCTGTGGACATCCGAGAACATAAGTGACAGTTTTGTAGGAATGTGAAAATTGTGATAACTTTGTGGTAACCTATTATATTAGCTGCTGCTGCTGCTGCTGCTGCTGCCGCCGCCGCCGCTGCTACAGCCGCCGCCGCTACAGCCACCGCCGCCGCCAAGTAGTTAACTGGAACCCACACTGGGATGGGAGGTGGTTTTTACAAGGCAAGTGTTAAGTGTTTTTGTAAAGAACCCATGGTAAGTGAAGGGTGATGTTAGCCTTAACATGTCACCCAGTTAACTGCAGGGTGACATGTTAAGGCACCCTCAATGAGGAATGACAGCAATGTAATGTGTCTTAATCACAGCTTAATTATTGGGCTAATTATTGGCTGTTGCTGCACCAAGAACCATTAGAAAGGTCATTACAAGTATGTAATAAGTGCATGTGTCCTGCCAGAGGTTCCTCAACCTCTGTTTGCCACCAGTGGTTTGTGTATAGCCAACACTGAATGTATTATTGGGGTTTGTACAATGTTAATGTGGTATGGAAGGATACAAATCTCAGCAATTTTTCTTTTTCAAAATGCAAACATTCTTCTCCCACAAAATTCTTATCAATACTAGATGGCTATCTTATAGGTGATTGTGTCCCACCAATGTATATCATTGTGATTTTCTCAAAAGACAGACTAAGTTATTTCTAGTGTTTATCATTAAGAGATGTCAAAACATTGTAAAACAATGCAAGGTACTACTTAGCAACTGTTATTATTGCGCTACATTTATCTAACTAAAGTTGATGTCTACAAGTTTAAGTGATACAGAGGATCTTACACTCTATTCACAAACATTTCAACCTGCTAATTACTTGGTAGACTTTGTATGCTACATTTAAACTCACTAAACTAAGTATGTACTGTGGACAGTTACAATAATAAGCCCATAGCTGCAATCCAGGATTGACAATCCCACAAGAAGAGACACATTTAATCAGCTCAGAGATCACGCCAAACCAAGTTACTTGAATGATATCACAGATCAGCATGA
Organism: Lamellibrachia satsuma; assembly: GCA_033239005.1. Classification (NCBI taxonomy): domain Eukaryota; kingdom Metazoa; phylum Annelida; class Polychaeta; order Sabellida; family Siboglinidae; genus Lamellibrachia; species Lamellibrachia satsuma. The sequence continues at coordinate 2,921,676 of BSQZ01000057.1, forward strand.
ATGCGTCTGGCATATGAGTGCATGTGTGAGTAAGCGCTCTAGGGGCATGCAGGGTGTGAGATAGCACCTTCCATTCATACACTCTCAACTGGTTTCAATCACCCACAAGTTGTCTCGGTGTGTCTATATTGTGTGTCTATATTTGGTGACTTATTGAATGGTTACATCGCAAACAATATTACTATCAATACCAGTGCCCTTGTGTTGCGCCCTTGTGTTGCGCCCTTGTTCCTGCTTCAAGTTGCACCCCCATTGCTGTCCTGTCAGTTCTATCTCATTACACCCGTTCACTGAGTAACTCACACCACTGTCATGTAGGTTCCGTCTTGAGTCAGTCAATAGTGTTCCTTTTCGCATCTTTGTGTGGACACACATACAGCACATATCATGTGAGAACACACCGCTATTCTTGGTTCTTTAGATGTACATTGGTTCAGGTTATGATGTTTGCTGTGATCGGAAGATACCAGTATAGATCTTGGTGCCCATAACGTATCTGGAGGTGAGTCGATATATTGTCCAAGAGTTTGCCGTGAAACAATATGGAACTGCAAGTTTCATCCTGCTCTAATGTATTGTGTAGCATTAATGCTATTAATAATAGTGTTAAAAGTTACACAATTGTATTATTATAGAATGATTAATAAAAAAAATGCAGCATAGGTTTGTTGTAGTTTGATTTATTTACAAGATGCTTTATAAATATGTTTGCTTGGAGTAAACTATGACATTCATACCAATGAAACAATTCACCTGGGAGTCCCTTATGTCATTAGTCATATATAAAGGTCAATCTACCAGTTTATTGGTACATTTGGTACAAGTGGTCTACCACAATTTCCCCACTCCCGCCATATCCGCATTAAGTTGCCCCTCTACCTCTCTCCCGCTGTTAAAACACAGACTACATTTCAATCAAGGCACAGCATTCACCCAGGTAAGAAATATTTCAAAGCTGGACTATCCTGGAAATAGGAAATTCCAATAAGTTATCAGTATGACAAAATAAATAAAGAGTAGTTTTATTCGTTCAGAGTAAGTGGCATTTAATAAAAATATCTAGAATTACGGAGAATAAAAAACTACCTTAAGCTGGGTTTGCATCAGAAGATTTCATCACCGCAATGGGGCGATTGTTATATCATTAGAAAAGGTCAAGACCATTTCATATTGCACGTGACTTGCTTCAAGATAGGATCAGGTCAATTGCATGTCATACTGCTGCAATTTGTTACAGCGACGTACAGTTTACACAGGACAATCAAGTTGTTATCTAGTCATGTGAAGGCATCACTTCGTAATAGCGATTACCTCGTGTTAACCCAGTTTTAAGTGTTAGCACGCAATACATAACTTACTCAGCATACCAGCTGTATAAAAGTGTTAGCACGCAATACATAACTTATTCAGCATACCAGCTGTATAAAAGTGTTAGCACGCAATACATAACTTACTCAGCATACCAGCTGTATAAAAGTGTTAGCACGCAATACCTAACTTACTCAGCATACCAGCTGTATAAAAGTGTTAGCACGCAATACATAACTTACTCAGCATACCAGCTGTATAAAAGTGTTAGCACACAATACATAACTTATTTAGCATACCAGCTGTATAAAACTGTTAGCACACAATACATAAATTATTCAGCATACCAGTTGTATAAAACTTAGCAAACAATACATAACTTATTCAGCATACCAGCTGTATAAAAATGCAAAATACCATTCACAACTGTATATCCTAAATTATATTATGGGTACCTGGCCTGTATTCACTAGAACATAATAATTATAGTGAAAACTCACCATGTAACTGTTTATCAGGTACTGTACTAACAGAAATACAGAAAACACATTTAGGGTTCATGTCTCAGTTAGACTTCCTGGTGTGTTACACACAAATGTAGGGCATAGTAAGATATAGGGCGTTTTGAAAAATTCATACGATCTGACGTAAGTGCATTTGTGCACGGACATTACCAGGTTTGCTGGTGAAAGCTGTTGAGAGTGAAATGGTGAATTTTTAGATGATTTGAGTAGGCAGAAGGATATTTGTGATTTTTTTGGCCACTAGACACGTGTGCAGCGTAATTCATGCCAATATTGGTAAACATTGAGGGATATCGCATATACAGGCATATTACGAGAGTTAGAAATGTATAATTTTTACAAAACTCGACCAGCATGTCAGTGGGATGATGACAGCGGCTGGTGAAAACTTTTTTGATGGTCACGTTTTTTATAATTATGCAAAACGTTAACATGGCCACCAATGGAAAATGTAACTGTAGGCTGAACCCTTTAGGAGAATACAAGCAGGGTGGCCAAGCACAAAATGTGACAGAGAATACAAGCAAGGTGGCCAAGCACAAAATGTGACAGAGAATACAAGCAAGGTGGCCATGCACAAAATGTGACAGAGAATACAAGCAAGGTGGCCATGCACAAAATGTGACAGAGAATACAAGCAGGGTGGCCAAGCACAAAATGTGACAGAGAATACAAGCTAGGTGGCCATGCACAGAGTGTGACAGAGAATACAAGCAAGGTGGCCATGCACAAAATGTGACAGAGAATACAAGCAAGGTGGCCATGCACAGAGTGTGACAGAGAATACAAGCAAGGTGGCCATGCACAAAATGTGACAGAGAATACAAGCAGGTGGCCAAGCACAAAATGTGACAGAGAATACAAGCAAGGTGGCCAAGCACAAAATGTGACAGAGAATACAAGCAAGGTGGCCATGCACAAAATGTGACAGAGAATACAAGCAAGGTGGCCATGCACAAAATGTGACAGAGAATACAAGCAGGGTGGCCAAGCACAAAATGTGACAGAGAATACAAGCAAGGTGGCCAAGCACAAAGTGTGACAGAGAATACAAGCAAGGTGGCCATGCACAAAATGTGACAGAGAATACAAGCAAGGTGGCCATGCACAAAATGTGACAGAGAATACAAGCAGGTGGCCAAGCACAAAATGTGACAGAGAATACAAGCTAGGTGGCCATGCACAGAGTGTGACAGAGAATACAAGCAAGGTGGCCATGCACAAAATGTGACAGAGAATACAAGCAAGGTGGCCATGCACAGAGTGTGACAGAGAATACAAGCAAGGTGGCCATGCACAGAGTGTGACAGAGAATACAAGCAAGGTGGCCATGCACAGAGTGTGACAGAGAATACAAGCAAGGTGGCCATGCACAGAGTGTGACAGAGAATACATTCAAGGTGGCCATGCACAGAGTGTGACAGAGAATACAAGCAAGGTGGCCATGCACACAGTGTGACAGAGAATACAAGCAAGGTGGCCATGCACAGAGTGTGACAGAGAATACAAGCAAGGTGGCCATGCACAGAGTGTGACAGAGAATACAAGCAAGGTGGCCATGCACAGAGTGTGACAGAGAATACAAGCAAGGTGGCCATGCACAAAATGTGACAGAGAATACAAGCAAGGTGGCCATGCACAGAGTGTGACAGAGAATACAAGCAAGATAGCCATGCACAGAGTGTGACAGAGAATACATTCAAGGTGGCCATGCACAGAGTGTGACAGAGAATACAAGCAAGGTGGCCATGCACACAGTGTGACAGAGAATACAAGCAAGGTGGCCATGCACAGAGTGTGACAGAGAATACAAGCAAGGTGGCCATGCACAGAGTGTGACAGAGAATACAAGCAAGGTGGCCATGCACACAGTGTGACAGAGAATACAAGCAAGGTGGCCATGCACAGAGTGTGACAGAGAATACAAGCAAGGTGGCCATGCACACAGTGTGACAGAGAATACAAGCAAGGTGGCCATGCACACAGTGTGACAGAGTGATGCTTCTGTTGTGTATGCTTCAGACTGTCATTCATAAAGAATTGTTGGCATCTAAGTTGACCGCGACCACACGAATAGCTGGCGTTGCATCAGGAAATCGTTACTCATACCCTTTTGTTGGAGACTATTAATCGTACAAAACTGGATGTTTTTTGTATATTTCCTTTTTTCCTATAGTTTATTGTCCACATGTTGTGCAACTTCGACATTATCTGCTTCGTTGTTTGATGTGTTCAACGGTTGTTGCTGTAATCATTACTGTCAATGTGCGTTGGTTTTCGCACATAAAGTAGACAGCGTTCAGAGTGTTGACACCACATAAAGCAGCCAGTGTATAATTGCAGCGCTATCTTTATGGCCATTTGCTTGTGCTTTGTGGGACAAATTGCATGGCCACATAGTCATCTGTGCATATAATTACACAGCGGTATATCAATAAGATGGGCTGTGAATAGCAATTTTCATGAATCTTATTGGTTAGAATGCATCAGCTGACCATTAAATGACATATAAGACATGAACAAAGTTGCTGAACACAATGCTGTCTGGACGTAATTACATGAACGGTCTCAAGTCCAGTTGAGTTATAGCGGCTTATACTATAGACTTTGGTGCCTATTTTGGCAGGTCGACATCAGATACTTTACCCCACTAATGAGACAGGTCATGTTGTCCGATGGGGTGAAACTGAAGGGGGAATTAGGTTAGATTGTTCTACAGGCTACAGTGACAGGTGGGAGACAAATTAAAAGTGACTGTTGACTGTTTGGTGACCTTGTGCAGTACAGTGTGGTATATGCTGCAAAAATGCAGACAAAGTGCAGTGATGTTTCTTTTGTACAGTTAACATATTAAGGCTGATTATTACACAATATGGTCTGCGATTCAGAGGTAAAGTTATGATTGTATAATCGGATGCTTGCTTATGATACTTTCCTATTTTTAAAGTTGCCTCAGGTTATGTATAACAACATCTGCTAAGAATGTTGCAACTTTGTAATAATAATGATGATGATAATAAACTTATTTTATATAGCACTTTCCCTGAAAGCTCAATGTGCTTTAAATATATGGTTCCAGCATCTGTCAGATGCCATGTGACAGCCAGCACTTTGTAGGTGATCTGTTGTCATGCTGGGGGTAATGTTTACATCACAAATATGACAAATCACTGCTGGAGCAAAAGGCCAGTCTGTGTATCAAGTGTCTTCAGAATCTGCAGACAGGCACCACAAACTGACACAGTGCCAACTCCCACTCCACAACCCTAGTCCCCTTTTTTCCCCTCCCACCCCCACAATGTCTGATATATAGTTAGTTTTTTGTGGTGCCATCCCATAGTGTCACCCTGCCAATCTGGAGGGGTTTTCTGGTCACATTGTCTCCCCTGAATGCAGCATTGTCATCTCAATCTGCAATCGGATATCAATCACTGATAAGTGATTGTCTATTGCCAGCCTCCTGATAAAGCAATTAGTCATGTTATCCCTAACTACATAGTCTGTCTACACACCAGTGTCAAGCAGGTTGAGCAGTGATGTCTGGGGTGGTCCTCCTGGCACACAATACCTACATGTGTAGCACCATGTGGGGGTGCTCTAGACACAATGGTAGGGCATCAGATACTCCTGTCTAAGTCCCTATTGCCCCAGTTTACTGGGCACCTGGTAATGTAATGGTAATGAGGCAGTATGAGTATATTGTTTTTATGCACTACTTGGAACATAGCTGAAGAAGAATTGTGTTTGAGTGCACCAGTCTGCCAGTTGCAAAGCAGTGATCGGTCAATAGGACATGGTATATAGTGATATGTAGAATTATGATAACCACAAATATAAGCAAATATATATTTAACAAAATCAGCACTACATGTTGATTGTGTGTGTCATTGTATATACCAGCACAGCTGAATGAAATTATAATAAGTTTCTTTACGTTGAAACCTAATTTAGGTTTAAACAACCAAGTATATTTTCCTTTTAAAAAATCAGATATTACTAATTTGCTAAGTTTAGCAGAATAGTCTTGTCATGTTTTTAATTAAGACAATTTAACTATCTACTGGCTTAATTTGGGATTTAAAAGAAAAATATTTTTTTATTTAGGTGACACCTTGCATCACATTTTATTTATACTTCACGCTTGGTTTGGTTAAAAAATGCATTAAGTTTTTTTCATTAGTTGAGGTATCATATATGATTTACACTTTCTTCCAAGTACCTACCCACTTTTTGTAAAAAGCACTTAAATCCAGTCACAAAGGAATCCAATGGAGTCAGCTGCTTGTGAAAAATTATGATGTTCAATGTGCTTTTTAGGGGTGAAGTGTAGAAGCTAAACAGACACGCACCAAGGAAAATGAGTCAGCCCGTGATGAATATATTAATCCAATCTCCAGGAAGTTTTATATGCAAACTGCAATTGATGTGTAAAATGAGGGAAACAGACACAAAGCAGATGTTACAGTTAGTTGATTTACAACGTGTGGCAGTGGTTAGAATGCATCAGCAGATTGTCATGTGCCACCTGTGGTTTAGATACACCCCCATTGAGTCGGAGAGATACAGTTCTAGATTCCCTGCTGGAGAACATTGTTTTTAGCTTGTGCCAGCCACACAATGGTACGGACACGCTGCACTAGAATGGGCATGGTGATAACATGGCAATTGTAGAGATGTCCATGTTTTTGCACTGCCTAACCAACCCACTGTACACAGCCACCAGGATGTGTGATAAGATACTAAAAACAAAGGGATGCGTTTGTCCTGGATGGGTACAGTGTTTTCCATTGATGAGCGACTGTTTACGCTGATGCACCAGGATGAACGTAGATATAACACATTAACAGTCCTAGGGATGTGCTCTAAGTGGATAGTGATATCCCTCTGTAGTCTGCTGTACAGTACTTGTTGATAAACTAACCAACTTGCAGAAGAAGTCTTACTTTCTTTGTGCTTCTGGGCACTCGCTATAATTACCCTCATTGCAAAGCACCACAAGACACCTGATGGTAATTATATAAGCCATGATTGATCACAAGCCTCATTGTCATTGCACCTTCCCCTGCCCTGTTGTCTGTCAAAATGGTTCAACATTTGCCTGTGGCCATGATAAGATTTATGATTTTAATCTTTAAAATTATAATGTGCTGTAGGGAACAGTGACTGCCGTCAAGTGGTATGTAATTGACACACTCGGTCACCCCCCTCTAATAACATGTTTAGTGTGTGCATGTTTTTCTCAAGATCCAATGGCTGCTTCTATTATTAGCCATACGACAAACCATACAACAAAGAATAAATGTGTTTTCAAATTTAAATGAAAAGTCGTGCCATTGATTCCAAGTTAAAATCAGCGATTTGGAAAGCCACAGGCATGGTTCCTTGTAGAATCACAATTGTATTAAACTGGTAAAACAGTGTTATATGGTGGACCAGATTGGCAGTATTGTTAACAAGTGGATAGTCAGGTAATGTCTAGCATTCAGTTTCAGGCCATTCGGTTTTTCAGAGGTACTCTCATTGCCGACAGAGACAGCTTTGTTAAGCATGAAATGTAAATTGGGGTCAGGGGTGGCCAATATTGTTGTAATTAATACTCTTGTGATATCTACACAGCTGTATATCTTAGGCCATCTGCAGATAGACTGGTCAATCTGACTAATCTGGACATCATAACCTGTGGGTAAGATTGACTGACTTGTAGTACTAGTGGTATCATTCTTGAGTATTACATAAACATCTGATTCTCTTTAGGTAGTCTTTGCTTAACAAAGTAAGATAAGATACTTTCTAATTGTTTGCTCTGGAATTTGTTGCCCTTTGGGTATACCTGAATGCCACGAAGCCAGTTCGTCTGTTGGGGTTATTCAGGTGTTTTCTGCAGTAAAGCTGCTGTCACTGATTCCATCGTCACCAGTGATATCTTCACCCAAACATGATATAATTCTAGTCACTATAACACATGTTAACTTAATTCCCCCACAAACACTGGTGTAGCAGCAGACCCTTGCTGCATTATTTGGCAGTTGCCTTCTCTTCCTTCCTCTGAAAAATGCTCGTATGAGAAGCTTCCACAATACAGTCAAGTCTGACTTTTATTCAGTCATCAATGGTGATTGAATCACCTTGTCCATGTTCCAGTAATTTCTTCTACAAAATCATTTTACTGTCAAATGTAGTTTGTGACCAATGCGTTACAGAAGCAGCGTAGCCATGAGACCAAACCAAACTTCCTTTTGATCTTGATCATGTGCACCTGGAGTAACAAGAAAAATCTGCACCGATTGATTGAGTCTGTCCAAGAAAAAAACATAGGCTAATGTTACACTGGTTGTCTTCTGTTGGCTGAGGGCTGCTCTAAAATCAAGAGGCACATGGCAGGATAATGATATTGCACTTTGTTTGTGCACTGTGATAGGGAGCTTGTTCAGAAGCCATGGTTTATTTGGTAGTCTTGATGAAAGACGCTATAGATAAGATGAATTTGAACTTCAAAGAACATTTCTGACAAATGATAAGACTGGTCCTAGTGCCTTTGCTGCACTAATTGGACAGCTTTAAGGTATATGGTAATATATTTAATGTATGATTGTAATAGTCACAGAGGACAAATCAATATTTACTTTCCATACTGAACCTTGCTGTGTACAGAACTATGAAATATATAAGGTATATTTTTAAGAGATAAAGGTCAGTCGAAGGAACTCAATTGTAAGTTGGTCAGGTAACAGTCTATCAGATCCTTATTATGCGTCTAGGAGAACAGATGCACCTAGAGAATAACCCATCTGGTCTACATTTTCAACCTGCCCAGGTATTTAACCTTATATGTGGGACAAACACAGTGACAATTACCCTACACATGGTCCGGTGTATTGTCCATGATCTAGTTTCCAAGCAGCTAAATGGCCACTGGTCAACCATCTAGTCCATCTGTACTCCTGTAATCCACAGATGCTATCTTAGCTCTCCAGTGTGAATTCACATAATATACAGCAATCACTAACACTGATATTAGGAAGAAAGATGTTAATTGCTATGGCAGCACAAATCAAGCAATAATCTGTCAGGTGAAGATTGTTCTCATAATGGCAGGTTCTGGGTTACTTCTGGGTTACTAGGGCATGGTTACTGCTTTTGTGCTTTAGCCAAGGAGTCTGTTGTGTATTTGGTTGTGAAGCTGCTATCAGGTACAACCACATTGCGTGTGGAACGATCTTTGTTGCCACATCGAACATGTGGGTTCCTTATTTTCGTGTTTATTTTCACCGCAATTATAATCATTTCATGACTTTTGAAGCACATGTAATTTGCCTTTTTTGTCTGTGACATGTACTAGAAGACCTAATTTGTTTAGTAAAACATGTTAACGAAAGAATACCTATCAGAAAACTGGTAATCCTTCATTGTTTGAAGTCTTGGTCTCATCAAAAAGCCTCACTAGATCAAACATTTGACCAGCTACAGTAGCAGTCCATTGAGAAATGTTCTTTAAAAGGATTCTAATATGTACACATACAGTATATAATTACTTATATGTGAACCTTATGTCTTTATATAGAGACGTGCCTTTTATTATATATGGGTCTTGTTCGTGGTGGAATCAGAAATGTCGGTGTAGTAGTTGATGGTCTATTTATTGCGGATCAAAACAGCTGTGTACAAACGATGCAGAATTGTGTGTGACTAAAAATAACCCACCCCAAACCACATTATTTCACAGTTTTCAGAGCAGAATGAGAAAAATAGGTAATGTCTATAATGACAGGCCATTCCTACTGCATAGAGCAGCCTCCCCTGTAATCTCTCCTGCCTGAGGGGATTAACACCTGGTCCTGGTCTTAGACCGCTACTCAGGTGTGGTTGTGCTAAATATGACCGCTTATAGTCACATTCATTATAATTGATTTTTGCCTTGGGCCTAACCGCCCACTGGTGATGACCTGCACATTGCCCCTTTGCCCCTTGAGGTCACATATAGACACAGGTAATGCCTGCAGTTGGGTCGGTTCCTTCAATATTTAGGTTAGGGAATTGACGATGGTCCATACAACTCCTCAGTGATCAGGGAAATTATATTTTATTCATCATCTGAAGACGCACAAAGAAGATGTCTTGGGGTTTTTCTACAACTAGCTGTGGGAGGTGAAATACCAGATTCCCAGAAGGTTGTTTTCGTGTGAAGTTTAAGACATTGACAGAAAACAGCGGTGGACAGAGATGGATTGGTTTCACTGGTTGTGATTATAATTTATTGTAATCAATTGTACTGCGAGCTGTAGCTTCAATCATAACTGTAAATTGTGTAAAGGTTGTGATAGTAACCATTACCACATGTAATTAATCCAGTAATAATCAAAGGAAATAAGTGAACATAATCAAATTACTTTTACCGAATTGTTTTTTTTAATTTTTTTTATTTGTTTTGATAATTGTAATTGAAATGTTATGGGTGTTGTAATTTGTAATCTTATAATTGTAATTGAAATGTTATGGGTGTTGTAATTTGTAAGGGTCACTGAGAAGAGCACTTACAAGTTTTTGGTAATATGAGGCGAGTGAATCGAAGCAATAATCACTGATTGTTTTATATTTATCCCAGATTACATAAGAATCAATTTAGTCTGTTTCATGTGATACTTCGGTTTTGGCCACATTGATGGGTTGTGTGGAATACTTCTCCGTTATCATCGGATCAGTGACTGATGGAAACTTGTTTCATCTTAGTGATAAATAAGCCTATGTAATTAATGTATTGATTCGGAGTCATTAAGACCTGTGTGCTCAGGAAATTGTTATCATCTGTGTAAGAGATTATTGCATCTGACAGATTTGATAATGTGCAGTTTGCTGAGTGGGCGTTGGTGGAAACCACCGTGTACTAGCAATTACACCATGACAACCAGCCTGATTATGCCTTCATTAGGATGGTCATTACCCTAAGAAGCACAGGCAGCTGGTACAACCATTGTCTTGTGCTGCAAGGGCGATTTATATGATTTATAGAGTGAAGTGAGTTACCACCCACGGTACATCTCCAAAGTGCTGAAGATGAAAAAGGATAATGATAAGTGTCTGTGTTAGAGTCATTAGATTATGACAAAAATGTTTTGCTGCTTATTCTAGTAGCAATCTTCCAAATAAAACGTGATCAAATTGGCACCTAGTGAACAGTATTATATATTTGCAATAAATAATGACAATAGCCGTTTTTAATTATAAGATGAAATAACCTAAAAAAATACTATCTTCGTGCCCAGCTGGCATGTTTAAAAAAGCAGTACCAATAAACAGATTCAAATGAATGGATATAAAGGTCACTCAAAAGTTGATATTAGGTTTTCAAATATGGAATTCCAAAAGTATAAGCTATTTACACATTTATATTAAGGTGAAAACATCATGTCACAAAATACAGGATTAGTACTGGATTACCTATTAATAGTTTTTGTAATTCTTTCCTTATACAGATTTTGTTATTTGTTCATATTTATGCTGTGAACTTATTACACCTGGAATAATAAACTCCCATTATGTTGTTGTAAATAATTCTGAGAAATTCACAATAATTTTCTTAAATCTCCCATCATAAAATCTTTTTCAGCCAATTTAGCAGTACTGTTATTGTAGTAATTATCGCTAAAAACAAGAATTTACAGTAAATGATTTGTGGAGCTTGTTAACATTGTTATGATGTAGTAAAGTGTTTTCATTTCATCAGGGATGAGCGTCCTATTATTTATGCTCAGCATCCTGGTTGTGAGTGTGGAACAGATGTTCAAATTTGCAAAAGTCTATGATTAATAAGATTGACATGCCAAGCATCTCTGTGGGACGGATTAAAAACCCCTGGATACATCTGTCCAAGAAATAGAAGAAGCCGTAATTACCTGCCACCATCTGTGGTTTTTTGCTTGACAGGATCAGCGTTTTTGTCTTTGTGAACATAAACTGTTAGCAGATGCAAGTTTATATCTGCTGGTACCTGTGTGACAGTTTTATTGACACAAGAATTGATATTAACTTAATTCGCCATTATAAGGTTAGGCAGAGTGGGGGAAAATGTACTTCAAATGTGTAGCACAGGTTTTGTAGTTTGTGTCAACATTTGTGTGAACCCCTGTGCTGTTTTGTAATCCAATTTGTACTCCTGGTGTGTGGAGAGGGATGTACCTAGTTAATTAATGTCTACAGTCCACTTGTAAGAAATTGGTTTAATTGTTGTATGTTTCTGCTCCATTGCTGATTTGAAATTATGGATAATTTTTAATCACTACACAACCATATCACTTTGTTTGCCCTATAAAAAATGTTGGCTGCCCTATGTTGCCCTCCATTCACCTTATATCATATATCTGCTTAATGTAATAAATATTTTTCATAATTGACAGTTTCACAAAGTCTACTTCAATTACTACAGTTCTGCTTCCAATACACTAACTATGCAACATAACAGATGACATATTTAAAAATTGCTCCTGAAGAAATCTTGATTAAAAATTAAAAAATCAAACATTGATAGAAGATATCATTGATAGCAATGTGGTTCTGACAAATCAGGTACATGTACATTAATTCATAGTCAAGATGGTACTTCTAATTCCTCTATATGCCATCTACACAGGCCCAAATTCATTACAGGCCCAAATTCCAAAATACATTTGTGTGCTTTTATGTGATATTTGATATCTGTGTTATTATTATACATGTATAACATTTTACTGAATAAAGTCAATCTATGTTGAATATAATAATGTATATTATCATAAATGGAATTCCTATAAAATAATTGCATAACCCTTCCCTAGAGACAGTTGACATGATGAGCAACCATTAAAATCTTGATACTGTCTAGTGAAGACTGACATGTCGGTTATTACCTATGAAGATCGTTGCTCTAGAGGCTACCCTAGATATAGAAATCTTTGGTCCATGGAAGGACCAATTACTAAGTTCATTGGTCATTTACTTACATGACTTTGACCACCAAGTCATTCACTCATTGTCCATGCACCAGACTTGACCCTCAGATTGGCTTCTAGCAAATTAGTGCAAAGTCCTTAGTGCTTTCATAGCCACCTCAAGTGTCTAAACTGGCAGGCTCTTGTCATTGATGGTCAGTTTAATGTGTATGTGTCCAGTCAGGGTGTTTCTAGTTATTTCTGCTATTCTTAAGCAAATACTGCTGTAATGAACGTGTGAATTTGCCTCCAGGGCTATTTCCGTTCAGACTCAAAGGGTTTTATTGTGTTAATTCATTGTCTGTCAGAGCTGGCGGATGTTGAATTAGTTTACAGTGTTTATGGTGTTCTGTTTTGGCTTGAACTCTTCACCAGTCTGGCAACTTGGTCCACACATCAATAGCTATCAGAAGGCCAAGTGTTGCAATTTACTCCTTTTGGAGGATTTGGTAGACCGACTAGCTCTCTCTCTTTAAATGAATCTCACAGAATTTAATTGTTCTGGGCAATCAGATTTATTTTTTACTATTCACTCACTCACTCAATCACTCACTCACTCACTCACTCACTCACCAGAATTTTGTAATCTGATTCTGAAAAAAATATTCTCAACACTCTTTTAGAGCCAACCGAGAAGGAATTGGGCACATAGTTTTAATGCAGCTAATTACAATGAAGTTGATCTTTCTGAGTGCGTAGATGTTTAAACACTTCTTGTTTGAAGTTGTTGATATTTGATGTGTTAGCAATGGTTAATGGTAGTTTATTCCAGTCACATATCGTTTGTGGGAAGAAAGAGTACTTATGGCAGTCTTTGTTAAATGAGGCTGGTTGGTATGCTAGATTGTGTAGATTTCTGGAGTGTCTTGACTTTTAATTACATACTGGTTGTAAGACATTAAAATGGCTATGATAAGACACAAGCAGCTAAATGCTACTCTGGATTCCATCATTGTTCCTTTATGAAGAAATTATACCCTCTGGCATAACATAACTACAGTGTTGGAAAACAACATCCACACATGGAATCAACTGACAGACACTGTAAGGCTTTCTTATCATCCCTTGAGACAAATCATTAAAATGTCATTGATGGTAGCTAATAGAAAACTGAAAAAAAGCTTTTATGTTGTACACAATGTTATGCTGTTATTATGATAGTGATTTTGAGTAGAGCTGCTATTACTAGTGAAATTATTATTACCTTGTGATCGAAGTGGTTGAAGTGATTCAATATAGTGTAGATCCATATATTGTTATCTCATGTTCATAGGTTCCTTGGAATTTGGCTATGGTTTTTTGATGGTGTATTTGATAAGTGAAATAATGCAGCCCTGTCCCTCATTACATCACCAGTTGATATTCTTTTTTCACAATGTTTTAAGAATGCCTCAAGGTGCAAATTTTTTCTTTAAATAGTCAGTTTCTTTATTCTGACATATTGGCTGGATTTCTATGGCAAATTGATGATAATGCATCGATGTAGAAATTGCTATGGCATTACTTCACACTTTAATTGCTTCAATTGCAAAAAACAAGACAGCCAAGTGAACATTAGTGAGAGATCAGCCAAAATGATTAAGATGAATGTTGTAACTTGAGCTTCAGATCGGTCACATTTATTGGTAGTTTGCAGTTCGTAATTCAATTCAAACATAACAGTTGCATCAATGTACAATTAGCATTGTTGTAGCCTTACAAATTGCTGTGGACTTGAATTAGACGTAAGCAATAAACCATTCTGTATGTGCATAGAACGTTTGTTGAGTTGGGAAATAATCCGCAGAATTAAATATTACTATTAAGGCGATTGTTGTTGGAAATGAGCATGCTAAATAAAAAAAACATTATGAATATAAAAGTTTGCTGTTATTTTGGCTCCAACCAACGACGGTTATTATTGTCTTGCAGAAATTGTATTAGACTTTATAAAATCCACTCTCTATGAGGATGTTAAACATTAAAAATAAGTTGATTCATGTATTTGGGGGTGAATATACAGTTGCTTATGAAAATGTTGTGAAATGTCTGCTGCATCACTTAAATTAGTGTATTATGGTGCTGCAGGCATGTAAGCAGTGTGTGTGCTTGTCACTGTTGTCTTACTGCAGCCGTTTGAATGAGGTCTGCCGAATATTGTGATGTGGATTTACTAAGCAAACAGTAAGCAGGGTGCTAATGTGTTTGTTTTGTTTGTGTGTTTACAGGTGGTCAGAGACTCCTGCTGACCATGGTCACAGAAGACTGGACAGGTCATCATTGCCTTGATAACCACTGGTTCCTTGCCTTGACCTCCACATTGAGTCACAGCCAGACAACTGCAGCCAAACTGATAATACAGAACTCAAGCTGAAAACAACATCATGGTCATCTGCTGAAGACGTCATATGTTGTGTTTGACACTTTAGTATGAGTCAGTACAAGAAGTGTGCAGAATAAAGTTTTATATGAAATCTAAAATGATACTAAAGAGAAGCTCTGAATGAGTTTCCGTTAGTGGGACTTATGTTAAGTATCAGTTGTGTTGTAACAGCAGTTTAATGTTGATATCTACCTCATGTGATATCGTTCATCTCAACCAGATAGCTGTGTCGGCTGCTGTTGTGAAAGGGCAAGATGGTTCAGTCCTGTTTTCGTCTATTTATGGTACAATTAATTGTGTAACGAGTGGGTTTCTATGAATCTGTGTTGTATAGTTATGTTGTCCATACATTTTATAGTGAAAGATTACACATTTGTGCAGATTTGAGACAGCTACACACGGGTACAAAATCCTGTAAAACAGAATATGCAAAATCATGTGCAACAAGCTTTTGCTGCACAAGTAATATTCAGGAGAATTCTTGCAGTCAGATCTGTGCAGTACCAATTTCAGGCAGCATGGGGTTTTCAATTTGCTGTTTCGGTAGCACGTATGCTGGTAATTGAAGGTGATAAAGTGTATGCTTATAACATGGACACTGTTTGTCAGCATACATCTGTGCATAGGGACCAAGCATCATGGGGTTTGAGGGGTACCGGTAGTTACACCCTTCACGCATTTGTTGTTCTATGCTTGCATTTTCGTTTTTGTGACATCACTGCATACATAGAATGCAAGGGTAGACTCATGGTTCATTTCAACCAAGGTTTCGGTATGACAACACAACATTTCAAACTTTCTGATGTCGTCTACATGTTGTTTGTAGAGTATACATTGCAGGGACGTCACTATGCAGGTCACACATGGGTCCAGTCGACTGTTGTTTATTGCTAACATACTGAGAAAACCAAGACTTTCGCATTCTTTTCTCTACGTCCCAATATGCTTGGGCTGGCCACAACATCACAGATCTCTGGTGTGGTTTCACAAAGGAGAGTTCCATAGACCATCTGTTACTTATACTTTTGTATGTGCTGCTGGCTACTATGTTGTTTCCTGTTTTATGAAGAACATTTAAGCTGAAGGAAATGCCATTCTCCTTTATAGTCTATGGGTTGCCTAAAATGAAGCCGTTCAGGTAGCAATGGCAGAACTCAGTTTTCAAAGAACTAATGTCCGGATATACAGTCTGCTTGTAGCGCAACGTTCCTTTTATTTTTCTTCACTCAAGTGGAATTTATTAACATGTAAGACATGTCGCAACTTGTCGTAAGTACTGTACCTTATCAGATGTCTGGAATTGGAGCTACTTTGATGATGTTCTCGGAGGTGCGGGTTATCTGACTGAGTTGTTCTGAACATGGTGTCAGATGCTCATCTTCTGGGGGAAATTGTCATGGTTTCATTAAGCTGGCGTTAAGAATCATGCAACAAACTGTCTACCTTTCAGAGAAACTGAAATCTTCACAAGTGCCATGTCTACTGTGTATAGCGATCTCTGAAAGATCATGTTTCATAACATCCGTTGAAACAGGTACCACCATTTGATGGCCAATCAGTCTGCTTCCAATGTGAATTTTTGGTATGAAATTGCTAACTCATCTTAAATTCATTTGAAGTGAAGCACTTGTTGTTATGGTACTTGACAGTGTGAACTCTGTCTAAAGCCATACATTGTACCACAAGGCCAAATGTCCTCAGAACTGTAAGGTAAGCATTTCAACTAACACAGTAAATCTCTGAATAAGAAACTGTTTTGCTGTAAGTGTTTGTTTCACACATTACACTTACCAATGACATTTTTTGGTGTGTGAATTTGTATAGTTTTATGATTTAGAATTTTAGATCATCTGTTTCAAAACAAGTTTGAAACTGGCTTTTGTAGAGCACGAATGCTTGTAAATTGATAATGTGCTGTCATATCAAAACTTTGACGAGACACTAATACTTTGTATATTGTTAGGGTGTAGAATATTTTGTCTAAATAGTAACTATGCAGTATTCTGTGTGTGAATAGACATTGTTTACCTGGTAAGCAGATTATTTGTAAACATCTAATTTGATGTGTATATACATATCTTGTTATGTAAAATAAATATGCTCGTATTTATTGTTCACAACGCTTTATGGTTTCTTTTATAAAAAAGGGGATTGTGAACAAGTTATGCATGAACACATTCGTGCTGAAAGCTGAATGTCAATTGCCATCTCTAACATCTTTTCTCCCAAATCTGTGCCTCCTCCCTCATAGCCAATGAGACAGGAAAAGCCAACGTACTGTGCTAATTGTTTGTGATTTTAGTTATCTTCATTTCGAAAACACATCTAGATATCTGGAAAATAAAACATTCCAGTTTTAACATGTAGAATAAACAGCAGATATCTGGCTGTAACTGTCATACTTTTCACATTCATGTTATTACAAATAATTAAGGTACTGTTTAATGTAGGTCACCTGCTCAATCTTCCCAGGATGTACCCTCCATAATGTATTCATGTGGAAGCAATGCAACCTGTTCTCAATCCCATCATGCCTCAGTACAAGAGGCAAGCAATGATTGTGAAATAATTTATGTGGTGTGTGAATAAGTAATTGTGGTTAACAAAAGTGAAAGAATAACCAGGCCAAGCAGTTTGAGTTTGACTGATGTAAAAGTCTACACGGAATGGAAACCAAAATGCGCGTCAATTTGGTGAAAATCTGCCCCACTATTTCTGTTTAGGAATTTATGACACAACTTTCGTCAAGAAACGCGACCAAAATGGATCAGTGTAACGGTTGTTTGCTCTCATTAGCCGAGCTTCTGTAATCGCTATGTTCGTACCCGTAGAAACAGTAATAGTTGTAAAACGGGTTTTTCAATAATGATGATCGGTGTATGGTCGCGGCCACCTTCTCACGATATCACATAATATGAGTACATTCTTGCAGCAGGTTGTGTATCGGGACGGTGGATACGTTCCCACGGCAAGTTACGTCTGGTTGTCTCATTCAATCTCTCGGAAGCGTCATGCCCTAACCCCCTAATTGTACATGGCGAGGGGTACAGAACAAACCCATGATCGAACACCAACGCCTGTTACTTCCCTCGTGTTCCTTCCGAAACTCGGTGAGTCGCACTTTTTATCGGAGGTTTGCGCGGAACAAGTCGACGGTGCTGTCACTCTGGTTAAACGCGACATTAATTATCGGGCCAGCACGCGTGTGCTGTCACTCCGACCCTAGAGCGAGTGCTGTGTAGACAAAACTAGACGTATGTTATTGGAGTTGTCGCTCCAAGGTAAAATATCACAAAAAGAGGAAAGTTTAAAAAAGCACCGACGAAAACTGTTAAAATGCTGCCGAGGAATTATGGACGATACTTAATGGAATACTGACAGAGGCAAGCCATGACATGGGTGATATGGGAAAGGACATCACAATTAATATGTCTTCAGAACGGTGACAGCGGCTGGTAGAATAGCTGGACATTTGGCCAGCGACGTCCTGAGCAGGATATTATGCAAATTTTAGAAGAATAAGAAGAATAGGGATTGTGACTTGCGTGGGAGCTACAGGGACAGCGCTCACCTAGTTCAACATAGGCAGACAAACAGACATATGTACTATATTTCACCCATATGCATACACATCTCTCAACAATTGAGTATATAAAGCATAAAAATAAAAGAATATGCAAGTTTTATATAACTATCAAATAAGGGTCCAGGAGACTCATGTTAAGGCTAAAATATAGCCGCTCTCACAGGAGCCATCCATGTATAATTAACACAAAATTAAACAAAAAGTAGCATATCGGTAGACAGACTGACATATACAAGGCTATACAACATGTCCTTGTGGGCGATTTCAGTGGTTATTCATCCAAAGAGGTACAAGACAAACTGGCTATTCGTTCATATTGACAAATGTAGCAATTTCGGAGTGTCCACAGAACAAATAATGCAATTTAACGTAAGTTGTAAGACGAGGGCCTAAAGGGACAGCGTTCACCTAGTTCAATCTAGACGAGGAAGCTAAAGGGACAGCGTTCACCTAGTTCAATCTAGACGAGGGAGCTAAGTGGACAGCGTTCACCTAGTTCAATCTAGACGAGGGAGCTAAATAGACAGCGTTCACCTAGTTCAATCTAGACGAGGAAGCTAAATAGACAGCGTTCACCTAGTTCAATCTAGACGAGGGAGCTAAATAGACAGCGTTCACCTAGTTCAATCTAGACGAGGAAGCTAAATAGACAGCGTTCACCTAGTTCAATCTAGACGAGGGAGCTAAGTGGACAGCGTTCACCTAGTTCAATCTAGACGAGGAAGCTAAAGGGACAGCATTCACCTAGTTCAATCTAGACGAGGAAGCTTAACGGACAGCGTTCACCTAGTTCAACCTAGACGAGGGAGCTAAAGGGACAGCGTTCACCTAGTTCAACCTAGACGAGGGAGCTAAGTGGACAGCGTTCACCTAGTTCAACCTAGACGAGGGAGCTAAAGGGACAGCGTTTGCTTAGTTCAACCTAGACGAGGGAGCTAAAGGGACAGCGTTTACCTAGTTCAACATAGATGAGGGAGCTAAAGGGACAGCGTTCACCTAGTTCAATCTAGACGAGGGAGCTAAAGGGACAGCGTTCACCTAGTTCAATCTAGACGAGGGAGCTAAAGGGACAGCCTTTGCTTAGTTCAACATAGATGAGGGAGCTAAAGGGACAGCGTTCACCTAGTTCAACATAGATGAGGGAGCTAAAGGGACAGCGTTCACCTAGTTCAACATAGACGAGGGAGCTAAAGGGACAGCGTTCACCTAGTTCAACCTAGACGAGGGAGCTAAGTGGACAGCGTTCACCTAGTTCAACCTAGACGAGGGAGCTAAAGGGACAGCGTTTGCTTAGTTCAACCTAGACGAGGGAGCTAAAGGGACAGCGTTTACCTAGTTCAACATAGATGAGGGAGCTAAAGGGACAGCGTTCACCTAGTTCAATCTAGACGAGGGAGCTAAAGGGACAGCGTTCACCTAGTTCAATCTAGACGAGGGAGCTAAAGGGACAGCCTTTGCTTAGTTCAACATAGATGAGGGAGCTAAAGGGACAGCGTTCACCTAGTTCAACATAGATGAGGGAGCTAAAGGGACAGCGTTCACCTAGTTCAACATAGACAAGGGA
Source organism: Lamellibrachia satsuma (assembly GCA_033239005.1). Taxonomy (NCBI): domain Eukaryota; kingdom Metazoa; phylum Annelida; class Polychaeta; order Sabellida; family Siboglinidae; genus Lamellibrachia; species Lamellibrachia satsuma. The sequence continues at coordinate 2,941,981 of BSQZ01000057.1, forward strand.
GCTAAAGGGACAGCGTTCACCTAGTTCAACCTAGACGAGGGAGCTAAAGGGACAGCGTTCACCTAGTTCAACATAGACGAGGGAGCTAAAGGGACAGCGTTCACCTAGTTCAACATAGACAAGGGAGCTAAAGGGACAGCGTTCACCTAGTTCAACTTAGACGAGGGAGCTAAAGGGACAGCGTTTGCTTAGTTCAACCTAGACGAGGGAGCTAAAGGGACAGCGTTCACCTAGTTCAACATAGACGAGGGAGCTAAAGGGACAGCGTTCACCTAGTTCAACATAGACGAGGGAGCTAAAGGGACAGCGTTTGCCTAGTTCAATCTAGACGAGGGAGCTAAAGGGACAGCGTTCACCTAGTTCAACATAGACGATGGAGCGTTTCCAATTAACTTTGCCCTACAGTTTCGTTAGGAACATTCTACATACATGTCGAGATAAATAACAAATATGCGAACATATCGAATAAGGACTTCAACTGCGACTTGTCCCTGCCAACAGTTGACCGATGTATAATAATGACAAGACTGTTGGATTATAGATGAACCTATCACTTCCTTGTCCACATTTCATCTGGAGATTGATGCTCTGCACAATAGTCTGGTTAATTTACTTAATTACCTTGTTAAATTGGAAGAACGCAGCGGCCCCTCTCGACCGGCCTATACATACATGCCCAAGTAGGCATATGAGTTGTTGTTGGAAGCCCATCAACTGTGCATCCGTCTCCTGCTGTCGCTCGTGGTGGACAGTGGGTTGTCTTATGTCAGCAGTTGGAGGTATCTTGGATGACAACAAGGCAACATTCACGTTTGAAGCCGTATCTGTATTCGCAAGAGCATATACTACTGTTCAATCCAGGCCAACGTTGCAAGTTGCTTCTGAACCACTGGACTACCAGATCCGGTTTCATTAAATGTGAATTCATGGTTGTATTAAATACCTTAAGAATCGTCGTGTTTGCCTTAATCCAAAGTACTAGACAATGCAATGATATCAGACTAGTATTTGTGACGTAAACATCCAACATAGCGTAATAACCATGACGTGTCACGTGTGGTTCCCTTTGAGGCTCCAGTTCTCTGCAGAGTATCGCTCATAGGCATACTCTACAACAATCAACCGAATAAGCATCGTCTTCGGCTCAATTTGCGATGGTTTGCGCGACACTAGCATAACGGTTTTCGTACATTTTCCGCAAATAGGACTATGTCTAGAACGCTAAAATCTCCGGGAATACTGGCAGTTAAGAGACGCGTCACGTAGAAGCCAATCTCAATAGTCTCACTCAATTTTGAGCCGTCAATGAGGCTACAGAAGGACTCTGTAATACCCAATCAGTTTCGGTTGACCTCTGAAAATACTAGAGGTGTTTTCATTGCACCAGTTAGATTGTGCGTAAAACTTGCCTCGTCGCCGTTAGCATTTCGGCCATTCGTCACTTTGAATGAACCTGAAAAAACGCGGATGCAAAAACTCGCCAAACCGCAAACAACCGACTAGTCAGCACGCACAAGACCGGACATGATGAATTCTATCGAGGAGATACACACGGCTCGTGTCATGCCGTCCCCTCCACTACATTGTCGCAATCTCCTATTATGTTACTTTATCGGATGCTGTCGGCGACGCAGGAGTCTTGAAAATGTCGACGCAGGGGATAAACAACTTAATTCCTTTAGTTTGGATCTTATTCTCAACAAGACTATTGATATTGATTTCTACCGTTTCACTGCACGAGACAAACCCGGAGGCAGCTCGCTGCGTCAGTGTACGAACCTACGACCATATGCTTAGTCATGTGTTCACCGCTGCACCAAAAACACCCTTATCACAGCACGCGAGATCCGGTCAAATAAGTCGTAACGTTTTTTTAGGAGGCGGGGGATCGATTTCGGGTATAGTCCTACCTACAATTAATATGAAGGAGTAAATGGTGTCAGATGGCTGGTTCTAGCAACAGATTCTAGCAACAGATAGCTGAAGTCATTTAGCTAAACGCCTTTTAGAGAAAAACGCCAACACATTGCGGCGTTTTTATTTTATATATGTAGGACCTTCACAAACTGCAAATCGATATACATGTGTACGTAATTATTATGTCGCTATAAGTGGCACTGAATGGTACCCTATGCACTTCCGACAGCATGTGACACTCCTATGATCTAGTGGTGAATATCCGTTGTGAAACTGTGTAGGACTCCTTCTTTTAACTCCATTTAGCCTATTTACATTTTTCTGGGAAACGTAGAGCTTTGTCCGTCGTCAACGATGGTACCAGGCATGAATTCTTTACTACCCGGCGGAGTTCGTGATTTCGGGAAGTCCGTCACCGTTTGACTTTAAAAACGCCCAGTCAGGATTAGGTTTAATGATTTCAAAAACTGAGTCATAAACAGTTGTTTTACTCCCGGTGGAAGTGCTAGAGCGTCTAGACATTCGGCACGGTAGCCGCACACCAAATGTCTGAGTGCACCTTGAATTAACGAATAAAAGTTACATAAACATTCGTGTAGGTTAATGGTTAATTTTCACAAAATACAAAATCTTATTTGTGCACCCAACTGAGTAAGGTTAACACAGTCTCCAGTGACCTGCCCCATTAGAGTTTATGTTGATGAAGTTGAGTGTCTCAGTTAAATCCTCCTGGCTCATACTGTCGGCGCGTTGCTCGCGGTTACTGGGCGTACGTGTAGTCAATTCTTAGAGACTCCTTCTATGTTAGTCGTTAAATCCACACGCTACATTTACAACCAGGTTTGGTATGCCGCCGGATATAAGTCCGGCTGACTGGGTCGTCGACATCAAAGAGTTCTTGTCGCTATCATCAAGCAGTCGGACAACGCGTGGTCGGAGTGTTGATACTCCGCCTGTGCAGTCACCCGTGTCGGTGTGGCCGGATTCGCTTTGTGGCCGATCAACCGAGCAAAACCCACACTGCGATGTTATCAGCCAATGGTCAAATCCAGTCGTGCGAGAAAACCACAACTGGCTCAATGTCCTAGCTAGAGTAGTCTCGCTAGCTGCTGGCCCGATGTCCTCTTTAGAGTACTCACTACAGCTCTTGGTTCCAAGTCCGTGTTAATATATTCGCTACCTGCTTTCCCCATAACAGTACAAGCGATAATAATGATATTCACACGAATAAACGGATGCATCCGACAACCACCAATGCGGTGAACTATATCCTCCCAGCACGATTACACTTATTAAGATTTCCCGTGGCTACGTTGCTGCAACTAAATTATCCAGATTGTAAGATATTCTATGTATGATGCATTTCAGCCCTTTCGTATCTGCAAATCCTGCATATTCTCACTGACTACCTTCACGTGCAGCAAGTGTGGCATGCACGAGACTGCCACGTCTGAGTGGGGCTCGCCACACCAGAAGATGCTCAACACAGATTTGACCACCACGGCGCAAACCATTATCTTACGAGACAGGCAGATGCCGGAGAAGATGATGAAGGTAGCAGAGGATTTAGATGACTGTGGAGGAGGCGATGAAATGAAGTAGAGGAGCTGCCCGAGACCCTTTTTTTCCCCGAGGATGAGACGAGTGCCGGATGAGGCCCCCTGGTGGTGATGGTGATTACGAAGGAATGATCTTCCTCCTACGCATGCAGCGGACCCGTCGCCTGGGACCACTCATGTCTTTTGAGATTCACCTTTCACCTTCATCCCTTGGCCAGGACTGTCGTGGGGGTGCCGTGCCATTCACACACAGTCCCCACTAGCGCTGTATGTCCTCTGCTGTACGTAGCTGGATCGGTAGGTCTCGATGTGTCCATTATTGTATGTTGTCTAGCCAGTTTTTTTCTGTGGCGGCCCCGTCGTTTCTTGCCCTCCAGGGTGCCTTGCAGGATGTTTTTTGCATTTGACATTGTGTTTTCTTTATTGGATGCTTGCCTGATGCTTTGCACGTTGCGTACCCTACTGGAGTGGTTGACCCGCATTCTCGCTTCCGCTGGCTTTAAGATTGAAAGGGATGTAGCTAGCTACACTGAACGCATTACTCAAAAGGACCAAATTGCCATAACAGCAGATAGTACTTGTATCGGGTTGCGAGAAACTAGCGTCTAATGATTAATTTTATAACCCAACAACTTAATGTTGTTATACAGTAACTTCCTGCCGTCTTTCACTTAACACGGATGTGATCCGGGTGACGCGATGTGATCCGGGTAGGCATGAATGAACATCCCGTCTCCGTTGCTTTTTCATCGTGCGTGGGCGCAATCTTTCAAACCGTTGTATGTCGGTCATTGCTTGATGTCGGTCATTGATTGATGCTGTATTGCGTAGACATTTCTTTTGCAATAATGCCACCCACGTAGGAAATTGATGCATGCAGTGACTACATATTAAAACCACAATCACATTATCTTAGTCGTCGATAAACAGCGAACTAGTTACATATAATTATTGTTTTTTACATTGGTACATATGCTGAAAGTCAGGTAGGCCACTTCACACGGTGTGCAGAGTTACGATGTGGTTTTAATACAACTGTGTACAACTGTGTACTTTGATTGTTGTCTTCTCGTCGCAGCAAGTGTCGTATTCTGCAAATGTGCCCTTTTGCCTGTTCATAATCTATTTTTTTAGAGATATGCGGTGTAAAAATAAATTTCAATAAATTTGATAAATACGTTTGAATTTTGCCAGGGTGCAAATATTCCTCGAAATTGGCTAACGTCTTAAAATCACTGGCATGCTATTCGTGTGACATGAACCCGGAAGTAACTTAATGATCTGTCCTCTACTCCTCCGCAGAGGCACAGTGCCACGCGGCGATGATATTCGCGTCTCGGTCTCTGCCCGCGTCGTGCCATGAGGATCCAGGCCTCGGCTAACGAAGACCCATGGAATGTCAGTTCTTCCCCGCAGGCCGTTGAGCCAATCGTCCCCCGAGCCAACCTCTCGGATGATACCAGCCTCGGGGCATACGGAGACGCAGCAGCTGGATTCAGATGATGGGGCTACGGCCTGGGTAAGTGTAAGGATTACGGCGAGACAGGCCTGTCAGTTGCTCGCAGATGTGTCGTTTTTTGACAAAACCCGGACAGACGGAGCTCTCGGTGAAGCTCTTTGTATCCAGGGCAGTGTCGACGCCGGGTTGAATGTAGCACTTTTCAAGTTTAATTCCAACAGTTAATCATCGAAGCATATTTAAGTTACACCCGTGATAAATCCACGAACATTACAAGTGTGTTAGCCAGTAAAGCTGATTTGATAACCCACATTTAGAAATTGGGGATATGTCACAAATTAGTCATTGTGCATCATAATTCAATCAGTTGGTCAGTAAGCATAACCACAAATGCGATTAACTGTCATAAAAAAATTATGGTGAGTTTTCCCCGTAAACACACTCTGTAATGGAAAGCCTTATATAATTACTTTACAGCTTCGTTATTGTTGCGTATTAATTGCTGTTGTTACATATGTATTTTTTATATGTAACATTGCTGTTACATATACATTTTGAGTGATAGTATCTTTAAAACGTTAATGAATAGGTCATAATATAAAGATTATCGAAATATGATGAAAAGGCTGTTGTACCTACATAATTTCATAGAAGCCGAATATGTGTTTTCTATTGGGTTTACAGAACAATTCCAGAGTACAACATGCGAAGGCGGATCAAGAATTTCAATGGCGGTTTCAACAGGACTGTATTGTGGTAATTCGTGTATTGTACCAAGACAAGGCACTGATAGGCGCCGCCATATGATATAATTATGTGTCGCACCGTGCGTCTTCGGGATCTATGAGTATTCCACTGGTGTCTTCCTAAACGCCGTGAACCCAAAAAGAAACATACGAACCATTATGACTATAATTATAATGAACAGATATATGTGAATTCCTAAGCCAAAATGTAAATATAAAATATCAGGCGTTAGACGTATTTCAAATTGCGCCAACCTGTTTACAATTGGACATAGCCCTGGTAGGATGGGATGTACTCAGGTAGAAATCAACCCAGAGTGACGGACAAGCTGGCTGACATGCGGCCCGGTAATACCGGTCATCAGTTCGGCGTGGAATTAGGCGTCAAGCGGTGTATCGGTGTACGGGGTCTAGTTGATCAGACTCTCAACAGACGCGAAAGGCCCATTAGTGGAGTGTTTATCGCGTCAACACCCCGTGTCCGACATGCACCGTTCACAGGCGATATCCGGTGTGGTCACGGTAACACCTGTGATACGCGAGAATGTCGTGACCGTGGGCTATGTGGCAATGTGGGAACGCCGCAACGATCAAAGTGTCAACAACGCATAACATGTAGTACGATGTACGCTATGGCTGACATCGAAGGAAGCGGTCTCTTTATCGTCGAGTTCTGTTCAACGTTATCTGCTCTGTTGCGCTTTTATGTCCAGGGCCATGTTATTGTTCGCTCCCATTACGCCGTGTGTTCGCTCCCACTACGCCGTGTGTTCGCTCCCATTACGCCGTGTGTTCGCTCCCATTACGCCGTGTGTTCGCTCCCATTCCTCCGTGTGAATTTACTGGCAACACTTTTTGTGTATCGTCTTCCGGAAACGCTTCACTGTTGCTTTATACACAATATGTGAGACCCCTTTTAGGGAACCTACTAGACATCAAGCTAGTGAATGCGACAGTAATCATGAAAAAATCATATATTATACTTATAGGAAGTAACCAAAGTAACTGTTGATTCTTCTCTCTTCCTTACTTAGACAAACGGAAGACTTTAGCGCGACCTGCCCAGGAATTGATGTTCGGTTGGCCATCGAGAAACCCGCGTTACTTACTGAACACATCCATTATTGCGATCAGCAAGTATTACTTACTGAACACATCCAGTATTATGATTAGCAAGCACGCGAGCGCAGTCATATTGACATATGTACTAGCTACCGATGAACATCGCTCGCAAAGAACAGCTGTCACCAAACATACACCTGTTTTGATATGTCACATGTCATAGACCACACCTGTCTTGAAATGCTACATGTCCCCGCGGACAAAACGCTACCGAAGACCACCGTCGTCAAAAATCACCATTCTCAATAGACCTCCTATCTTCAGAGATAACTGTGAAGCTGTAAAAAACACACATGGAAATGTACCACCATACATACACCTGCGATATTGTTAGATCATTGTTACTTGAGCCGACTATCTGGCCCGATAGACCACCTGTCGTGGCTTATCGTCAACCGCAATTCGCCGCACTGAACTATCGTGTTGCGTGGCCCACGTGGAGATGTTCCTGCACAGACGGAAGCCGAGGCAGCAGTTTAACTCTACAAACGATCGCTGAATCAATAACAATAATCGCATTTGTCGCGCCACTGACTCTGTCACAACTTAGTAAAAACTCAATCATGACACGTCAGTGGCCAAATAACATGGACCAAGATAACCAATGTGGTTGATGAAAGGTCACCCGCAGGTCGTGGAAGCTTTACTTGAATGCCTTCTCCGTCAAGATCGTTGCTAATTAATGTTGGTAGTTAATTATTGAGACATTGGTAATACGTGACATTCACATTTATGTCCCTGTCGTGTGTTACAATACTGCTGTTGTTTCAGGAAGATTATGAAAGTGCGATCGTGATCGTGCGTGTGTGCGAGCGTGCGTGTACATGTCGGCGTGCGTGCTCCTAACGGCGTGCGTGCGTGCGTTGCCATGGGTGCGTCAGTTGCCATGCGTGCGTGTGTGAATTGTCATGCGTGCGTGCATGTGTTGCCTGTGTGCGTGCGTTGTCATGCATGCGTGCTGCGTGCGTGCGTGCGAACATAATGATACAAGTATATGCACATCAACGTGCGTGCTGCGTGCATGCATGCATGTGTGCGTACGTGCGTTCGAACATAATGATACAAATATATGCACATCAAAATATTACAGCAAATTCTTTAAACGGATTTGATTACAATATCATTTAACCGAAAACCTACCCACACAAGGTAGGACGGCAATAATCTGTAAACAATCGAATATGTGCATGCAACGCATCTAAATGTTGAAATGCAGCTGCACGGGTCAATATAACCACGATCTTCCAATGTTACAACCTTTCGAACTCTACGAATCGAATCCGTAATACAGCGGTCGAATATTGATTTGTATTAGCAAGAAGTTTACTGTTCGATTAGATTACTTTATGCGATGCGCACCGGGACCATAAGACGGCCAGACAGAGAAAGAGGATGAACGGAGAGAGCCAATAAGGAAATCGATGCCTTCATTTGTCTTCATGTAGCATAATGTCGTAGACATGGTGCAGTTATATGCTGTAGCGATCAATGATCCACGCAGAATATGATTCCACACGGAGGTAGTGTTAGGCCTAACGTTTGGGTTGGCAGTATCTGATTCAGTTCAATGTCTTTAGATATAATTATTTTAAATGGACAACGCACGAACCAGTTACAGTAGTTCAAATGGACAACGTACGAACCAGTGACAGTAGTTCAAATGGACAACGTACGTACCAATGACAGTAGTTCAAATGGACAACGTAGATTTAACAAGATTTAACAAGATTGCCATCCCAAACAACACGTTCCAGATGGCAAGTGGACAAGGAAGCCATTGGCTTATCGAGAGTCCAACAATTTTCTCATCTATGTGTATCCCGCCCTTATCAGATATCTGTCAATTCTATTTTTAAACATATTCACACTACTAGCATTAACACAATCATTTGGCAGTTTGTTCCATTCATTTATCACCCTCTGTGAGAATGAGTACTTTCTCATGTCCAACCTACACTGCTCCTTAACTAATGCTGCTTTGTGTCCTCTGGTTCTACTGCCTTCTTTAAGTTTGAAGAACATATTCCTATCAACATCCTTATAAACGTTCACTATTTTAAACACTTCTATTTGGTCTCCTCTTAGTCTCCTGGTCTCTAGTGTTGTCAAACCACATTGTAATAAGCGACTTTCATAACTAAGGTCTCTTAATTCTGGAATCATCTTAGTTGCTCTTCGTTGTATTCTTTCTAGCTTATCTATGTCTTTTTTACGATATGGCCTCCATGCTTAAATACAATATTTCAAATGTGGCCTAACTATTGCTTTGTACAGGGGTACAATTAGATGTTTCTCCTTATACGTGATAGTTCTCCTAATTAGCCCTAGAATTTGATTTCCTTTCGAAACAGCAATCCCACATTGCTCTGAAACTTTCATGTCAGCATTAAATGTTACTCCTAAATCCTTTTCTTGTGTGGTTCTACCTAGTACAGCATCCCCCATTTTATATTCTTCGTCCATATTTCCATGTCCTATGTGTATACATTTACACTTCCCAAAATTGAATAACATTTGCCATTTTTCTGACCATTTAACTAATTTTTCTAGATCATCCTGTAAACTTTGTTTATCTGTATCATTAGTAACCTTACTGCATACTTTTGTGTCATCTGCAAATTTGAGTACTTTGCTAGATATGTCATCCTCCAAATCATTTATATATATATTAAAAACAGTATAGGGCCTAACACTGATCCCTGTGGTACCCCACTCAAAACAGATTTCCAGTTTGAAATCTTACCATCTACTATTACTCTCTGTCTTCTGTGTGTAAGCCACTTTTCTATCTATTTCTGATTACATCATTGCCTATATCATGGGCTTTTAGTTTAAGTAACAATCTTTGATGTTGCACTTTATCGAAAGCTTTCTGAAAATCTAAGTGGACAACATCCACTGGTGACCCATCATCTACCCACTTTGTAATTTCTTCTAAAAAACATAAGAGATTGGTTAGACATGACCTTTCTTTTAGGAATCCATGTTGAGATGTATTTATTAATTTATGTTTTATGAGGAATTCCACCATGTGGTCTCTAATTAATGTTTCGAGTAATTTACATACAACTGATGTTAAACTCACTGGTCTGTAATTTTCTGGCTTCTTCCTCGATCCCTTCTTAAACAGCGGTGTAATGTTTGCTTCTTTCCATTCTGAAGGAACTATTCCTTCTTCTAGTGACAAGTTAAATAAGTTTGCAAGTGGTGTACTAATTTGCTCAACAATTTCCTTAAGCAGTTTTGGTGGTATCCCATCAACTCCAGGTGATTTATTATCTTTCATCTTCTTAATTTTGTTTGCTATCATTTCAGGAGTTACAAATAACTGCCCTAAATGTTCTGATTTATTGCCCTCAAATTTAATAAATGGAACTGGAAGTGAGCTGATATCTTCTGTGGTAAAAACTGAGCTGAAATACTCATTCAGGACCTCTGCCATTTGAAACCCGTCTGAAATTATGTTTCCCCTGTTGTTTTCCAGTGGTCCGACCTTATCTCGAACTTTCTGGTTACTCTTTACATAAGCATAGAAACTCTTGCTGTCATTTTTATATTACCTGCCAATTTTTGTTCAAAGGTTCTTTTAGATTTTCTAATTTCAGTTGTAGCTAGGTTAAGTGCCTCTTTGTAGTTTGTGTAGTCTTCTAAATTTCCAGTGTGTTTATAGACCTTCCACAGCATCTGTTTGTGAGCAATTTTTCTAATAGCTTCTTTTGACAGGTGTTTTTTCCTGGATCTTTTACCTTGTTTTCTTAATGGAATAAATTTCTCAATAATGCCCTCAATCTCATATTTTAAACAAGTCCAGCATTCTGTTGCTGTCTTGTTCTTCAGCAAGTTATTCCAATCTATATTTGCTAGATATGTTCTCATCACTTTATATTTGCCTTTGTTGAAGTTCCTCCTCCATTGTTTTTTATATGTATTCCCTGTTTTTACTTTTATATTAAAATGGATTTGGTTATGGTCACTTGAACCCAAAGGTTCGTGTACTTTAACATTGTCAACTAATTCATTTTGAGAAGACAAAATTAAATCTAACACATTCCCACCTCTGGTTGGTTCCAAGACATGTTGAGTAAGGAAACAATCCTGTGTTAGAAGTAGAAACTGATGGTCGTCACCTCCAGCACTCTCTAATGATTCCCATTGTATATGGCCATGGTTAAAATCACCCATTATAACACATTCTCCCTTGCTCACCTCCCTTATCGCCTTTTGTAATTTTACATCTTCCTCTTGTCCTATGTTAGGACTACGATAAACTACTCCCATTGTTAGTGTTGAATTCCTGGTAACTATGTTACACCAAATTGCTTCCGCACTATCTGCTTCACTTTTCAGTGTAATTTCATATGCTTGGATAGATTCTTTAATTTACAAAATTACTCCACCTCCCCTTCTTTCTCGTCTATCCTTCCTAAACATTACATAGCCTGTCAGTGCTAACTCAGCATCTACTATATCTTCATTTGCCCATGATTCTGTGATGCCTACGATGCGTACGAACCAGTGACAGTAGTTCAAATGGACAACGTACGAACCAATGAGAGCAGGCCATAATTATCAGAATCACACGGACATTGTATTATATTGGGAAAGCAAATGAATATTATAGAAAACCCAGTGTATGGGTATTGTCCCTCAATAATGGTTGGGAAAGGGAAGACATGTAACCCCAGGGTCGGGATTTAAATACACATTTTGAAAGTAAAATAAGTATGATATTTCGGAACGTTCGAATGCCCTTAGGACAAACATTCGAACAAATGCATTACGTGCTGCCTCCGTTAGAACGAATGCGGGATATGATGTGGCCCTTTCAGTGTTTGTCTCGGCTCTCATAATTGGAGGAAACCGTAAAATTTCCACTGCAGAACGTAATTTTGGGTTATGGATATTGTCGCAGTGTGGCGCCACTGTCGTGTATTCCCGGTAGAGGTTTGTACACGATAAATGTAAATACATCCAATTCATTCTTAATTCATTTGTAAAAAAATTCAACAGCTTCCAACGAAATATATTAATCTTACATATTATGTACTAGCGCACAAAATGTGGCGATATGATTCATCTGCAGGGTCAACACATTCAACAGACATGGTTGTAAAAGACAGCTGAAGAACAACCGATTGGAATCATATGCCACAACACTGTGTAAACAGAACGCACAACGTTTTTGAATAACAAATAAAAACATCGGTATTATGAATTTAAGACCGATGTCACATCATAATGGAGGCAAGTATATGCTTTCGTCAGTCTATCGAGTCATTATCGATAGGCTGAATGAACAAATTATCTACAGATTGTGTAACTGCTCGTGAATATGCTCAAAGACAAGGTTGACACATATCTGACACATATCTCAGGAGGGGGGGGTTACACATAGATGAAAAATGATGGGCTCTCGATAAGCCAATGCCAATGGCAATGGCAATGGCTTCCTTGACCTTGTCCGTTGCCATCTGTTAAGAGGAGATCAGATTGAAGTTTTTAAGATATTGAATGGGTATGAAAATATTGATAGAAATATGTTTTTCTCACTCAAGAAGGATAGCAGAACTAGAGGATATGAGGTAAAATTAGTAAAGGATCAATGTAGATTGGACATCAGGAAGCACTCGTTCTCACAGAGGACAATAAATGAATGGAACAAACGGTCTACAGATTGTGTAACTGCTAGCAGCGTGAATATGTTTAAAAACAAGGTTGACACATATATCAGGAGGGCGGGTTATAAGTAGGTGAACATTGTTGGACTCTCGATAAGCCAATAGCTTCCTTGTCCACTTGCCATCTGGGCCTTTGGCTTGGATGGCAAATCTTGTTAAATCTGGGCTTTTGCCTTGTATGGCAATCTTGTAAAATTATCGCCAACTAGCAGGTAATTATGCATAATGCGATGTTAACAAGAAAGAGGAAGCTTCTGTTTACGAGAATAACGGGAGTTCGCAAAAGGTGTAACTAGGTAATACTGTTGACAAAATCGCACACTCTGTGCTGTACGGATGTAACCCAACAATAATTAACGCGAGTGGCGCGCACCTAGCGATCACAAAAAACACTTAGTAGGTGGAACAACTCCGATAGTTGCGCCACTCGGCATATCACCACTGGAATAACTTTATTAAATAAATTCAAAATGGGCAGTGCGGAGTGGTATGTTGGCTGGACAACGCGATTGTTATTTACGACTTGTTACATCATTACAACTGTGCATGTGAGTACGCTTAACATAGTTTCAGACAAAAATGAACGTCATTTTGTTCGTATTCACATTTTCAAAGGCGACGCAAACACTATCCACAATGGCAAACAATTGAAATTGAGATATTTATTGACACAAAATAGGAGTTTACCGGAATGTAAGAATGTAATTTGTGGCAGTGCCAGTGGTGAAATCGTGAGTGACTTGCATTACATTCACTATGTGGCGCCACTGGTGGGGAATTTGAGTGCCTGGCCGCCATATTTACGCAATTGAGGCGTCTGCAGATGTGAGACTTTGTAGAATTTTTAAGACGAAACATTGTGTAAGTGAACTATTGTACGTGTAGAGTTATGTATTCGTGTTATAGTTAATGTCATTGTAACCCTTTGGCACCGTGTCGTAACAAAATGTGGGGGCAGTGTTTCCCTTGGTATAATTACCGGTGCAGTTTTCGACCCACGCCAGTTTTCGATCCATTGAAATCTCGCTTGACATCGCGTTAGAGACGTCACAGCGTCTGTTTACGACAATAACCATACAGAGTCTTGTGTGAGCAAAATATATTTTTATATATAATATGACATGGAACACGTTTATGATATACATACCTTGATAAAAAACCGACTTTGCATACTTACCAGACATTGACATTGTTATTGAGCGTCTGCAGACGTATGTCTCGTTCTTGGCCACGTGACAATAATAGCCCTTTTTGTGGTAGATGTATGGCAAGCTAGTATTGTCATAAAAGTAGGAATAATTAAAATGTGTTAAATATACGAGAAAAAATGTACTACATTAACGTTATATATTCAATGCAAATATATGTGTATGTGTTTTATAAAGCGCTATGTCAAACCTGGTTGATAAAAAGGTTGACATAATTGGAACAAAGTGGTAAAATTAAAAACGATTGTCTGTACGGCTTGCCATAAATATAAGTGGAATTTTGCCGGTTTCCTCGACTAGTGTGACATGGTTCAGACGTTCAATATTCGTAAGTTTTTCACTCAAAACAACTGTTTTGATACTAAATTTGCATTGAATAAATGAAGTAGCTTTTGCTGATTTGGTATATCGATCTCTTATACAAAATGTTTCTTCAGATTTTTTTTTAAACGGCATATTCTATTAAGTAGGTTGAAAACTACACCAACCAGCAGTATATATGACAAGCGAGGAGACGAGGTGGACAACCTCGCTGTCTTTTTCACCACCTCATCCAAAATAAAAGATAACACATAAAAGCACACAAAATAAAGTTATTTCCAATGTGGTCCCCAAGTTGGTGCATGCTGACACAGGTACACATATTTTTTTGTATGTTTCTATCATCAAGACAAGGGAAAACATTGAAACACCATTCAAAATGCACACGTATGGTCGGTATGCACCATATTGATTGACATTACATTATTGAAGCTAGTACTGTTAACCGTTGGCATTGCATTGCCAACGAACCAAAATCGTTGATCGCTTATTTTACAATGAAATGCCACGAAGAATTCGCCGATTCCATTTTGCAATGTCTATTGTTTTCGGCTGGAAGCTACATCATTGATGAAAATTAGCCAATGAGGACAAACATTACAAAACAGACACATCCGGTTGTTGTTGTTGTTGTCAATGATGCGTAGATTTGCATGCGCAAAATAAAACCGGAAGTCGTTTACCAAAACAGAAATACAGCTTAAGCGTATCAGATGACAGTCAAAATACATGTTAGTAATAGTGAGCCTGACTATTACGTATATGTGTAATAAATAGAAAATTGTCTCCGCTTTCCAGAAATATATAGTTTACTTGGTGAAATGTGTTCACTAAACACATAAAAATACAAGCTTAGAACAACGTGTTGCTTAAAAAATGGCCTGGCATTTCTTGGATGTCATCGCAATTTTGGCTGGCACTGAAATGGTTAAAAAAATAAAGGCGCTTGCCATGTCCACCACCTCGCATGTAATTTTATCTAGGGGAAAGACTGCCATTTGTGGATAAAGATTACGGCTAGTGGTAGGCGTCGTTGCTGTCTCATACTACAGACCGGGGTTATAGTGATCGACCCCATGGAAAACTACCGAGTGGATTTGGCCCTTTGCAAATGTGCATCGGAAGCAATAACTTAAGATTTTAAACAGACAAGATTTAACAAGACTGCCATCCCAAACAACAAGTTCCAGATGGCAAGTGGACAAGGAAGCCATTGGCTTATCGAGAGTCCAACAATTTTCTCATCTGTGTGTAGCCCGCCCTGTCAATTCTATTTTTAAACATATTCACACTACTAGCATTAACACAATCATTTGGCAGTTTGTTCCATTCATTTATCACCCTCTGTGAGAAAGGGTACTTTCTCATGTCCAACCTACTCTGCTCCTTAACTAATGCTGCTTTGTGTCCTATGGTTCTACTGCATTTGAAGTTTGAAGAACATATTCCTATCAACATCCTCATAACCGTTCACTATTTTAAACACTTCTATTTGGTATCCTCTTAGTCTCCTAGTCTCTAGTGTTGTCAAACCACATTGTAATAAGCGACTTTCGTAACTAAGGTCTCTCAATTCTGAAATTATTTTAGTTGCTCTTCGTTGTATTCTTTCTAGCTTGTCTATGTCCTTTTTATGATACGGCCTCCACGCTTAAATACAATACTCCAAATGTGGTCTAACTATTGCTTTGTACAGGGGTACAATTAGCTGTTTCTCCTTATACGTGATAGTTCTCCTAATTAGCCCTAGAATTTGATTTTCTTTCGAAGCAGCAATCCCACATTGCTCTGAAATTTTCATGTCAGCACGAAATGTTACTCCTAAGTCCTTTTCTTGTGTGGTTCTACCTAGTATAGCATCCCCTATTTTATATTCTTCGTCCATGTTTCCATGTCCTATGTGTATACATTTACACTTCCCAAAATTGATTAACATTTGCCATTTTTCTGACCATTTAACTAATTTATCTAGATCATCCTGTAAACTTTGTTTATCTGTATCATTAGTAACCTTTATGAATACTTTTGTGTCATCTACAAATTTGAGTACTTTGCTAGATATGTCATCTTCCAAATCATTTATATATATTAAAAACAGTATAGGGCCTAATACTGATCCCTGTGGTACCCCACTCAAAACAGATTTCCAGTTTGAAATCTCACAATCTACTATTACTCTCTGTCTTCTGGGTGTAAGCCACTTTTCTATCAAGTTGATTACATCATTACCGATACCATGGGCTTTTAGTTTAAGTAACAATCTTTGATGTGGCACTTTATCGAAAGCTTTCTGAAAATCTAAGTACAAAGCATCCACTGGTGACCCATCATCTACCACTTTGTAATTTCTTCAAAAAAACATAAGAGATTGGTTAGACATGACCTTGGTTTTAGGAACCCATGTTGAGATGTATTTATTAATTTATGTTTTACAAGGAATTCCACCATGTGGTCTCTAATTAATGTTTCGAGTAATTTACATACAACTGATGTTAAACTCACTGGTCTGTAATTTTCTGGCTTGTTCCTCGATCCCTTCTTAAATAGTGGCATAATGTTTGCTTCTTTCCATTCTGAAGGAACTATTCCTTCTTCTAGTGACAAGTTAACAATTGTGCAAGTGGTGTACTAATTTGCTCAACAATTTCCTTAAGCAGTTTTGGTGGTATCCCATCAACTCCAGGTGATTTATTATCTTTCATCTTCTTAATTTTGTTTGCTATCATTTCAGGAGTTACAAATAACTGCCCTAAATGTTCTGATTTATTGCCCTCAAATTTAATAAATGGAACTGGAAGTGAGCTGATATCTTCTGTGGTAAAAACTGAGCTGAAATACTCATTCAGGACCTCTGCCATTTGAAACCCGTCTGAAATTATGTTTCCCCTGTTGTTTTCCAGTGGTCCGACCTTATCTCGAACTTTCTGGTTACTCTTTACATAAGCATAGAAACTCTTGCTGTCATTTGTTATATTACCTGCCAATTTTTTTCAAAGGTTCTTTTAGATTTTCTAATTTCAGTTGTAGCTAGGTTAAGTGCCTCTTTGTAGTTTGCATAGTCTTCATCCTTTCTGGTACGTCTATAAACCCTCCACATAGTTTGCTTAAACACTATTTTTCTAATAGCTTCTTTTGACAAGTGTTTCTTTCTAGACTGTTTTCCTTGTTTTTTCAAGGGAACAGATTTATCGATGATACTCTAAATTAAATTTTTTAGAATATTCCAACATTCAATTGTGGTTTTATTTATCAGCATGTTATTCCAATCTAACTTTGCTAAGTATGATGATAAAACTATCTAATACATTTTCTCTCCTGGTTGATTCTAGCACGTGCTGAGTAAAGAAGCTATCCTGAGTTAAAAATAGAAATTGTTGGTCCTCACCCCCTGTACTCTCTAGAGATTTCCATTGTATGTGTCCATGGTTAAAATCTCTCATTATATTATGATACATTCCCCTTTACTAACTTCCTTTATAGCATTTTGTATTTTTGTGTTATCCTCTTTGTTTATGTTTGGACTTCGGTAAACTAATCCAATAGTTAATTTTGAATTTCCTGAAACTATTTTGCACCAAACAGCTTCATCGTAATCTGCCTCCCTTTCTAATTTTATTTCATAAGCCTGAATAGATTCTTTAACATATAAAATAACTCCCCGCCTCTTCTTCCTATTCGATCTCTCCTAAACGTTACGTATCCTGTCAATCCTAATTCAGCATCTGTTATATCTGTGTTGGCCCATGATTCGGTAATACCAATTATGTGAGGGTCAGTATCTTCTACCATAATGTTTAATTTCGTTTTTCTTATTTATTATACTCCTAGCATTTAAACACACGCATCTATAACCTGCTTCAGACATGTTTTTTGGACATTTTGTTATTGGTACAGCGGAACATGCTTATAACGAACTATGTTGTGGGTAGCTGACAGGTTCGTTATATCCGTGAATTCGTTATATACGTGTACGCATTTACCTGCTAGGTGGCAGTGTTGTATGTGACAGTTTGTAAACTATTCGCCAGGTGCCTATCAAACGCAAAAATATTTTGTTGTTTAACATTTATTTAGATGACCCATAAAACAGTTACAAATGTTACTATTAAGTGTAGTTATGGTGTAATGTCGCAGTCCACCGTCTGTGAAAAAGTAACGAAATATGACGTAAACATATGGCGAGCAAGCTGCATCCAAGAACACTAAAACACAAACTGTGGCGGAATGGAGCCACGGTAACTACAGTACTTCTTCTTGTACAACACACACAGAATGACATGAATCTGCTTTGAAGAAGTCCTCTATTGACGTGTGTTTACTGCTGGTTAGGGCACCAGACAAAAGGAAATCCTCAAGCCAGTCACAATGGGCTGCAGCTTCATCTGACTGTGTAGCCCCGTTACTGATGAACTGTTGTATATCGCGCAGCCTGTTGAAACACTGGGCGATGTTCTTTATCTGCATAGCAGGAGATGTGTCGGATTCGCACCAATGTTTATTTAAACATAGCTTAGTGGGCAGCTAACAATCACCTTTGATGATTTCTCTCATTAGCCTAATTACTTTGTCACTGGCGCTCTGTGCGGCCATGGCATGGCTTCCAGGTCACGGATGGGAAGTATTTGCGAACAACCGGGCGATTTTCAGTTGGACAGAAATTCGTTATACGGCGAAATTTGTTTGGGAAAAGGTTTTCGTAATAACCGTGAATTCATTATACCCATGTTCGTAATATGCATGAATGCTTATAATTGAAAAGATAAGGAAAAAATCCGTACGTAAGAAATTATTTCGTTATATTCGTCAATTCGTTATATCCGTGTTCGTTATAAAAGTGTTGCACTGTATATCTCTACTATACCTCTTGTCCTGCTTGAGGCATCTCTAAGTAACCCCACTGCGCTTCTAGTTTAAATAGTGTTTACTACCAAAAATATTTGTAATGCTACCCATGCCACTGTCTACTGCTGCTGTAAGTCCATCTGCAAATACTGCTGCCCCCTTTCTACTTAGACGCACTAACCATTTCACATGTACATTCCATGGCCTGAACAGTGCCACAGTGGCCTCAAAAAGTAGAAGAAAAATGCTCCAAATAATTTATTAGAATTAACAATACATTTATCGGGGACTAGTGGGGGATAATTTCATCAGCCTGCGCAAGACATCACATCATGTTACAGTTTTATATAATAATAATAATAAAGTTTATTTAAATCAACAGTAAACATACAAACACAATTGAATTTTAAACATCAATAGTACAAGTTGAAAAAGGGCAAGAAGAAGCGTAATGCTTATGTTGCTTGCCCTATCACTTATAAGTGACACTAAATTTAATAATAAAGGCTAGGTGTGTGGTCCAACCTCTGAGCACCACAGGTTAATCTTACAACCCTTTTTCTGTAACAAGACGAAGCATTTTAAGTTTGCTGCATATGTATTTCCCCATATTTACATTTACATAATGTAAGGCGAAAAGAGAGAATAATATAAAATACGCATTCCATGTCTGTCAATTAAGAAACATAACCGCACAACACTCTGAAAGTTTAGATTTCAAGGGAGAAATGTGATGTTTCCATGTTAATTTGTCATCAATCAACACACCTAAAAAATTTGTTGCTTCAACTCTATTAATTGTGACCTTTTTTTTATATAGAGAGACATTTTCAATGCGCGATTTCCAAAAATCATGTAATTTTTTTGCTATGTTTAATGATAGTCCATTCACTGAAAACCACACATTGAGATTAACCAGCTCGGCATTTGTCTGCCGAATAAGTTCATTGATGTCTTTATTGCAATAGAACATGTTCGTGTCGTCTGCAAATAAAACAAACTTAGACAGTTTTGAAGCATTGAAAATGTCATTGATATACATTATAAATAATTTCGGTTTCTGAGGTATCTGTGTTGTGGTACACCACAACACAGATACCTCAGAATCACAATTTTTATACTGAACAAACTGATCTATTTTCTAAATAACTCACAATCCACTCATGTGCTATACCACGAACACCATAGACATTTTATTTTTTTGCCAGTGCATCATTATCAACTGTTTCGAATGCTTTCTTGAGATTTAAACATATACCAGTAGAATATTTATTATTGTCTAGACAATTAGTAATTTCTTCAACCAATTCTAAAATAACATGGAGGTTGACATATTAGCTCTAAACCCATACTGGCTTGGGCAAAATAAATCATACCTATTTAAAATTTAAATAAAAAAATTGTCTAATCTAGCATTATATAGTTTCTCCAGAATTTTAGAAAATTGCGGTAGTAAAGAGATAGGTCTATAATTTGTGAATACACACTTATCCCCAGCTTTAAATACTGGAATAATTTGGCAGTTTTCATTTGGTTTGGGAACACACCTGTTTGGAAAGATACATTGCGTATGTGATTTAAGGGTTTTACAGTTTCACTAATAATTATTTTGACCATGCTCATATTAATATCAGTAAAATCCGTTGATACTTTGTTTTTAAATTGTTGTACAGTTCTAATAATTTGTTGCTCATCAGCCAGACTTAGAAACACACTCCCATTAGTAGGCATTACATCCTTCCCCCAAATAATCATAACTAGACACATCCTTGTCAGGTGAAGAAATGTTATTTGCTACGTTAAGCCAACATTTGTAAAATAATTGTTGAATCCATTTGCAATAGCCTTATTTTCTATTTGTTGTTATTCACAAAATTAGTAGGGTATTCTAATGTGTTGAATTGTTTGTTGATGATAGTGTTTAGTATTTTCCAGGTGCCCTTTACATTATTTTTCTGCTTCTCTAACAACTCATTGTAGTAGGTTTTCTCAGAACACCTTAATACAGATGTCAGTTTGTTTTTATGTTTTGTATTTTAGTTCCGCTTCGGAAGATTGAGATATAATAAATGCTTTGTACGACCTCTGTTTTTGTGCAAGCTTGTTTTAGTCCATTTGAGAACCATGGCTTTTTGTTAATGCAACGTTTCTTTGGTACTGTTTTCACTGGGCAATGTTAATTAAACGAATGTATAAATTTGTGCAGGAACATATCATAAGCGTGATTGACATCATTAGTGTTTAGCACATCATTCCAAGACTGAAAATATAGCTCTTTTCTAAACGAAGCTAATCTATCTTCATTTATTATCCTAATATGATTAACTTCTTTTTTAACATTTCTATTTTATATTCACATATTGGAAAGATTGGTAAGTGGTCAGTGATGTCATTAATAAGAATACCAGAAGCAAGGTGATGTTGGAGTTCGTTAGTAAAACATTATCGATTAGCGTAGCTGAGATATCTGTGATTCTGATGGGCTTATTAAAGGGTAAAGACCCAAACTATACATCATATCAAGGAAATGCTTCGTATTGCTGTGATTGTCATGCTTTAACAAATCTACATCGAAAACACCACATGCAAATGTTGTTTTGGCCAATTTGGCACCCCATAAAATACTTTCTAGTTTCTCACAAAATGTTTCTAAGTTTGATCCTCGTGTTCTATAGACACAGTTGATAATACATTCGAGTAATTCTTTATGTTCTACTGTCACTGATTTGGTTTCAAGTAATTTGCAAGACAGCTCTTTACTTGTGTATATTGCAACACCACCACCTCTTCAATCACCCCTAGTAATGTGATACCCATTGTGATTGTTTATATTATAGTCATTGATTAGGTCTAGTTCAACCCATGTCTCAGATTTGGCGATGATATCAAATTGCAGATCAAGCTCTGCGAAGTAGTCTGTAATTTTTTTAAGTTAGCTTTAAGACTTCTAGAATGGCAATCCCTTCGCTTTACTTAAGTTGTTTCTGAATTGCATGTCTGTGTAATATTCACATTTTGATGCAAATTTGTTGTTGTAGAAATTGTTGTCTGGATCAATGTAATTTTCAAAAACCAAAAGTTTTGTCATCAGAATACTTGAACAAGTTCACATTAAAGTGGGAACATTTATCAACTAATGTATGAATATAAAAAAAATTCGTCGCTTATATAGTATTCTGAAATGGGAAGACTTCACAACAAGAAGGACAGTGGTAAACAATATGTTTTCTACGAATTAACATGAGTTAGTTTTCACAAGTTTTGTGGAGACTTGTTTCTGGCGCTCTACTGCCAAGCTGCCACAACGCATCATAATTTTACATTTATGCATGGTAACTTTAGTGATGTACATTATAATAATGATTACATGCACAACATGTTTTTATTGCGTGTGTTTATTGCATTTTAATAATGTTCCAAAATATCCCAGATGGGTTACTTTTTAGCCCTGCGGAACAACGCCCTTACACGTTTGACTATGCCTAGGTTATGGTATGTTGCTATGACATTGAATTATATAAACGTGATGTAAATGTGGAATGACCCATCCGTTTATCAAAACTTTTCAACTTTTAACTACACAATATTAAATATTATTTATTTTTGTTTCAAATTTCTGCAAAATGTTTAATGTTGCCATTAAAAGGAACTAAAACATATATGAACCATTTTATATTATTGTTGGGACGTAGCGATGTGTCAATGCTGTCACCTGAAGTACTTGTTTTCATGTTGTACCCTAATGGCTATTTAGACACCCATCAGTCAATTGACATTCCTGTTGTACTGCGCAGGAACCTAGCCTTCCTTTCAATTCATATCACTATGCTAAATGGTTATAGTGATTATTTGCACTGACTGGCTTTGTTTGCAGGTGACTCAAGCCTTGATGTTCTGTGAAGAATAAACAGAAAAGTGTTGCGCAGTATCAACATGACATGTAGTTCCAACACCACAAGTGTGTACTGTGCATGGTAAGTGGGCTCCTGTATTTCGCTCATTATGGAGATAGTCAGTTTGGCAGTCTGCTTGCTTTCACCAGAGATCACCCAGTTTAAGCTTAAGAAAGTTAACATTTTAGTAAAGTTCTGGATTTGTCATGTTGAAATCTGAGTACTGTGCAATTACCTGGGCATTCAATAGTTTATGAATAATATTATGATGCTATTTGAGTGCACTGACAGGTTTCATCCCAAGTGCTAAGGAGCACTTGGGATGAAAGCACTGGCTGGAATAACGTAAAACGAATCTTTTATGCAGATAGGTTCAGCTAACTCTCAAAGGCTAAAAAAATCTCAGCATCAGGTCAGGAAATAGGTTGTGTTAATTTGGTAGTGACAAAAGCCTTCCTGAACTTGCCGTTGATCTCTTAAATGTCCACAGTAGACTAAATGTATGCTCCATGCTTGAAATCATTGTCTGCTTGGCATGATGGTCTTCCTGTGGGAATCTATGTTTTCCATAAGCCCTGGTCAGGCCTATACTTTCCAGTTGGGTGTTCAGTTACAAAACGTAACAGTGTTGTGCTCAACTTGATTACTGTGGCTGACAGGAACCAATTAACTCTTCAACAGGAGCTTCTGAAAGGGTGAACAGATTCAGTACATTCAGGAAGTCAACATGGCAGTAAGGAATGTTTCAATGGCACCATAAGAATTACATGGCACTTGGATGTTTGACTGCATGATTTAAAGTCCCTGAGTTTGGAAACCGCTGTTTTGATTATTCGTGCATGGTTTGTTGCTTCAGACATTTGCAAAATTATCTCAGATTTGCCAGTGAGAGGTCTACAATAAACAGCTGTTAGGCTATTCCATTTCACAGAAGAAGTTACATCTATGACATCCAGATGTAATATCAAGGGGATTTAGATGGGGTTCATTTGAACCACTACTTAATTACCATGACAGGGTATTTCCGATCCTCCAAAAAATGTTTGCCATATTTTTTTGTCAGGAAATGTTGATTGGACATGTTTAAAAAAGCACTTTTTAAGAGCACATGATATGTCTCGCATCAGAACTTGTGAAAACCCGGTGGACTAAATCCTGCATCTACCTCTGTAATAGAGAATTGCTGATTGTCTTCAGAATCATCCCCATCAAATTAAGTAGTTAACAAATAACTAATTTCTTGATGCCTCAGAGATATAGAAACTGCACGAGTTATATAGAATGTTAACCATCAACTATTTCTAAAGCAATTTTCAAACTTTTTTGAAAAAGGCCCGGCCACAAATTTGTATTCTGATACTGAATGCTATGAGGCGCCAATGAGTTGGAATACTGAACTGATCACTTAACTGAACTGGTCACTTAACATAATCTGACTAGTCATATTGGCATAATAAACCAGTAAAAACAACCTTTTTACCAACTGTTCTAGCAAAAGCAGGTTTTTGCTGGTAAAAGCCAACCATTAAGTTTATTGCAGTGTGGTTCAGATATAGCTATAATCTGTGTTGAGTTGGAGTGCTCTGATGCCTAGAGTGCATAGCATAAGGCTTGTTCTTGCAGTTTGTGTATAATAAGTAATTCCCATAGGTTGTCATCAGCACAGCAGTAAGACATTCTGTAAAATGTATTCCATAGACACTGACAGTATTGCATAACCTCAGCTTTGCATTTGGTGATTTAGCTTCACATTTCTACAGTGAAAATAACCCATACATGGGAAATTCCAGCGTTATGGATGTACATTTCAGATAATTTTGGACACTTTGTCAAGACATGCAGAACAGCACAATTGGAATAGGTGGATTTTGAAATGGGCGTAATGTATAACCTATCTAGTACTATTAACATGCCAAATTATAGCCCTCCAGCTTGTTACAGAATGTTCTAAAAATAATAATAATTTAATAATATTTATTTTATATAGCACCACATCCAATACAGTTCACAGCACTTTACAGAAAATATATTAAACATAATATGTTGTAATAAAAACAATACTAGTTATATAGAGCAGCACCGTTATGGGCGTACTCAGAGAAAATTATTTTTGAATGTTGCTTCAAACATTTTGAAAACTTTGTGAAGTATGAATATATGAAAATATACCAAAACTGTGTATGAAAAAACTGTGTATGCTGTTATGGAGGTACATGTTTCCTCTTGTGGATGTACATCTCTGAATGTTATGGATGTACACTTCACATTTCACTATTTGGAATGCACAAATTACATAATATCAACTTCAAAACATAACTGATTGAAATAAAACTTTTAAATGCATATATCATGAAGAATCAGAATATTCATATAGCTTTATTTAATGTTTTATGAACAAAATAATAATAGTCAGCAATTCCAGGTGTGCTCTCTTTCTTTTTAAACTCAAAATCTATTGGGTTTTTCAGGATGCCCTTTGATCAAGGTTCATCCAGCGTAACTAGTAAAGAAATATAGATCCAAGAGATCATTATGACTTTAAAATAATTAACTGTGAATAACTGCAATATTCAATAATGTCCATGCATCTTTGAATAATCGTGATGTACAAAAGTAGTCTCTTAGCAATACTCTGACAGCACTTGGTAAACTAACAGATGTTCTTAAAGCAGACATTTACACATATAAAACAATTTAAAAGCTCCATAATTAATATCAATCATTAATTATTGTCATAGTGTTCTTGATATGCTGCTTTGTTAAATGAACAAAATACACTTAGAATTGCTTCTGCTGTATAATGTGCAGTCTGTTCTTATTCTTTTCAAAGACAAATATTTATTTTACTTTTTTTGAGAAGCCATTGCATCCAGTTTTATGCAGCATAATAAACAGAGAAACAGGAAAACTGTTTGGCTGAGATGTAAAATAAAGAACAGTGAACTGCAATATTCAATAAAACATATCTTATAGTCAATAAATTAGGGCATTCAACTTGATGTTTAATAATAACAAATAGTCACTTAACAGAACTCTTGCAAACTGACTTTGATGTTACTGGAGAACAAACTGATGTTCATATACTTGAGTATTTATGTTCTTCCCCTAATTGTTCTCTATGTTTTTAAAAAAAAGAATTTTGCTCTGTTTATTTGAATTTTTTGAAAATAGTTCCAATAAACTAATTAATTTTAGTATGTCATATCTAAAAGCACTGTTTCAGTTCTTCCAGTTGGTGTTGATATGCTATCTTTCTTATATCCTTTATTCGAAATAGACCAGATTCGACTAAGGTGACAAGATTCTCAAAGATAAACTGCCTTTATATATTTCACATATCCTTATTTAATCAAATTCCTTTGTTAGGATGTTGTATACATGTGTTTCTTGATATGTCCGTACTGATGTCCCAGTCGATGTAGAATTCCAGTGTTGGACATGGTAATTTTCCATTGTGACAGAACTAGCATTAAGTGAAAACAATGGCTTTAGAGCCACATGATGAGTTATATGTGGTATGTATCCAGTGTAGTTCAAATATTTAACAAAATGTGGTAGCCCTGTCAACTTTGCACTGTTAGAATTGTGTTATGCATGTACAGCGTTATGGACGTACATAAAATGTGTACGTCCATAATGAAGATGAACTATGATGACTAAAATAAATTTAAGTACTTGTGCATACTCAGAAATAAAAATGTACTTTGCCTATTTTTTTATTAAGCAATTATTAGACAATAGAATTAAAAAATTGTGTTATAGACGTACATGCCTGATGTGACCCAAATTAGAAAAATGAAAGTTGACAGGCTGCTGTGTCACTCTATCTCATTATTACAATAAAAAAAATTATGAAAAAAAAATAGAATAAAAAATTACATGTTTTTCAGAAAATTAAATTTATCAGAAAAGTTGTATATTCTATACCTCTGTCTTTGACATGAAATATTTTGTAATGATATGCAATAATGTGATACATCCATCATATTTCCCTTTAGTACAGATGTTTATCTTTGAAATGGTACCATATTTATGTAGATAAACCAGATTTGAAAAAAATTATGGTAAGGTTAACCATTTGGCAGAATTGCCCAAATATGTTATTGTGTGGTATAGTATAACAAAATTACTTACATTATGGTAATTATCAATTGCATTCGAAAACTAAGATACTGTTCATCATGCCAAATGTTATTGTCAGAATATTCCAAGCTTTGGGTAATTTCTCATGGCTACCACGGTTGGGTTTGATGACAACTGTAATTGTAACTGATGTAATCATAATTGAACATTATGAGAACGATGTAACTGTAATTGTGTTCTTTAAACATTATGATTAACCCATATAATTGATTTTGATCAAAAGAATGTTTCTAATAATAAATTATTATTATTATATATGGACGGCGCTTTAACACGAGTAAAAAAATAACACACATTATTTTTATGAACATTAAAAGATGTGTATACATTGCTGAAAACGGGTGGGTGCAATATGAGTAGGATGGCCAGTTAACAAAAATTTTAAAGTTGACGCTCAAGTCTCAAGTAGTTATACTACAAAAAGCCCAAACTTGGACTAACGCAGGAGTTTGTGGTGGACTGTGCGCATGCGCTGTGGGTGATACATTCGACTAAAAGACTAGTATCTTTAATGTTGCTGAAATGGTTTTTATCTGATAGTTTTATTTATTTTATGTATAGGATGTTAAACGAAAATTTTGAATAGGTTGGTTATGTGTATGGATACTGTCGCTGCCTTGCCACATGCACACATAGACAGTCTTCACACCCACACCATGGATAAGTTTACGCTGAGCACTGTGTTTTAAAGTCAGTTTAGGCGAGGAGGTGTGGTGAAAGGGAGTTCCATAATAGCTTCTTGAAATGATTTTGGATTTTTTATGTTAGTAATTTTTGGTGGAATTATATTCCATATGTGAATGGCTCGGGGATAAAATGAAAAGACCATTGCATTTATACAACACCTGGGGTATATATATTGGCCACAGGTTCAAGAGCGGGTTAGTAGGCCTGGGGGGGTGATCTCAATAATGTTATTTAGAATTTTGTAGAAGGTTGTTGCTTGTTTAATGATATGTCTTCGTTCGAGGGTTGGCCATCCAAGGGCAGTAATTAGATTTAACAAGATATAACAAGATTTGCCATCCAAGCCAAAGGCCCAGATGGCAAGTGGACAAGGAAGCCATTGGCTTATCGAGAGTCCAACAATGTTCACCTACTTATAACCCGCCCTCCTGATATATGTGTCAACCTTGTTTTTAAACATATTCACGCTGCTAGCAGTTACACAATCTGTAGACAATTTGTTCCATTCATTTATTGTCCTCTGTGAGAATGAGTGCTTCCTGATGTCCAGTCTACATTGATCCTTTACTAATTTTACCTCATGTCCTCTAGTTCTGCTATCCTTCTTGAGTGAGAAAAACATATTTCTATCAATATTTTCATACCCATTCAATATCTTAAAAACTTCAATCTGATCTCCTCTTAACCTCCTTGTCTCTAGAGTTGTTAAACCACATTCTTTCAGGCGTTCTTCATAACTAAGGTCTCTAAGTTCTGGAATCATTTTAGTTGCTCTCCTTTGTATGCGTTCAAGCGTATCTATATCCTTCTTACGATATGGTCTCCATGCTTGTATACAGTATTCTAAATGAAGTCTAACTATTGCTTTATAAAGAGGTATAATTAACTTTTTTCCCTTGTATGTTATGCTTCTTCTAATCAATCCAATAATTAGATTACCCTTTGAAGCTGCAATACCACACTGCTCTGAAACTTTCATATCAGCGCTTATTGTAACTCCTAAGTCCTTTTCTTTTACAGTAGTACCCAGAACAGTATCTCCCATTTTATAGTTTACATTCAAGTTCCCATGTCCTGTATGTAGGCATTTACATTTCCCAAAATTGAATAGCATCTGCCATTTCTCAGACCATTTCACTAATCTGTCTAGATCGTTTTGTAAATGTTGTTTATCACCATTAGTATTAACCTTTCTAAACAGTTTTGTGTCATCCGCAAATTTCAGTACGTTACTTGTTATACTGTCGTCCAAGTCATTGATATAAATTAAGAATAATATAGGTCCTAATACTGGTCCTTGAGGTACCCCACTCAAAACCGATTTCCAATTTGAAACTTCTCCATCTACTGCAACTCGTTGTCTTCTGTCAGTCAGCCATTGTTCTATCCAGTCAGTTATGCTATCCCCGATACCATGGGCTTTTAATTTAAGTAGCAATCTTTGATGTGGCACTTTGTCAAAAGCTTTTTGAAAATCTAAGTAGATAATATCTACTGGCGATCCCACGTCTATCCACTTAGTGATTTCTTCCAAAAAACATAACATATTTGTTAAGCATGACCTCGCTTTAAGGAATCCATGTTGAGATGAATTTAATAATTTATGCTTAACGAGGAAGTCCACCATATGGTCTTTAATTAACCTTTCTAATAATTTACAAATCACTGACGTTAAACTCACTGGTCTGTAATTTTCTGACTTATTTCTCGAACCCTTTTTAAATAATGGTATGATGTTTGCTTCTTTCCATTCAAACGGAACAACTCCCTCTTTTAATGACAAGTTGAATACTCTTGCAAGTGGTATACTGATTTGATCTACTGTTTCCATTAGTAATTTTGGAGGAATCCCATCCACTCCCGGTGATTTGTTATCCTTCATTGCCTTTATTTTCTTAGCTACCAATTCTGGAGTTACAACTAACGGTCCTAAATATTCAGATTTAGCCCCCTGAAACTTAGCATCAGCAACTGGTAATGAACTAATATCTTCTTTGGTAAACACTGAACTGAAGTAACCATTTAGGTCTTCCTCCATTAAAAACCCCTGTGATATTATATTTCCAGCACTGTCTTCTAGAGGTCCAACCTTGTCTTGTACGTTTTGTTTACTCCTGACATATGCATAAAAACTCTTGCTGTCATTTTTTATGTTACATGCCAGTTTTTGCTCATAGCTTCTTTTAGATTGTCTGATTTCAGTTGTAGCTGCATTAAGTGCCTCTTTGTATTTTGCATAGTCTTCTTCCTTTCTGGTACGCCTATAAACCCTCCACATAGTTTGTTTTAGCATTATTTTTTTAATAGCCTCTTTTGACAAGTGTTTCTTTCTACACCGTTTTCCTTGTTTTCGGAAGGGAACAAATTTATCGATGATACTCTCAATTTCATATTTTAGA
Source organism: Lamellibrachia satsuma (assembly GCA_033239005.1). Classification (NCBI taxonomy): domain Eukaryota; kingdom Metazoa; phylum Annelida; class Polychaeta; order Sabellida; family Siboglinidae; genus Lamellibrachia; species Lamellibrachia satsuma. The sequence goes on from BSQZ01000057.1 coordinate 2,971,955, forward strand.
ATATTCCAACATTCAATTGCGGTCTTATTCATCAGCATGTTATTCCAATCTAGCTGTGCTAAATATTTTCTCATATCTTTGTAGTTACCTTTGTGGAAGTTTCTCTTGTACGTTTTCTTATTTTTACCTTCTGATTTTACATTGATGTCAAAATGTATTTGATTATGGTCACTATTACCCAATGGTTCAAATATTTTTACATTGTCCACTAATTCTTTTTGTGATGACAAAACTATACCTAATACATTTTCTCCCCTGGTTGGTTCTAGTATGTGCTGAGTAAGAAAGCTATCCTGGATTAAACATAGAAATTGTTGATCCTCAATCCCTGTGCTCTCTAGAGAATTCCATTGTATGTGTCCATGGTTAAAATCTCCCATTATGATACATTCCCCTTTACTAACTTCCTTTATAGCGTTTTTATTTTTGTGTTGTCCTCTTCGTTTATGTTTGGACTTCGGTAAACTAATCCAATAGTTAATTTTGAATTTCCTGAAACAATTTTGCACCAAACAGCTTCATCGCAATCTGCTTCCCTTTCTAGTTTTATTTCATAAGCCTGAATAGATTCTTTAACATATAAAATAACTCCCCCGCCCCTTCTTCCTATTCGATCTTTCCTAAACATTACATATCCTGTCAGTCCTAATTCAGCATCTGTTATATCTATGTTGGCCCATGATTCAGTTATACCAATTATGTGAGGGTCAATATCTTCTACCATAATGTTTAATTCGTTTTTCTTATTTACTATGCTCCTTGCATTTAAACATACGCATCTATAACCTTTTTCAGAGATGTTTTTCGGATGATTTGATATTGATTTATCTGTGCTATTGGCCTCTTGTTCTGCTTGAGACACCTCTAGGTAACCCCCCTGCACTTCTAGTTTAAAGAATGTTTACTTCCAAAAATATTTGTCATTGTACCCAAGTCGCTATCTACTGCTGCTGAAAGTTTGTCCGCGAATACTGCCGCCCCCTTTCCACTTAAATGAAGCCCATTATTCATGTACATATCTGCCCTCCCAACAAAACTTCCCCATAAATCCACAAATCCAACTTCCTCTTCCCTACACAGCCTCTGGACTAACATGTTAATTGCCATCCCCCGACAATTTCGATATTTGTGACCCCTCCTGCCCATTACAGGTAAAATCCCTGACAGTATTACCTGCTCAACCCGCGTCTGTTTTAGTGTTCTGACCAACTGCCTATATTTCCTAACTATGGCAGTTGTACCCTCCCTCTCTACGTTATTTGTCCCTACGTGTACTAAAACAGATCCACCCTTACCCGAGCCTACGATGTGTTTTACCCTCTCAGTTATCGCCTCTATTTTGGCTCCAGGCAAGCAGACCACCACATCATCTCCCTTGTTTAAGACTCTGTCGGTCTTCCTAACTATCGAATCCCCCACAAACACCCTCGCTCTCTTCCTCACCCCCTCTATCACTGCTGCAGAATAACTCTTCCTTTCGATCCCCTCCATCACATTCTGTCCTGACCCCTTCCCTCCTGTCTCTCCCACTTCCCACTCCTTTGCTCTTGTCTCTCCCACTCCCCTCTCCTTCACTCCGGTTGTTTTCCCTTCCGTCTCCCCCACTCCCTTCTCCTTCCCTCCTGTCTCCCCTACTCCCCTCTCCTTCACTCCAGTTGTTTTCCCTCCCATCTCCGCTACTCCCCACTCCTTCACTCCGGTTGTCTTCCCTCCCGTCTCCCCCACTCCCTTCTCCTTCCCTCCTGTCTCCCCTACTCCCCTCTCCTTCACTCTGGTTGTCTTCCCTCCCGTTCCTTTCCTTCCCGTCTCCTTACGTCCTGTCTCCCTATGACCTGTCACCTTCCCTCCTCTCAGCTTCCTCCCAGGCTGAGGTGAGCTCTCCCTAGCATCTCTCTTGTCTTTCCCCACTTTATCGTCTACAGTTCCCCCACCGGAACTACTGGCACAACTCCCCTGTTCCCTTCCCACCATTGCCACAACGAGCAGCCTCAGCTCTTCCAACTCCACCTCTACTTCCTTCATCCTTGCGCATCCCCTACACTCAAAACTAAAACTATCTGCCTGGACCTCAGCCCAGGACTTCTCGCACCCAGACTTGACGAAATCCACCCAGTTACTGCAACTGCCACAAATTAAGTGCCTTGTTGCCTTTAACTGCCTTTTGCACGGCGCCATCATACAGTTTAGTTTTAATTAGTTTGCTACGTTAGCCTTGAATAAGGCTGTTTTTGTGATCAAAAGAACACTTTAGGCTAAAAATCCTGCCACCTAGCATTAGATATGCTGGATTTGTGTTCCGTCTGTAATCAATTTTAATAATAATGCGAGCATTGCCAGTTAGGGTAATTCTTCACAACACCAATAGTGCACTTACAGACATACTTCATCTAACTTTATAATGAGGTGAACTTGTTCCCTTTAAAGACATTGACACTCAGTTGGGGTCTACGGCGATATACACTGACACTCTGTTACTTGGCCACTCCTAGTGGAGGTGACATTTTATGTAGACTGAAATGTCTTTACACCTTCCTACTTGTTGACCTCTTGAGAAGCGGAGAATTGGTCAAACAGAGATATTTAAGATAAGAATGCGCGAAACCTTTGTAGTTTTGTACTTTTTTCAACAACTTTCAAAAAATATGTCACCAGTGTAGTTTGTGAATATTTTTGTTTGGATTATTAGGACCATAACTATGTGAATGTTCATATTACAATAAGTTAATAACACATTAGTTATCCATCAGATATAATATTAATGATTGCCACTACAATAAGGCATCCTACAAGGTGTATTCTTTCAATTCATTGTAAGAGAAGACATTCTAAATGGGGATTTTACAGTTACAACATTACTGAATGGCTTTCTTGGTTTACCAATCATCTTTAATGATGATTTGTGAACCAAGAAACTTAGATTTAAAAATTATATGATGCCATATATTACCCTTAGAATTGTCAATGTTCTCTGCTCTTGTGGCTGTTGCTATTTTTACTGTGCAATATCTTAACTGAACATTTACACATTGATAGGTATCTCAACAACACTACATGTCACATACAAGTTTACAGCTGCTAGCGGCGACAGATATCTGTGTGAAAGACTGTAGTATGCCTGGCTTCACACCAGGTGTGCTGCATATTTCTGCAGGGCTTATAGCTCTGGAGACTGCTGCTCAAAACACATTGCTCATTTCCCCCATAGAGCTGTGGCAGAGTGGAAGGATGGCATTACATAGGGTTGTGTCAATGCCTACAATGTTAACACATGGATGTAGCCAATAACTGCTTCAGGTAAGTGTTATCATATACATTAGATGAACACTTGAAGCAGTGTGGAGAGTTATCACATTGTCATATTAAAGTAACTTGTGCAGAACAGAACTTTTTAGAGATTATATATCCTAGTTGAGGTTTGTTGATTGATACAAATGATCTGTTAATAGTAGTATGGCTGTATATGCATGATTTAATACGTGATTGGTTTTGTTCTGCTGTTGATAATGATGACTGTATATTATAAGAGTCATGTATCCAGTTAAAACAACAACAATTAAAGCAGAACCATGGCAAGGTGCTTACTCTCACACTTATAATGAGGTTGACGGCATGCCATGTTGACATTCTGGCCATTCACATGGACTTCTTGTAGTGTGCAGGTAATCACCATTCCATACTTGAAGTAGGTCCACATTACCTACATTCCAACTCTGATAGTTAGATACATCTTCTGAAAGTCGTACAATGATAGACTTTTGAAATAATTGCTTGTTCACTAACATTTTTTATTAAAATGTGTGCACTAAAATGGAAATAAGAAATACTGGGTTAAATATTCAAAATGTAATTTCAGGGCTAAATAAAATAATTTTAATTAATTCACACAAACCCAATAACCATTATGAAGTAGGCCTATTGTACATCACATTGATATATTTTTGAAAAGTTGTTTCATCTCTGTTGGTTTTACCTAACTGTTTGTCTTGTAAAAGTAAAATTACAGATTGTTTTATTGTACTAAGCACTTGCTATATGACACAAACAGTATTTGTAATTTTATTAGGATATTATAAAATGTTATAAAGTAATAAAATGAATTTTAAAAATGTGTAGTTTTGAAAAAAAGAAGACTTGAAATAAAGTGCGATTGTCCATATTTACAAGCATCGTGTACATGTGGTAACTGGCATTTGGAAGTACAGGCTGTAAGTGAAATACACATTTCCTGATTCCTGATCTTACACAAACTTGGGACAAGTAAACATTTCCTGATTCCTGATCTTACACAAACTTGAGACAAATAAATATTTTTTATCTTGTGCTGAATAAGGTTAACAGACACCACGTTATGATTATTGTGGTGTCACCAAAATAATATTTTATCCGCATTCCAAATTGTATACATGCCTACCGATATTAATCTTTACTTTTGGCATTAAGCTGATGACTATGATTAAAGCATTGAATAATTTGGTCCCCTTCATCATTTCACAATAGTGACATCATTTTAATATGATCAAATACCTATTTAAAACTGTTCTCAAATTTCTTAATAGCTTCTGACATCATCCAAATATAATATTTGTGCTCGCATTCCAAGAATCATGCATGCCTACTGATATTAATCTTTACTTTTGGCATTATGCCAACACAAATCAGTGATACTGTTGACTAAGCATTGAATAATTTGGTCTCTGTCATATCTCCTTAATGCTAACATAATTTTTACTTCGACCAAAACTGCCCATATAAAACTTTTCTAAAAATTTAACTGATTTACAAACAGTATATAAATGTAGTAAATCTGCATTGTGTTTTGAGTATATATCCAAATGAAACATGCTCTGCTGCTGTTAAATATGAATGTTGCCTAAAATGGCATAACGTGGAGCAAACCAGTTTCCCTTCTTAGGGCCTCAGATATATAATTTGGCCCTGAAACATTCAACTACCGTTGTTGATGTTGATTCTATTTATGAACTGTGAATATTCATTATGTTTCTATGTAACATGTCACCTCAAGTAGAGCTTGATTGGGTTTATTCATTGTGGTTCACTCAGAGACCATCACATACCATCAGTGTGAGTAAATAACCACGTAGGTTGCACAAGGCAAGACTGACACAGATTTTTCCAGCATGTCAACATTGAACAGTAATGTCATCGTTTCGACACAATAAGAATTTGCCTACCTTTTTGCCTGTAGGCTGTACATGTCTTTAGTCCTAACTAGATTCCGAGTTTCTGTTATTCTGCACTTCCAAAAAAAAATTAGTTCTTAGCTTAGAGTATGTCTAAGTCAAATACCCCCGATATGTCTAAATCACTTAGCTAGATTCTGTGTTTGCTCATATATATCACATGGAATGATCTCAGTGTGGCTAATACTAATAGAAATATATAAAAATAAAAAATTTAATCAAAAAGACAGATCATTAAAAGATAATACTAAAATGTAATTTATATTAAAACAAAATTAAATAATGAAACTGCTAATTTAGAAATGGCTAGATTAATTCATGATTTTTATATACATTTTTATAGCCTAGGGAAATTATTGTTTGACACAAGTTGGCTGTGTCTAGATTTGAGTCACTGACACACTTGACAGATAACCCATAAATTAAATAAAGGCTGCAAGATGAAAGATAGCTTGAGTTAGAGAATTGTAGCAATGCATAAAAGGGAAGACAGCTGTGTGAGTGGGTGAATTCCCTGTGGTTGTTCAAGGAAGTAAGGGAGAGGTTCTAGTTGGACTAGAAACAGCGAACCATTAAGGGAGGAAGTACGGAAAGCAGGATAGGAGAAATTGAAGAATGAAGGAGGGAAAATCAAGGAAAAGAGGCTGGCTGGCTGGCTGGCTGGTGGAAGTGAGACTTTAATATGCATGTTTCAATTTACCTGGTACTCTATTTTTTCCCAGGTTCCTAAAACTTAAATTAAGCATCTATCAAACCAAACATTAATATTTAATAATTTGATTCGAGTAGCCACTGATTACTGGTGCAGCTATTCATAATGTCATTAGACTAACATAATTACTAGGTTGATATTATTGATATTATTAGTGTAAAAACAATGTCAAAGCATTCTCAATTGTAACAGGTTTCATCTGCAGTTGTTAAGTAAAACAGCCTAATCTGTTATGGGAGTCATCCTGGTACAAAACGTGCTCACATATCTGTTGTGTACAAAATAATGTTGTAATTGTTTGGGGAGAACCACAGAGAGACAGTGTGATTTGCTGCTGGTGCATTGTGAAGGAGAATTTGGAAAACATGATTTTGTTGCATTACTTCATGACTAATACCCCAGTCATGGTCACTCATTCCATCGCATGAGGACATGATTGAATGAATGCCCTCCGCTAACACAATTTTTTTGTAAATGCGTTATTAGATCAAGTGATTTAATGTCCGATTTGATGCCTTTATGAATGAGAAGTTATGGCACTACGTCTATGAGCCAGGTATGTTTGTGTGTATATAACCTTGTATTTGTTTATTTAAGTCTCCTATGCCCACTGACCCGTATCAAATATACTTGTGTATTTGTGTATCTACCTTGGACTAATCCATCCACTGGTGTGCATGTAAATAGGAAACCTCTTCAGTGGGTTATGGCTCCTAGGTTCACACAGAGACAGATCTGTATTTATTTTACAACTGCTGATTATATTAGCAGTGACTGTTATGTTAACAGATTATATTAAAAACCGTATATGTTGATATTTTTAAAATCTCAAATTATGTCATTTACTCTGGCTAATGAGTGCAGTAGTTCCCCCCATGCATATGCATAGAAACAGTTGCATGTGGGCATACTCAGGGGGTCTTCCTCTTGTAATTATGGTCACATCACTCGCCTGATACAAATGTCTGCAGAGAGATGACGTGGTGGTTATAATTATGGTGATTCATCATCATTCAGGACAAATTTTACTCATGCATTCTCTTTTTGTTGGAGCCTGATATGTAATATTCGGCTTTCAGTACCACTGCCGGTTGTAGGATGTTTTTACCCAATAGTGAAGTTGAACCCATGCTATAAGGATTAATTATTATAGCATGTCCTGGTCATTTTGGTATACAAAAGAGCAAGTTCGCAAGCATATAAATAAGCATATCTTTATTTGATCCTCACATTATTGGCTGCTGCGATGTTCCCTGTGCAATGCCATCATTACATTGTTTTGTGGGAGGTCAAGGCAAAAATATATCCTATTTGAGAACTGTCAGGATTATAAAAACATCCCCTGCACAAGTTTGATAAATATAATGACAAGACACTGACAAACCCGTCAACGCAAACACAATATGGTGCTGTGTGTACAGCAGATTATTTTTTGTAAATCTGAGCTGACAACTCATTGATCATTTCAATTACATAGGCCTTGGAAATGGTCTACGCTCCTAGAGTTTCAAAGAGATCTATTTATCGATCTTGTTTCATTAAAAGGAGAGTCTGCTTTGCATTGTAGTACTCTAGAAAGGGCGAACAGTGCTGTACACCCTCAGAATCACTCACTTAGTATGTCATGTAGGCACTACTAACATAATGGCCTATCCCCAATAACAAATCTTGGAAAACAGTTGTTTGGAATCTGAAATGTTATGGCTGGTGTTGCTGTAGTGGCCATAGAGCATATGTCTGTATGTGTGTGCATGCGTGCGTGTGTGTGTGTTTGTGTTTTGCACGAGTGTTTGCTGAGGACAGACAGACAGTTGGTACTCTGCGTTCATGCCATGTGACTGTCTAGCTTGTCAAACAGGAATTCCAGGCAATTTACCCGCCCAGTGTAAAGAAGCTGTATTCTATTAAGGGAATTGTGCAAAAGTCTGGGAAAGGTCACAGCAAGATGTGGAGAGATGCAATAGGCCTGTAACCAGGACACAGTTGAGGGGGAATTCTGGGAGCTAGGGGCCCTGGACGTAGGTAGAGGGGAATCTGAATCAACACATTTTTATTTCTCCAAACCTAAAATGCCACTATGCAGTTTCCATGGTAAACAAATTACTGCTAGTTCTATGCATTTTATTGTGGCATGAAATTGTGTAAAAAAGCAGGATAAGTATGTAATTATTGTTCTTTAATATGTGCTACATATAATAAAAACACGGATGAGCAGCCAGGATTTTGAAAAAAAGATTCCCAGACGAAAAAAGGGGTGCCTGGCTGAATAAATGGAATGCCTAGCAAAGAAGGGGACCTGGCTGAAAAAGGGGGCCAGTGCTTGGCTGAAAAATGAGGTACTCACTACTTTTATGAATTAGATATATAATAGTTAGGCCTGTTGTCAATTTTGTTCAGCAATTCACTAAAGCTTAAATGTGTTTCTGGTCTTATTTTCACTCTCTGTCAACTCTGGCTGTGAAGGCATATTCAGGGATGGAGATGTTACTATTTTGTCCAGCAAAAATATGTCTTACTGGACAAAGATGATTATCAAATATATCATATCAAAATTATTTATGTACTGAAAAAGTGTCATTTTCCATTATCCCTTTTGGCAGAACCCCTGTACATCAACTCAGTGTGTGGGTGCACACATCTTAGCACACACCCAATGATGTCATTTTCCCTGTGGCTGGATCTTGCTGCTGGCATATTCCACAATCCCATAATATAATCATGACTGATTTTCACATAAACATCAATTGATTTTCTCTTTGGTCATCTTTCATGGCACATTGGGAAATGTAATCTCCAGTCCTTTCTACTGTGTGACTATGTGTGTCTGTTATTGAGTTATTAGATTCTTATGATATTGACTGGTACTTCACTGCCTGTGGGTGTGTTAGACTAATTGCTAAGACAGCCATCCAAGAACACAGATTCAGAATCCGAATTACACTGTGTCTATAAGTCGTGTCCATGTCCATAATTTTACTGTTATATGCAAGAGAGAGTGAATGTAGAAGGCTAATAGCATGTACCAGGCGATTAAGGGAGAGGGTTATAATGTTCTTCAGGCAGTACTGTTAATATAGCAGATAAAACTTTCGTAAATGAATGTCTGATATTTCAGTGTCAGTTGATGGTGTTCTGTAAGTAGCAGAGGTGTCAAATATCTAGCTAGATACATTGGCTGGGAACACTTACAGAACTTTGCCAACACTATCACAGTTTTCCCTTTCACGCCAGTTTTAACTCCTGGTTAGGAATAGTTTGTATGAAACAATTTCTTTTGACTTCAAAATCACTAATCATACAATACACTAAAATGGCATTCTTGCACATTTTTCTTATTCTAGTCTGAATTGTGAACTTTTGTTTGCGAGGGAGAAGAGGTTCCCTTTCTGAAGGTGATTTCTGTGTCACATCTGTAGTACCTTTAATTGCATCCCAAATCTGTATCATTCTAGGAGTATCATGTTTTCCACTTCCCTGCCCATTAGATTTATGTTGTTTATAATCTTGAACCAGCCTCTTCCTCATCTGTGACCTTGTGTGATGGTCATATTAATGGACTATTGGTTCTCTATTTATTTTTCATGCCAAAAATCTATTTATAGCCTAGACCGTGTAAAATAACCTGACAGTAACACTTCCATTGGCAAGATACACAGTAGTCTATTTCTTCTCCTTGCCTATGCTGATCTGTCACTGTTGACATGTGGTGTGCATGTGCGGAGTTGTGGTGATAATGAAAGAAATGATATTAAAAATTAACGATGAAAAAGGTAATGTTTTAGCTAACATGCTGTTCTTTTACGACATTGTCATAGATGGCCCTTTTTGAAAGGTGCAAAGGTGGGCACTTCAGTGACAGGGAGCTATGTCTACAGGATTAGGTCTGGGAAAATACGTTGGGACTTCAGCGACCAATGCTGGCAGGGAGTTATGTAATATCAAGTCTGGGAGAACAGCAGAATTTGTCCATGTCTGTGAAAAACATGTAAGTGACAATAAATGGTTGTTTTTTGGGTGTTCCAGGTTTCTAGTTGTATACATGTATATATATATATATATATATATATATATATATATATATATATATATATATATATATATAATATATATATATGAATACATTTTTTTACAATTAATCCACATGTCAAACCATAAGGCTGCAGCACCAATAGTTTTTGAGTTTTGACCATTTAAAATTTGGAGGATTCTGTCGTTTTTGCAAATTTTTTTAAATCATGAAGATATCTTGTTCTACTTAATATACCAATAACTCCAAAAGTATTTGTGCTAGAACTCTGAGATTTGGCATACCTATTCTCCATTATCTCATCTCATCGGCGGTCTTCTCGGTTTCGAGTTTGACATTAACATCGTAAATCGTTAAACGTTTTCTCGCTCTTTCATGGGATAGTTGGCCAATACGAGCCGCCAATTTCCTTCCACAGTAACTGCAGTCTGACTGCTGATTTGCTCGATTTGCAAGCGTGAGTGCACAATCATGGCGGTGTTGTCATTTGATTTCAGCATCGGTTGCTCTTTTGGTTTCGACTTTTGCCGTTCCTTTTTTGACGCCATGCACTGCAATTGTGCGCCATCTCCTCCCAGTGCCTCTTGTGAAGGTGTTGCTTTGTGCAATCCATGTAGCATAAGTGTGGTCTTCCAACATTTCGCTTTGCCTACCATAGCTCGCTGTACAGAACTGCCTTGGGGAGTCGCTCGTCATTCATCCATACAACATGGCAGGTCCAGGTAAGTTGCCGGCTTAAAAACATTGCCTCGGCATATTGGCTCATTGCAGTACTTCATTGTTGGTCACTCGGTCTGACCACTTGATTCCGAGGATGGCTTGTAAGTGGCGTAGGTGTATCTTTGACAGTTGCTGAATATGACATCTATACAGCATGTATGTCTCTGAACTTTACAGAAAACATGACAGGATGGACTGAATTCGAGCAGACAGTTCTCTTTCAAGCCTATATTAAACGGCTTACAGTGTTGCCTGCATAGAGGATTAAGTATTGTCTGCCTTGCGCAGGAGTAGATTATATGCTTTGTGTCCAGCGGAGAACATCTGTTCGATGGCCGGACAACATGTCGGTTGCCCCGCAGTACTCAACTAACTAGAGTGACTGGTCCATGCCGAAAAAAACATTCGCAGAGTTTGTCGAGACTTCCGCAATGCACCGTGCGAATCCACCAGTGAAGTAATACCTGCTGCTGCCTTCATCGCAATCTCCCGCCCTGCTGCTGATGGGTTTGCTATTTTCCCATAGCTGGGACATGGGTTGGTGATTGGCAGAGCGTATCCATTATATGTAGATAGCAACAGACATACTGAATCTTATTTGGATCAATAACACACCTACATATTTAGCTCCATGGCGACATAGCATTTTTTTGGCTAAATATAGGCCACTTTTCATTATGTACCAACTTTGGAGATCAGTATCTCATAAACTAAACTAGATAGAAACTTCAAATTTCTTATATACCGGTACCTACATATGTACATGTGTTATTGATCCAAATAAGATTCCTTTGTGTTCTAACATGGTTTATTGTTGAAATATTGGTCTAAAAAGCATTCGTTGGCTCAATTGTGCACATAAAAATACACAACTTCAATGGGAGATTGTGGGAGAACTAATATACAGATGTGGAACTATAGTATGTCTGTTACTATCTACATGTAATAGAGAATAAGCATGCCAAATCTCAGAGCAAAAACAACGGGATCCACCAGATTTTAAATGGTCACAACTCAGAAACTATTCGAGCTACATCCCTATGGTTTGATATATGTGGGTTGATTGGTAAAACATTTTTTCATTCAAATATATATGTATTGTGGTTACTAGAATATAATGGTCTTATGGGGCCTCATTCAACTAACCAGCGTTTTTTAGAACATTATCATTAAGCCAACTTTTCTATGCTGGCACTGAGGGTAATCATTGCCAGGGTTCATGGATCTTTTATATCCCCAATTGATGAAGCGGGACTGACATTAACATAATTATCCGCTTCACAAGGGGTACTGTGTCCCCAATGTTGAGAGCTAGGTTTTTACATCAAATGTACTATGCCTGGTCTGGTTCTTGAACCCACAACTCTGACCTGTAAAGCGGATGCGGTAACCATGCACCACTACTTTGTAGTGTATAAAGCTATTGTACACCAAAGACAAGCCCCCCGCATGCTTAACTGTTGGTAACTGAGATGCTAAGCTAAACTAATCCATTTACTATTAACGGTGGGGCGCGGTAGCGTAGTGGTTAGAACATCGGGCTCTCAATCGACAGAACCCGGGTTGGAATCCTCTTGCTGCCGTTTCAAAGCTTTGCAAATTCCGTTCATCCCACGTTGCCACAGTTCACTCAGCTGTATAAATGAGTACCTGGCTACAGACAGAGATGGATATCAGAACGAATAGTCGATTGCAGTAATTGCAACGTGGTTGAATGCTTCCCAGAGAAGTCAAAATGGCATTGGAATGAACAGGTCTGCCAGGAGGTGAAGTGTAAATCACTTTGAACAGTCCCAAGGACTGGATACTGCGCTATATAAGAATGGACCTTTACCTTTATTCTGGCGTTACAAGCACCAGTACACAGCAGATGAAGCCGTTCCGGTTTGTAAAATAAAGACAAAGCCTGTCATTTAAAAAAGGTTTGGTATGATATTTACGAAAATACTAAAAATAAATTTGCAACCAAATGTCACACTCTGCATTATGTGGCCAAATGTCTTGTGACCAAAATGTCTTGTGATGAAATGTCCGGAACCCACGTTATCTACATTATTATGTGGAAGTTCATGGTAAACAGTTAGTAATTGCATAGACTTCATAACTCCTGATTGTGATCCCATGCTGGCAGTCAGAATACTGTTTTTATCTAAGTTATTTTGAATGTTAGACTCCAAGATATGTTTCTGAACTATGAACATAGATCTGTCAAAGAAATAAGTGATAGTTACAATCTTATGGGATGGATTAAGTTTCAAAGGAAGTGTTGCAGATTGTAAATGGGAATTAATATTGTTGTGATCTCATGATATGTCCTTGACGAACTAAGATTTAGATTTTTATTTCAACAGGAATATGGACTGTTTTCACTAGCATACGATCTACAAAGATTTTATGAAACAGGATGCTGATGTGTTGGCTAAACACCTGTGTTGAAGCAAGATTTCTCCTGTAAGCAATCACCTGTCAACACTCATCAAGGAACGCTTTGTGTAAATTGCAGAGAAATTGAAAGTGCCCACTCATCTGTGAAAGATACCTGACACAGAAGAGCCTTAGAACTGACAGATACCCTACAATAGTGACAGTGGTTATCTGATCAAGACCTTACTATAGATGACCTGGTGCATTCAGTTTTATCACCTAGAAAGTTGGGCTTGTCTCAGTGGGTGAAGTGGATTTCCGGTGAACCAAGCTCTGAAGTGTACTCTATGGAGATTTGTATCACTAATATGCAAGTTGAAAGAAACAAGTTATTTGTCTTTAATTCCTCACTCAATTCTGTTGTTTAATTTATAATTTTATATGGGTGGCTGTCACGTTAGCATACCTATATAATACCTATATAATTAACATTAATATTTATGAATTTATGCATTTTGTAGAAGTTCGTAGTATGTTTGTGAATTTCTTTGTGTGTGGGTGTGGGTGTGGGTTTGGTGTAGTGTGGGGGGTGTGTACATCATGTACATCTTACATGCAACATGCATTTGTTTGTGCGTGCATGCATTCATGTGTGTGTTTAATTACTGCACTCCATTGAAGGTCAGTTACAGACAGCAATTCATTGAAGGTCAGTTATGATATTTCATTGAAGGTCAATTACAAGTACAGGAATTAAAAACAGTTTTAGATGTCCAGGGGTTTAAATGAATTCATAATTTTTTTGTTGGGCCAGGATTGGGTACAATGGTCAATTACAATTACACATCTTCAAAAAAGTTCAATTACATTTACATTAGTCTTTTTTAAAAATCTGTTACAATTACACTGTAATTGTAATTAATTACAAACTTTGTAACTGCATTTACATTTGAACCCATCCCTGTTGTGCACATGCTTATACACACCCAAGCACACAAAATAGAAACGTTGAAACATTCACATGAAATCAGCAAGAACAGCTTTTCACATTGTAGTCTGGCTGCTTGCAATAAAAAACTTGTCTGATTTGTCTGGGGAAAACATCTGGAATTCTTTTTTTTGCAGTGGACATTATGGAACATCTCTTGAGACCGTGATTTATGTTGCTGTTTATTGTACTCGGTTGACACTGTATAATTAGCAGCAAAGGATTCTCTGGGCAGCCCTTCATTAACATACACTCAATGCACTAATCAGAGAACACATACATTTAACTTATATGTCTAATTCAAAGCTGGATACCAAGGATGTTGGTAAGTAGATAAATATTGTGCATTGTACTGTGGACTATAGGATCTACAGAGGGCATTGATTTCCTCCTTCGAGTTGTGGCACATCCTGAGCTAATTCCTGGGCAGTGTTGTGTTGCTAGTGTTGGGAGACTTACAGATGGGCAGTGCTAATGGGAAAGGATCTACATTATTGGCTTGCCCAATGTTGAAAGTCAGAAAATCTAAACCAGTCTATGCCAGCAATTGCTTGATTGGGAAAGCAATGAGGATGTAAGAGAGAATGCCGGATGTGATGGTAGATCCTTCACTGCCTCAGGTGGTATTTATCAAGGTCTGGTGAAGGATTCAGGTGTTGGATATAGACAAATAAGGTATAGGAATTTGGTTAGGAAAACATCAGTTTTGTAAACAATGTGGAAGTATTAGGCGGCAAGTTAAATTGTTTAGGAAAATTTGGTTGTAGGAATAAAGATAACAAGTGTAATAAAATAAAATAACCTGAAACAATAACTATTAAAAAAACAAAAAAATGTAAGATCGAAAATGCATTTCCATACTCAGTGGTCCATCGCTTCGATGATGACTTTTTCATGTCCCTGTTCATGATATGCTTTAACAATTCTTGTTTGTTCTGGCTATGGAAGTTTTATTATTATTAATAAATACTGAATAAGTAGTGGGGAGAAAAATACAAAGGTGTGTAACAATATATTATTGATATAATATTGAAATGTCAGTTTATCACAATAGTGGTTGCCACAGTGCAATACTGTGGATATTGATAGTTTTAATAGTTAGCTCATGGGATTCACTAATTCTCAGTAATATGATCAGTTATTAGCCCCCGGAAACATCTGTCATAGGTTGTGCAATAGTGTCTGACAGAAGATGAGCACATTTCTTGAGCATACAACAAATAAAATCATTTCCAGTCTTAACATGTATTGCTTGCTGAATGCCAGCCATGAGAAACATTCAATTTATAATAATTTACCTAATCTCTGATTTTTTAGTAATTACAAAAATAACATTACCAATCAGTCTGTCCATCACAATAAATAGACATTGTGTATAGGACCAGTCTCTCGCCCCAACTATGGGGACCAGTCACTATTTTTTTTTCAATAGAGACAATGTTAACAATTTTAATGGTTTTTGCAAATTATTTTGCAAATTAATTTTTTCAATATTCTGAAAATCAACTTGTTAATATTTATTAATTAATCAACCTGCAGTATAAAATTCATCAAATTATTGTTTATCCAAGGCATCCCCATTAAATAACGTCCAAAACAACTACATCATGTCTTCATAGCAAGGGACCCTACATTCAGTGACACATGCATATTTTGACAGCCAGCCAGTAGATATGTTCATCTGGGCACAGTCTGGGTGTCCTAGTCCTGATATATGGTCATATCCCAGTAAAAAAAATACTTTAAAGGCAGCAGAAATTGCCAAAATGGGGTACGTCTCAAAGTCTTGATTCATATGTCATGAACCATGAAGTAAAACAGTGATCATCCTCTGATGGTCCTCCTGTAGTCCTGTGATGGATGTGTGTAACACACTGACCACTGCACCAGTCTCTGTCAGTGCCATTCCATAACATGTGCTTCAGAATTCCCTTCCCACTTGCTTTGATGTAAATGGGGGTTGTGGGCTTTGGGGCTTTAAAGAAACATTACTTATGGTTGCTTAACAACTGTGGTGGCATCCAGGTTGCCGTTCTGCTGTGTTAAGTTCGTTTATGTAATCTTTTTTTTACAAACATTTGAGTTCCAGAAATGTGTGGGATTCCAGGGCAGGAGTGTAGCCTACTACAAGTGTGGTTAGACTGGTTTCCAAGTAAGCAGCTGCAGGGAAATCAGATGCACAAGTGTTGGCATGCCTCACAAGTGTTGATGGCTCTGTTATACTTAGCATATTTTATTAATTTAAAGGAACTCGCTGATTTAAAGCATACTGCATTTTTACTGGGAATGGAATGCGTTTGTTCCTAGGTAGAGTTTAAGTGTTATGGATGATATGGTTTTTGGTTAAAACTATGCAGTGGGAACATAACACATGTAAAATGGTGCAAACAAGGAAGATATTATTTATGTATTTAAAACTGATGCAAAATTGTGTCTAATTTATTTTCCTAATGGAATAAAGGAGAGTTGCATGCTTAAACATTTTAAGCGTAACATAGTTTCTAGCTGAGCAACTGACATTTTTCAGTTCTGTTTTACAAAAATAATGTTATGCCATTTTCCTCAGCGGCAGAATAAAACATGCTGGATGGATAAAAAAAATTACACAGATTCTTCAATTTGCATATCTTGTTCAGGACATCACTGTGGAAATATATTTGCAAAACTGTGTCTTTCTTCAGCTATTTTACCAACTGCTGTTGTCCATCTGAAGATGTATGTGATGTAAAAAGATTTGTTTGTGAGAAGCATTCTTGGTACAGTTATTAAAAATGTAAACAAAATGCACCCTACTAGAGCAACTAATGTCCCTCATTCACAATGAAGTGTCCGGTTAAAACATTGGCAATGTACAGGATATATCCCTGATAATGTATAATTTCCTGTGGTAATTTTGTAGCCCCAATTTATGCAATCCCTCTTCTTTGTTTGGGAGCTCAAATTAGGACATCAATCTTGTGCCTGCACATATTTTGAATTAGGATTAGTTTTCACAAAATGGGATCAAGTTATCATTTACATCAAGAAAAGCACAATGGTGCATTTGGTGATGTATATAGCATCACTTTGTGTGAGACTAAAAGATTGACATAGTGAGTAAAAAGTGCTCAACTTGTTTCAGTGAAGTCCCTGTCTACTGTAATTTGCTGAACAAGTAAAGATTAATACATTTATTTTATTTATATTACATAGAGGCATAATATATATATAGTTGTGCAATTTAGAAGTAGGTGTAAACAACTTGAAGTGGAGAGCTCTGACACATGTGTGGATCGTATAGTTGACCATATGCCATAAAGAGTTAACATTCCACGGAGACAAGTTAAATTTAGAATGCTAAATGTCATTGCTAATTATTTCTACAACTTTTTTGGCCCATGTTGTCCGACAAATCAGTTAATGTGAAGCGGGAGCATACAAAGGAAATATCAGTGATTAGAGATAGTACCTTCTGTACATGATTGTTACTCCTTAAAAAAAAAATTTTTAATGTTGAGACCACATTTAGGTGACCCCAAATAGTAGCTGCTTGACTGCATAGGTATGTCGCAATGGTGGTAGGATGAATTGTACATGTAGACACCATTTTGGTATCTATTGATGGAGAGACGATAAGCTTTGCTGCTTTTCTCGAAAATAAACTTGATGAGACCGTCTGTTTATCAGATTTGTCTGTTATCATGCAGTCTCGAGTTTCTGCTATATATAATTATATATAATTATATATTACCATGTATGATGCCAAGATATGATTTCCGTAATATCACATAGTTAAGTTAACAGCGCCAGCCTGTCAACGCTAGCCACCCAGAGCGTTCATTAGTGTGAACATGGTAGGCCAGTCTCCTCCACACTGCCAGTCCGCCCACTGCTACTTTTTTAGAAGTGAAGCTATTATGAAAGTTGTGTGCGTCTGTACTCGTCTGGCTGGCTCTGAAGGCTCTTCCAGCCTAGCACCAAGGGGATGAGAGCTGGGAACCGAGCCCTATTGGGAACATCTGCATTTTGGTTGGGAATATTGCAGGTAGGCCGACATTACTAGGTTCATAGGAATCACAATTCTCATGTGCCTGTTGTGTGCAGCTGAGGTACTGGGGTAGCCATGCTACTGCACACATACAAATGTAGTTGCCTGGCCTCTGATGAAAGTCTTATCCAGCTAAGCATCTGTGAACACGTCTTAGCAGAACGTGTACGTATGTGCATTAATTTGATTTAGCAGGCCGATTAAAGTATAGTTCACAGAGTTATTACAAACAGACCTGCATGCTCGAACACCGATGTCCGAATAGCTGGCTGACACATCCTGGAGCATTTTGGTGGGAACATCAAAGATAGGCTAAGAACACTGTTTAAAAAGTGGCCCGGCTGTACAGAAATAGATGGCATATCCTACAGTGGCAATTGGTCTGTCGGATGCATGTGCTATTTGAGGGGCAACTGCCACTGACAGCTGTTTGGGTTGCCTAGAAATGCACATTTGCACCAGCTGATGACAAGTGTGGGATAGATACATCCTGTGGCGCTATTCATCACTTCTATTTATCCTGGTCTTTTATTCCTGCCTGTCTGGAACTGCCGCTAGTGCAGGAGCATATAGTTATGCAACACTGTCAGAAAGTCATAATGAGTTCATTTGTAATACAACAAGCTAGTATGAGTGTATGGGATAGGTAGTTCAAAGACACGCTAGGGCTTAGGTACAACCCATGTGTAATGTACCATTGCTTTATGCATGATGCTTATAACTTATATGAACTTCCCTGGGTCATGTTTTTTGATGTACCTGGAGTTTATACCACTTCATGATTTTTGCCATTAGACATGTTTGTATGTGTATCATTGCTGGATAGATATTTTTTGTGCAATTTTGTAATGTGGGGCCATAAATGTGGGGCCATGCCGACAAAGAGGTGAGCTGTCTCGTCTGGTCGGCTGCAGTCCAGACGACTTGGCAGTGTACAACTCCTATGCCAGAGCCTGTGTGCTGCAGTGGTGAGGACAAGTGTAGTGACACAAGAAGAAGAAGCTGTATACAGAGATATTTTGGTCTTCACTCACAAATATATAATAACCACTCTCTTTTGGTAAATTTCTAGATCAGAAGGAATGCCAGTTGATATATGACAAATGCCTTGCATAGGCAGCTAACTGGTCTTGGCAGAGTTTCTCTTTAGTCAATCATATGGCCATAGACCAGAAATATTAGTAGTCCTCCCCCATAAAGTGTACCTAGTAAACTGGGGATTTACAGAAGTGCAATAGGATGGTGGTCAGAATGTTGGTACTCATTTGAGAAGACTGGGTTTCAAATCCTCTTGTTGTTATTTCAAACTTAGTTAGATTCGTTCAGTGCACATTGCATCAGTTGCAGAAAGTATCCTGGCTATAGACAGAATACATATGAAAGAATGTGGTAATTACAGCATGGCTGAATGCTTCCCAGAAGAGTTGAATTGGCATTGCAATGAACTCTGTATTAGTGAGCTTTGAATGGTCCTAATGTCTTAAGGACTGGATACCATGCTATATAAGAACTTACCTTTACATTTTTTGATAATGTGTTAGATATCATTTTAGAGCAGTTCTATATTAACAAAGTGAGTTGGTATATGACACTATAAGTATAACTTTCACGTGCTGTCATTATACACTCATTGTCTACTGTATGGTATGTCAGGTTTGGGAATGTTTTATTCATGTATAACAATTTCAGAAATTTTACACAATAGGTAATTTATTTGATATAATTTATTTGATGGAAGTTTAAAGAATATCATAAGAAATTTCTTCAATGAGTCCAGCAATAATATAATAGCTGCCAGTAGGTAGGTTTCCTGCCAAATCCTTTGCGATATCACCTTTGTAGAATTTATTTTAAACATGCAGTAAAACTTATTTTTTTACACAATTGTTAAAGAGTTAGACCCTTGTAATTGTGATGTTTATCGTGTCGTAATACTGGCTGAAGGAAAGGTGACTGCCCTGGGTATGCCCTACTACATGTTGTTTGTCTAATAGAGCGTATTTGGTGTGGTTTAACCACCTCACATTGTCCCCAAATTGCTGTAATCAACTGATCCTTTTAGATGGTGTAAAACTGGAAAGTAGATGCATCCTTGGAGGGTTGCTTATGCATTCAGCTAGACATTGATCAATAAAGGAAGCTGAACAAACAGACTGCACATCACTCCTCTGATAGGGAGTGTGACTCTGGTGTACTGCCAGCTTGCCCATCAGTCCCTTCAAGCCCTGCAATAGTGTTACAGTTCTGTATCAGCCCTACAGTGGTCTTGTGAATTTAGTTAGGGCCCCAGAATTGTATTTTGCATCCTGTTAGGGCCTGATATAGAGAGTGGTGTTATGAATCCTTTTAAATCACTAGAGTGCTGTTAGGACCCTAAAGTAGTGCTATGAATCATGTTAGGGCCCTAGTGTGGCATAACCAGTCCTCTCTGAACAGTTTGGAATTTCACCCAAATGAGTCGTGCTGGTATCGATATTCAATCACATACCATATTCAACCTGATAATCGTACAGTACATTTGAAAAAAAAATTGGGCCATGGAAAAATTTCAGTGAATCTGTTCTTATAAGAGCACACCAACAAATGTTTCTCTAGACAATAAGGTAACTGTTTAACACTAGTGGTGTCATTTGGTGACTAGTGTAGAACAACTGAAAAGTGGTGCCAACTATTTAACACCAGATAGCGACACTTCAGTTGTTCCACACTTGTCAAATTACAATAATTCTGGATCCTGCTGATTAAAAAGGGGTGTACGCTAATTAGGGCATTTACGCTTAATAGGTTGAATACTGTATGTGCTGTTGAGTACTAATTAAGCAATGCAGTCTTGTTGTGTTGCTATGCATCAAGAAATTCCAGCAGAGATTTCCAATATTTACAGCTTAATCTTAATAATTACTGTGATGCAATTATTATTAAAAAAAATTAAAAATTGTGTTTTATGATATAAAGGCTAAAGAAATCATCACATGGAAGCTATGTACTCTCTGTCGAGAGTATAGCTTTACAAATGACTAGAGTAAGTACACTTACTCTAGTCATTGACTGAGAGTATGAGCAATACAGCATTACATCATGAAGCAGGCTGGACTAAAGGGGCCTACTTGTGCAGCTGCTGTTAGTCCTTGTACTGGGTCAGTGAGGGACACTGTCTTCACCTTTGACCTTATCATGGATGATTATGTCACTCCTGTGAATCACCAGTTTATGAAAGCAATCCACCAGATTTCTGAAGCCAGGAATGGTAATCAGTAATAATGACAGATTACTGGTTGACACATATTAGCATTGTGCAGTTGCTAATTAAAACTGATACAAATTAAACAGTATATTTATATCTGTTTGTTATTTACAATAGTAGCAGCTGTCTAGGTTTATTATGAGTGTGTCTGGGCTGACAGGTCACCTGTGAGGAATACATGCTTGCACTTGGGTGCAGTATTTACACAGTCCCACGTGTGGTCTGACTTGTCCCCAGTGGTTTTACCTCCTGTGACTTACCTCCTGTGACTCAGGGTAGGCCAGGCATCTATTTCAGTATGGAAACATGTTTCAGTGTTGAATTTGTGAGTGTGAAATGTTACGTTTATTTATACAATTTTTTTTTGTTTTTTTATGTGTGCGTGCATGTGTGAGCACACTGTGCACATTATGAAATGGTGTCAAACTTGCGTGATTACTGCATTCGCATGTCAATATATGCGTGTCTCTGCATGTATGCATGTCACATTGTTAGCATACGTGCAGGTGACATTATGTGCAATCTTGGCTTGGAAATGGTACCTTGTTTGTTATTGACATCTAAGGCAAGTTTGAGTCGTATGATTGGTGCCGTGTGTGCATCTGTGTGTATCTGTCTATCTGTCTGTGACAGTGGCTCGTTTGTTTGTCTATTCACATCATAATTCCAGAACAGGAGCAGCCAGAATGACCAAATATGGCATATAATGTGAGAGAACGTATTACATGAATTTGACTTTGAGTCAAATATTTAATTCAGAGAGTCACTAAGTACATGTTTCAGAAATGGAATCGAACTAGCAAATTTGTAGCAATAATTACCACACAAAGGACATAACCAAATTAATGCCACATAGCTTCTGGCTTTTCATATTTAACAACATTTAACAAGATTGCCATCCAAGGCAAAGGCCTAGATGGCAAGTGGACAAGGAAGCCATTGGCTTATCGAGAATCCAACCTTGTTAATCTATGCGTAACCTGCCCTCATGAGATATGTTTCAAACTTGTTTTTAAACATATTCACGCTGCTAGCAGTTACACAATCTGTGGATAATTTGTTCCAATCACTGATTGTCCTCTATGAGAACGAGTACTTCCTGATATCCAATCTACACTGATCCTTTACTAGTGTTACCTTATGTCCTCTAGTTCTATTATCTTTACTGAGTGCGGAAAAAATATTTCTATCAATATTTTTATACCCAGTATCTTGAAAACCACATTCTTCTATTCGTTCATCATAACTAAAGTCTCTCAGTCCTGGAATGATTTTAGTTGCTCTCGTCTGTATTCTTACAACCATATCTAAACTTGTATACAGTACTCTACATAAGGCCTAACTACTGCTCTATACAGAGGTATAATTAGCTTTTTTCCTTGTATGTTATATTTCTCGTAATCAACCCAAGAATTTGATTACCCTTTGAAGCTGCAATACCACACTACTCTGAAACTTTCATATCAGCATTTATTGTAGCTCCTAAATCTTTTTTTTACAGTAGTACCTAGAACAGTATCTCCCATTTTATACTTTACATCTAAGTTCTCGTGTCGTCCTGTATGTAGGCATTTACATTTCCCACAATTGGGGGAAACCAACATCTGCCTTTTCTCAGACCATTTAACTAATTTGTCTAGATCGTTTTATAAACGTTGTTTAGCATCATAATTTTTTAACCCTTCTAAACACTTTTATGTCATCTGCAAATTTCAGTACATATTTGTGAACTGTAACTAATATTAATGATATAACAAATCCAAGAACGTTTTATGATGGCAAACATAATGGCATTAGTGAGCACCTTGCTGAATGATCTGTAGTTTTCCATAAAATGTGCATTGACCTGATGTTAGTGCCTGTCATCTATTGGGACCACTCAGGGGCACACACATCAACAGTGCGTCAACTGTCACGTTGTGTATTGCTCTGGTAGAACGTTTCTCTTATCCAAATATAAAATGATGAACATTTTTCCTAATTGCACATTAAATTTTCATGGCCAGGGAACAAAACTAACAACATAATGATAAGATAGTTGTTCTAGGAGCACACAAAATTACAGTTTTATGCCATGATTACCAGTAATAATAGTAATTGTTATTATTTGTGGAAATAATGTATTTAACATTAGGCACCTAGGCATAAAAACTAAAAACACAGCAGGTTGCAAAAAAGGTCTGGATAATACATAGGTAGTGACCTGACTGGCTCCTGAGGGAGTAATGACTTTACTGGCTCCTGAGGGAGTAGAGGCTAGAATAGATTCAACAAACTCTCTAGGCTTAGGAACAGAGGGCTTAATTTTTCTTAGTCAAGTAGTTCCTTCTACCTCAGATATATTTGCTCCATTCTTCAGCTCTGACCACTAGGCACAACTAGGCGGTCAGTGCCCTTTTAACGGCCAATGATGATGTATTTCTCCCTTCAGAAATAGATTAGTTCTATTCATCATAGTTTCCTTTGCTGTTAGTGAAATGCCTCCCTCAGCCCCAGGAATAAATCAAATCATGTTATCACTTTTTCAAAATAGCCATGTTGTTTGAACATTGATAAACACAATGATATTGTTTCTTGTGGTCTACGAATGTTTGTTGTTGGAAATAGTTGAGCAGTTTTACCACAGCATGCACATTTAAATGTGCTATTGTTTGTATATCAATAGCTTTCAATGTAGCAAATGCATTTTTGTTTCAATTATGAATGTTCAGTTGTTCACCTCTGTTCTTTCAGTCTTTGGTGTCGTATGCAGCAATAAAATGGCTTGTCTTTCTGACACTGTAAAAGATATTTGTTTCACAATAAAATATTTTAAATACCATTCACTATATAAGCATGTAATTTTCTGTTTTCCTTTTGCAGATGGCAACAAGAAAACGTCATTAGACTATAGAGCAGTGACAATAATTTATTGATTGTGCTTCCATTACTGCTGCAGAGACAATGCTAACACAGTCTTCAGAAGGTCAACCTTAGCATTTGGTATGTAGACAGGTCAACCTTATTATTCAGTATGTAGACAGTGAAATTGCAACCTTAAAATGTGCATGTTTGAAAGATGTGTATAAAAAATCAGAGTCATAAGTGAGTTTTACAGTTGTGTCATTGTTATTTGCCCTGGGTAACACAATTATGTGCCTTTGAAGTTTGACAAACTGTTGGCAAACTAAAAAGTGGATGGCACTCTGTACATTATTAGCCTGTTCTTCAAAGTTAAGTACTGCCTGGGGCTGTAGCAGATTGCAGACGTACACAACGTAATAGATGCATTGTGCTGTATTGCCAGTTTGAAGTGTGTACAGAAAAATGCTTAGAATACAATATAATGGCTTTAGTTATGCTTGTGCATAAAAATATTGAACTCTGATGCTAGATTCTTCTTTTGTAGCTGTAACCTCAGTTAGGCTGTTGACGTCTCCTTACAATCTCTCTAGCCACTTTGAGTCCACCATCTGTCTAATACTTGATGATGTCAATCCAGCCCATTTTTCTTCTACCTCTTCCTTTGTTTCCTGGTAGTTCTCATTCTGTGCTGGTACCTACCAGACTACCAGGTCTTCTTTTCCAATGACCGTGCTTAGCCAGCTTTCTTCTCGTAATGATACTAGATTATGTAACATCATATTATACATTGATGGCAATCCATTTTCACATTTGAGCTTTGGTTATTTGGATATGACGGAGTGATCCACTCGAAGGTTATGTCTAGGTATTCAGGAAACTCAACATTGCACAACAGCTGTTGCATTTGGAAATTGTGAGTGGAAATTATAAAGTAAGAAAGAAATATTACTGACATTTATGCAGAAAAAGAACAGGCAGGTTTCAGGAAAGGGAAATCCTGCAGTGACCACATATATACTCTGAGGCAGATACCAGAGCAGAGCAAGGAGTGGAATACACCCCTTTATGCTAATTTCATAGACTTTGAAAAGGCTTTTGACAGCCTTCATCAGGAGTCCTTATGGAGCGTCATGAGACACTACAGAGTTCCAGTCAAACTTGTCAACATCATCAAAATGCTGTATACAGATTTTTCAGCACAAGTGATATGCAGCAACAGTCTGACAGATACATTCGAAATCAAAACAGGTGTGAAGCAAGGCTGCATCCTGTCACCATTTCTGTTTACGCTGAGATGGACTGGATCATGCGAAAAGTAGAAAGTGCAGACAGGAGAGGGATTAGATGGATGCTGACAACTCAGCTAGAGGATCTGGACTTTGCAGATGACATCTGCCTAACATCCCACTGCCTCTCGGCCATGCAATCAAAGACAGAAGAGCTTTCCACTACCGCACAAAAGATTGGACTCAACGCCAGCAACAAAGACCAAGCACATGAGGATGAATAGCAAGACAAATGAACCAATAAAACTGCAAGGAGAAAACATTGAAGAGGTGGAGGAGTTCACGTACCTGTGATCCAAGATGACTGCTGATGGAAGTTCCAAAAGAGAAATACACGCAAGACTGTTGAAAGCTGGCCAAACATTTGCTACACTCAGAAACATCTGGAAATCTTGGAAAATTTTTCATGAAACGAAAATAAGCCTTTTCAAGAGCAATGTTCTTAGTATTCTCCTTAATGGATCAGAATCCTGGAAAATGACAAAATCTATCAACCACAGACTTGAAGTCTTTCAGAACAGATGCCTTCGCAAAATACTCAACATATTCTGGCCTAACACCATCTCCAATGCAGAACTTCACAGAAGAACATCAACCCAGCCCATCACATTGGAGATAAAATGAAGCATATGTCAGTGGATTGGCCACGTCATGAGAATGCTACAGATAGCAATAGTACAAACTACTCTCAGTTGGAAAACGGATGAGAGGAAGACTGAAAAAACCTGGAGAAGAATGGTGGAGCGAGAAATGAAAGAATATAACCTGACCTGGAGGAAGCTCGAGAAAACATCAAAAGATGTGGCATGCTCTGGTGTCGGCCTTATGTGCGCTTCTGCACGAAGAGGATTAAGTTAAATAAGTATGCAGAAAAACCAGGTGTATTGTCAGCATAGTTTACAGAAGATCCTATTAAAGAAGTAGATTATGTTTGGTATTGGTTACAACATCGTGTATATAATTTTGGTGCTCAAAAAGGAAGAAAAAAGAAAGAGAAAGTCAGTTTACTTATTGCCTAAATGATATCATGAGTAATATCAAGAGACTCAAGTTATTTAGGGCAAATCCACAATTGCACCAACAACAATATGGGGGGCGAGGTAATGTAGTGGTTAGAACGCCAGGCTTTCAATAGAGAAAACCCGGGTTTGAATCCTCTTGCTGCCCTTTCGAAGCTTTGGCAGTTCATTCATCCCACATTGCCACAGTTCACTCAGCTGTATGAGTACCTGGCTACAGACAGTTCACTCAGCTGTATGAGTACCTGGCTGCAGACAGTTCACTCAGCTGTATGAGTACCTGGCTGCAGACAGTTCACTCAGCTGTATGAGTACCTGGCTGCAGACAGTTCACTCAGCTGTATGAGTACCTGGCTGCAGACAGTTCACTCAGCTGTATGAGTACCTGGCTGCAGACAGTTCACTCAGCTGTATGAGTACCTGGCTGCAGACAGTTCACTCAGCTGTATGAGTACCTGGCTGCAGACAGTTCACTCAGCTGTATGAGTACCTGGCTGCAGACAGTTCACTCAGCTGTATGAGTACCTGGCTGCAGACAGTTCACTCAGCTGTATGAGTACCTGGCTGCAGACAGTTCACTCAGCTGTATGAGTACCTGGCTGCAGACAGTTCATTCAGCTGTATAAATGAGTACCTGGCTACAGACAGAGGTGGATATCTGACTGAATAGTCTCCGCGCATTAATTGCAACATGGCTGAATGCTTCCCAGAGAAGTTCAGATGGTGTTGGAATGAACAGGTCTGCCAGGGGGTGAAGTGTAAAGCACCCTGAACAGTCTCAAGGCATTGTATAAGATATTTATTGACCTATATCTATATGTGTGCTATTATTTGTGCAGCTTTGTGTTTGTGAGAATGGCCAACAATTAAATGGAATTTTTACACACTTATCCAATCTAAATCATATTTAAGTTGATCTTTCATGTATAATTGTACCATGATAAGGATAAAGGGCATTAAGCCGACCAAGCAGTTTGTGGGGACATATCAAAACCGGGGGCCAAATGAAAAGGCTATGAGGCAATGCCCCAAGTTTGTATGATAACAAATGGAGTGTTGCCAACTGTGCTTGCTTTTCTGTGCTGCAGCCTGTGCCTGGTCACCTCTGGTTCTTCAACAAATCTCAGATATTTCAACTGTCGTCATCATCATCATGAATAAAACAAGGATGGACAGAGAGAGTCACTCGAGCGATCCTTCTCCTCAGAGACAACGAAAACTACGCCACACCCGCTCATCCCTTTTGGAAATCCTTCATCTGAGACCAAACACCACTCTGTCGAGATCAAAGTCTGGCACAATCAAGGGCATTGTGGGTAATGATGATGTACGCCAAGTGAATGTGTGCCATGCACGATCACCGTCTGAAGGTGATAAAGATATCTTGAAAGCACTGAGATCAGACTTGGGAGGCGAATATCGACGTGCGTCTCTACAAAAGACTGCAAAAAGTGACAGCAGCCCTGCTGGTGTGGGTCTGATGCAGCGTATATTCTCACTGCGACATCATCGCAAGTCAGTGCCCAACCGGCCAGTAGGTGGTACCAGTGCTGATGCTGAGTCACGTCGCAGTCGTCTCGCCCAGATGGAAGAGCATGCCGCCTGGTGCAACAACAATAACAATACTGCAAGTCCGCAGGTGAAAGTTCGACACTACCGAAGCATGTCTCTGTCTCCTAGTATTAGCTCAACTCCTCCGCTTGCGATGTTCAGCACGGATGAAGACATTTGCTCATCGGTGCCACCAAGCCCAAAAGAAGGTGATACCACAGAGGATGGTACATTGTCATCACCAACCAATCGAAGGCAGATTTCTCCAGAAATGGAAACTGAAATCGAAAAACTTCTAAAGGAAAAAACTAAATTGTCCAGGGTTCAACTGGATTCCGAGAAGGCCGACCATCCAATGGGACCAACTGTAAAATGTTTTCCATCAAATAACAAGAAAACATGTATGTACATTAGTGGTAATATTAGAACTGAACTTGACAAAACTGCTGGAAGGAACGCAGTTAGCAATCCAGGTACTCTGAGGAAGTTCCCAGAGGTGGTTGACAGTCATCACCGGTCATCATCTCTTCAGTCGCTCGTCAGGAATCGCCAGGTGCAAACATCCTCGAAGGAGCCACAAACAGACAGTGATGGGAGTGGCCAACGGGTGATTGTCCAAACTGTGCAGCTGAGTGAAATCATCACCTGGAAACAGGTTGCAACAGAGAATAAGAAAGGCGACAGTCAAAGTGATAGGACTCAACATCAGACTGATGATGATTCTAGTCATCATCATCAGGATGGTAGTGAGAATACTGATAGTAATGAAGGTGTTCACCAAACAAATACTCAAAGTGTTGATTGCCATGAACAGGAAGAACATAGTGGTTTTGAGACGGATTGTAAACCAAGCCAAAGTCTTGATGCAAATGTGAACAAAAGTGCTGGGAGCAGTGAACTGAAGATGAGTGTCACGCAAGGAGACAGCAGTGTACGGAGGGTGGGACCTCTACACATGGTCATCCAACCACGCCGACGCAGGACACCAAGTACTGGCACAATGCTGACAGATGGTAGTGTCATGGCCAATGACGCAATAACCAATACGTCACGTATGTACACCGAGAAACTGACCTTGATGTCGCAGGACGGACAACAGAAGTCTTACAGCAGTGTCATCTCTGACGGGGATTCCCCTGTCGAGGTCACTGTGATGTCACAGCAGGTCACGTGGGTGCACGCACAGTGCATGTGTACCGACATGCAGGATAATCGCTTCTCCCTCACTAGCAACGATAGCGGCATACAGCAGGATGAAGTGCCATCTAGCAGTGAAATGACAAAGGTAAGATATTTTTACATGTATAAATCTGTTGTCCAGTTTTGTGCAGTGTGTTGCCAAATTCTCAGTATGATGTTAGACTAAAAGATTGATTCCTATTAATTTATGTTAATATATTTTATGCATGCTAATCAGTATTAAACATGTTTTGCAGGTGTCATAGTCATCCACGTTGTAAAATTGCAACACATATTACCTTCATGTTAGGTAAAAAAATAATAGTGGCATCCTAAAAATTAACTGTTTATTTATAAAGGTTTGTGCTTAATGGGTCTTCACAAGTAAAGATCTGCATCTAAGCATGAATGCATGCGTGGATTCAGTCCCATACCTGACCCAAACAGCCTAAATGTGTAGATTGTATCTAAGTTAGTTCCTGTATACAGAAGCAGCCATATAATTCAAGAACTCACTTGATACAATGAGTGTCTGGTGACCTGGTCAATCTTTATCTTCAGTGCCCTCGCAAGCCTACAATAATGATATTATGAGAAACGAGGCCAGCAAATGATAGTTCTGTGCCACCAGTGCTTTTCCATTTTGTGAATTCTCAATAGACACGCTGATAATGGGAAACAGAAAACATTTGATAGCAATGCTACAGTGTTTGTTAGCTCAGTTCCGGTCCCAAGACATATCTCCGCACAGCCGTAGCATAGTATCATCTTTGATCACAAATGTTATTAAATGTGTGCCATTTCGACTGTGAATGTCGTGCGCCATTTGAGAGGTGGACAGTCAATTCCCTGCTCTCACTCTCAGAAGACAAAACAAATATTAAACATTTATGCAAACAAAAATATGATACGTTGTTACAACTCACAAATTGCTCCAGTTACATTGCCTGTTTAGTAGTGATAATGTTTATTTGATTAGGCAACTGTTTGGTGAGTTTTTTTCAGTAGTTAATGCTAATAAACGGAGTTCATTGTTGATTATGCGTGTGCAGCTGCCATGTTCGTTTTATCTCACAGTTGTTCGCCCGTTGTATTGCAGTGGATCTGATAAACTAGCCCAAGATATTGGAAGTAAATGTATCTTTTCACTGCAGACCTACACAATTGAAAACTGATCACTGTAAGATTGTTGAAGTTAAGATAATAGAATGTAGCGGGTTTTCTTGTCAAACTATGTGTTGATGTTGAACATTTCACAGCAAACGTACACTGTTGAAACATGACAGCAGTGTGAATAGATGCAGTACGCAGGATGCTTGGTAAAAAGTAATGTAGTTGGGTGACATGTCATTTATACAGGTACTGATTATTATACTTTACATTGATTTATGTATGTCCAGATACAATCATAAGATTTACCTACTTCAGTGATGAACATTTGAGGTGCTGAAAAGTGCACCAAGCAACTCAAGATTACATTTGAGATATTTCCAAAATAGATCTCAAGAATTATGTCTGATTACATTTGAGACATTTTACAGTAGATTTTAATGTTATGGCTATTGCAAGGTAGCGTCAACAAGCCAATAGCACAGGAATCTTCAGATAAATGTAAACTACCATGATTTACACATGAGTGCAATGTCTGAAATTAACAGTAAAATGAACTGTCCCAGATTTTTTTTTTACTGATCCAGTTTTATTTGGAACCAGCCCGGATGAGTTTGAACTAGCCCCACAAAAATGTATTAATTATAAGTATACATAATAACAAAATTTTTCGTTGCGTAAAACTAAAACAAACACATTCACTGCTTTAAATTAGAATAAATAATAATTTAATAAATATTTAATATAATGATAATTTAATAAATAATAATGTAATAAATATACCAAATATTATATATATACATTATATATTATTATAACTAGCAGACCAATAAAATATAGTAATGAATTTAATAAACATTTCAATGTGAACTTTATTTGCGAAACAGTTACAATTGTTGAAGGTAACATTAATTATGCTTGATGCCGATGTTTTGCACGCCCTGCCACTAGCACGGGCCTGGGCTGGGCACGGGCAAAAGTATATGCCGTTCTCAATTTGCTCCAAATCGAAGCCTCCAAAGTTCACTTTCACATTAATCAGAATGTCTTGGCACTTTTTATATTGTCAATCGGATTGTCTGCCTCTTTAATTAGTATCACCAGTATGAAGTAAATCGACGTAATATCCTAAAAAGATTGTCAAACTGTACGATTCTCGCAACTTCATCTGCCATCTTTGATTTGGTGTTTCCGTGGTATTCCCTAAGGTGATGACATCATTAAATATGAATCATCCAATAGGCATCCATGTTACAAATACCAAGGTTTCCCTTGCATGTGCGTACTTTGCCTTTGCCTTGGCTTGGCAGCGATTTGTCGCTGGCAAGGAAGAAGTAGTTTGTCACAATTGTATTTTATATCGAATTAGCATAGATTAGTAAGTAGCGTAATGTGCATTATTAATACAGTCCAACCCAGCCGTGGCCTGCGGGATGAATCGGCAGGGTGGGGCCGATAACTTGTGTGCATTTTTGTTAACTGAATTGGTGGGGAGCATTTTGAATTAGCGGCTGCCTATAAAAGGCCTTAATTTCAAACACTGGAGTGGGGAGAGGAATCTTCAGATAAATGT
This sequence comes from Lamellibrachia satsuma, assembly GCA_033239005.1. Taxonomy (NCBI): domain Eukaryota; kingdom Metazoa; phylum Annelida; class Polychaeta; order Sabellida; family Siboglinidae; genus Lamellibrachia; species Lamellibrachia satsuma. The sequence continues at coordinate 3,003,800 of BSQZ01000057.1, forward strand.
AAACTAGCAAGAGGCAATGATTTACATGAGTGGGGTGGAGGAATCTTCAGATAATTGTAAACTAGTAAGAGGCAATGGTTTACCCAAGAGTGGGGTGGGAGAATCTTCAGATAAATGTAAACTAACAAGAGGCAATGGTTTACATGAGTGGGGTGGAGGAATCTTCAGATAAATGTAAAATAGTGAGAGGCAATGGTTTACCCATGAGTGGGGTGGAGGAATCTTCAGATAAATGTAAAATAGTGAGAGGCAATGGTTTACCCATGAGTGGGGTGGAGCAGGGCTTCACATTTGAAAACAACAGGCGAGCGATAAATCGCTCGCCTAAATATGCCAAATTAATTGTTAGTTGTTTTTTTACCATTTGGTGGCGCCACTATATCCCATTCGGATTCTGCCGTTGTCGCCATGAAATTATAATTGGTGCTTGTTGGCGCTGACTGACTGCTGGCTGTTTTGAATTGCAACATGTCACCGATTACCGTAGGCGTGGCAGTGCCGTGGCAGTGTACTGTTCACGGGCCGTGGCCACGACAAGGCACTGCCACTGGTTTCATGTGCGACTTTGCTTAGGCAGTTTCAAAATTGCAATTGAGATTCATAAATACGCCATGTATAAGAATTAGATGTATAGTCATAACTCATAAAGGCAGCTTAGTAGGCAACACCAATATAAACTGGGGTGAAATGGCATGCTTCCATTGCATCGTAATGCCAAACGCACAACTCAAACTTGGTGCACAAAAATATGAATTTGTCATCTGCACACGAAAGAATGAAACAATGTTAAGTGGCATTGGAGATGTGCGTCGTGAACTTATTTGTTCAGAGCGGTTGAAAGACGAAGTGGAACAATTACTAAAATTTTTGTTTTCGATGCCTAATCAACTTTTACACTCCGTGTCAACTCATATACATTTTCGGTAGTTCAGATCCAGGTTATTATTTTCGATTCCTATTACAGCATAGTCGGTCAATCAGATTGTAGCGAAATATTTTTGATCCCTTAACCATTCCATAACTGTACACGTATACACGTATTTTATTCAGTTCGACATATGTGACATTTAAACATAATGCACATCGATGTTAGTCCACTTATTTGATAACTTTTTATAAACCGCGCGGCCAGCACATTGTGGCTTCGATGCCGATGGCGTTCTTGCAATCTTGGTGCAGCACCAGCTGGCTGCGATCGGTGACAGATGATGTGTGAACTCCGAATATTGGAACCCGAACACTGCGTCATTAAGAGGTTAGACTTTCCCAGTGAATCTAATATTCAAGAAACTACTTGCCAAGACGAACACTTGCAGGCAGTGAGCGATTTTAACAATTGATGCGAGCGATAAATCGCAAGAGCGATTGCTCACTTCAAACATGAAACCCTGGTGGAGGAATCTTCAGATAAATGTAAACTAGTGGGAAGCAATGGTTTACCCATGAGTGGGGTGGAGGAATCTTCAGATAAATGTAAACTAGCAAGAGGCAATGATTTACATAAGTGGGGTGGAGGAATCTTCAGATAAATGTAAACTAGCAAGAGGCAGTGGGGTGGAGGAATCTTCAGATAAATGTAAACTAGCAAGAGGCAGTAAACTAGCAAGAGGCAGTGGTTTACCCATGAGTGGGGTGGAGGAATCTTCAGATAAATGTAAACTAGTGAGAGGCAATAGTTTACCCATGAGTGGTGTGGAGGAATCTTCAGATAAATATAAACTAGCAACAGGGAATGATTTTCGTGAGTGGGGTGGAGGAATCTTCAGATAAATATAAACTAGCAAGAGGTAATGGTTTACATGAGTGGGGTGGAGGAATCTTCAGATAATGTAAACTAGCAAGAGGCATTGATTTACGTGAGTGGGGTGGAGGAATCTTCAGATAAATGTAAACTAGCAAGAGGCAATGGTTTACATGAGTGGGGTGGAGGTATCTTCAGATAAATATAAACTAGCAAGAGGTAATGGTTTACATGAGTGGGGTGGAGGAATCTTCAGATAATGTAAACTAGCAAGAGGCATTGATTTACGTGAGTGGGGTGGAGGAATCTTCAGATAAATGTAAACTAGCAAGAGGCAACAATTTACACATGAGTGGTGTGGAGGAATCTTCAGATAAATATAAACTAGCAACAGGGAATGATTTTCGTGAGTGGGGTGGAGGAATCTTCAGATAAATGTAAACTAGCAAGAGGCAGTGGTTTACATGAGTGGGTGGAAGAATCTTCAGATAAATGTAAACCAGCAAGAGGCAATGATTTACTCAAGAGTGAGGTGGAGGAATCTAAAGGTAAATGTAAACTAGCAAGAGGCAATGGTTAACACATGAGTGGGGTTTGTGTATGTACTGCCATGAAAAACCAAATGTTTTTCTACATCTGCACAACCCTTCGTCAGGGACATCCACATTTATTCTATAGAGCTTTCGTCAGAAATAAATCAGCATAGTACTAACAACTAAAATGCTGATCAATGTTTTATGAATACGACTAGCAATATCTTAGTTAATTGCTGCACATGTTTTATTAATTTGATTTAATAAATCGTGTAAAAACAGGTATGTATGCACACCCGCAGTACCACAATAGTACAATATTGTGCTGTAAGTTCAACTTACTTTCATTTTGAAGCTTGGGCTTTTTATTCAGTCCTATAATAGTAATTAATATAAATAATGGTTTAATTGCATTGTAAATCAAAACATTTAATAAAGGTACTATGTGTACTTCTTTGATTCAATTCATATTTGTGATCATGTGATCTTGGGTAATGAACTGTGTAAATAGAACATTTTGTAATTTAAACTAGATACAGCTGTATATGACTAGATATGGTTAACTGCTCATGTCTAAGATTTAGACTGCTGCATTGTGAGGCATATTTCATATATAATCAACCAGCAGTGTTGTCGATCCCCTTTGAGTAGAGTATTCTCCATGATAACACTGTCTTGAAGTCCAGAAACTCAAGAAGCCATAACTGTTCTTTTTGCATTCTACATTCAACACTTTGTACACAGTTTGTGAGTGGGGAGCACACATTGCCTCATGCCTGGCAGTCATGTTGAATTATTGTCTCTTAATTTTGAAGCCAGCTGCCAGTGAAAGCAGAACAAAGAGACTGCTGATATAGGCCTGTTTACATTGGCAGATTGTGTATAGACATTATTAAGATTCCTTGTTCGTTGAGAAACTTGTGTGTGTGCGCATGACCTTTTATCACTTCCGGTACACTGATATCTTATAATTACACTATATATTTAATATGCGGGAGTTACATCGATTGATCAAAGAAACTGGATATAAACTAGAGGCAATGGTTTACACATGAGTGGGGTGGAGGAATTTTCAGATAGATGTAATTCAAGATTTAATAAAAAAAATTAATCAGCTACTTTTTAATAATAATTTAATATGCACTAACAGTAGTGTTGATATAGAATGTTTTGGTGTGTTCAGTTATGGTAAATAGTCTCTGTGCGTTTGTGAACTTGTACATGCACACCAGACCCATGGCATTTTCACTGCACCATGAATGACATCCTCCATTCTTTCTTGTACAACATCAGACACATTTTAAACATGTAATCTTTATCTTCTTATCATACTGTACAATATTGGTCAGGGGGGACTTATATAATAGTATCAGGTATTTAATATTATGGGCTAGTGTTTTTTACACCATTAGTGTTATCAATCTCATACATTCTTCCTAAATTGTTTTTAGACTAACATCAACCTGATGTAACAGTTAGGACCATTACAGTTCAGTGGTTGCCAGAGCCATGGATAATTTTGGGCTATTTTTGTAACCAGTGGTCGCTAGAGGCAAATCCACCCTAATAGAGAAAGAGAGAGGAACAAATTGCTATTAAAACCCACGTTGGTGGTGCATAAAAGACAGGTGTACGACAAGAACAGTTTCAACAGGATTGTTTTGACAACTGTTTGGGGGGGTATTGCCTGATGCTTGGGCAGCCATGCAACATTTCCAACAAATAAACCACCTTGCAACCATCCAGTGCCAGAGTCATATTGTGTGATACAGACGTGGACATTACACTGATATTCAGTATTTTGTTGTGATAGTTTGATGTGACAGCCAGGCAACAGAACCCACAGCACGCTAGCCAGTGTGTAATACAAACAGATGATCGTTGACACATACATGAAGCTCTTATATCACACCATGTGTGCCATAATTTAGATGAATGTCCTGACTATGTCATTGACTATTCAGTTTTGCCTGTCATCTTAGCCATTCGGCAGCCTACTTACCTAAGTAGGTGCAACTACCTGAGGATGTTTACTCTGCGAGTGAATGGGTGAACTTCCACACTTGGTACTTAGAAAATTAGCTGATGTACTTTATATGATTGATATTTAGACGGATCATATTTCTAACAAGTGTGTATGTACGTGTGACTATGTAGGTTGACACACCTACCTTTATTGTCTCTTGGTTGTGTTCCATCTATGCATCACAGGTATGTGGTTTTATGCTATTTCTCTGCCTGTAAAGGTGAGTTTTTCATCTACAAAGTTGTGTTGATAATATTTTGTTTATGTCAAGACATTGCTAAAAATGGGGTTAACAGCAATGTGTGCAGTATGAGCACTTAACAAAAGTTTAGAATAATATGTAATGTGGGCTGTTATGACATAGCCAAGGATTGGGTGGCTTCTACATCATCATGGCAGTCTGTAGAAAGTGTTTATGCCTGAAGGATCTGCTTTACTTTTTGTGGGATTTGCATTTCTGGGAGCTATCAGATAACATAAAAATAAGTGCCATTAGTGAACAGGGTCTGCCAGAGATATTTATCGATCAGCTGTTAGGCAGCTGCATCAACACATTAATGGGTGCTGGCATCTGGTGGATAACTCAGTCACTGCATCATGTACAGCTGTTCAGCTTCAGTTTGTAAACATTCATGCTGTGTTTTATTTATGTGATCTGGAATGCTGCTTATCTGGTGTGGAGAAATTTCCTGTGCTATTGATAGATTATCAGATGTGCACATATAGTAACTAAAATAGTGTGATTTTTTATTTGTTTCATACTACAGGCAAATTGCTGGTAGATTAAAAAGACAGGACTGCAACAGGGGCAGTGGGTGCAGACAGGAATGTTCAGGAGTGGAGTGGTTGTTTAATTTTGTACATTTGATTTATGGTTTGGGTCTTTGGGCCAAATTTGCCAACTTAGTAAATGTATTTCTTGGTATACCTATTTAATACTTATAAATTAAACCAGGTTTTTTGAGGTTCAAATGCTTAGTATGTTTGATTAATATGTACTATTGATTTAATGAAAAGGTGCGTTCTTTTGTTAAAATCATTGAAAGAATTGACTTTGACTGTTAGATTGGGTAACTTATGGAAGTGTGAATAGTCTTGTGCTATAGTGTACATACTTTTGTCATATTTTCACAGAATGTTGATCAGATCCGGTCAAAATTTTATGATTTGTCCGATTTGTTGATTTCACCAAAACTGAATAACAAGGTTGTATAAATGAGCTAGCTATTAAATCATAACTGGTGGATAGTAGATAGGTTCAATGTTTTTGAATGAATGTGAAAAGACATGACAAGAAAATAGAATTTAATAAAATTGGTGAATTGATTGAATTTGTATAAAACATGTCATTCTTGGTGATTTTAGTGCATATTTTGAACTTTTTATTGTACATTTAAATTAGATTTTTTACTGAAATCCATGATATAGATATCTTTGGTTGTTGATCATTACCAGTTGACTATTTCAGCATGTTACTGTGCATGCCTAAAGGGTGGTACTGATTCAATATAACATTCTACATTACGCTATTTAAGGTAAAGGTTAAAAGATGTATATCGCTTGCTTAGATCAACATCAACATACAGCTACTTTTATTTCACCATTAATTCCTGTGTGGCTCACAAATCTCTCAAGATCACACATCAGAAATTTCTTGCATCTGTTGCAGTGTGTCCAAAAAGTCAGCGCTGCATGTGGGCTGACATTTACCAAATTAACTGTAAAATATTTTGTTTGTTTGGTTGGTTGAGTGCATAATTCAAGTTTTCATAGTAGAATATATCTCTGTTTACAATGTTAATGTGATTGTTTATATGCACTTTTGATCAAGTGCCTTAGATGTGATAAATTGGGAGACATATAGGATGACATGGTAATTCTTCATTATGGCAAGGATGTAATGTAAAATGTTATAGAGTATCATGGCTCTACTGATACTTGTTTGTACCTTATTGCAAGTAACCAAATATTAGAAAAAAATTAGCAGTGGACATAATATTTTATTATGATGATAAATATTTTCCTTGTAGACACTGGCAGCAGGTGGCCATACATTTTTTTTATTTTGACTACAAAAACAGTTACCTTGGGTTTTGTAATATTTGCTAGACTATAGTGCCAGACTCCTGTGGGACCTGGTCTCAGGTATGCAACCAACCAGAATCGTTAAACATTACGTCATGAACAGAGACAAGCAAAAGTCATCATCAGAGCGACAAACATCTCATTTATATATATTTTAATATATATCACAGATCTGATTATTCAAAAAACAAATGGATCCTGCGCTCAGAACCATCCTAAGTTATCGTAAGGTTACATTTAGGTGAACAATGTGTATATGTTTATAAACAAGGTTGACACATATCTTAGAAGGGCGGGTTATACAATAACATATATGAAAAAATGTTGGACTCTCAATAAGCCAATGAATTCCTTGTCCACTTACCATCTTGGCCTTGGATGGCAATCTTGTTAAAATGTTGTTTGAATCAACACCGGTATGCACAACTGTCTGTCTACAACAGGGTGAATTATTGTGGCCCGATGAGGTGACTACAAGTCATGTGATGTTGGAGCCGTCACATGACCGGGTACCGCCAAAGAAGGAGCGCCCCAAGTCATGCCTGAGTGTCCCCGGATTGCCTTTGGCCACTCTCCCAGCCTTACACCGTGGATGTAGATCTCATCCCAAGGAACGATCCACCTCAGATTTAGGTAATTTGGGGGGCTTCGAAAATGTTTACTAAAAATCCAGTAATATTTTGGAAATGCGTGGGTGGGTGGGTGGGTGGGTGGGTGGGTGGGTGGGTGGGTTGGTGGGTGGGTGGGTGGGTGGGTGGGTGGGTGGGTGGGTGGGTGGGTGGGTGGCTATATTTTTAAACAAACGATATTTATGTAATAGATTGTTAGGCATATGATGCTAAACATATTTTTAGTTGTAACAAACAACAGAAAATGTGATCTAATCAATTATGAGTACTGCTATGGACCATATTAAAATGATGGTGAACATACACAGCATGGTGGTTAACATACATGGTGGTGAAGATACACATACATGGTGGTTAACATACACGTACATCATGGTGAAGATACACATACATGGTGGTTAACATACACATACATGGTGGTGAACATACACATACATGGTGGTGAACATACACATACATGGTGGTGAACATACACATACATGGTGGTGAACATACACTTACATGGTGGTGAACATATACGTACATGGTGGTGAAGATACACGTACATGGTGATGAACGTATACATATATGGTGAAGATACACATACATGTTGGTTAACATACACATACATGGTGGTGAACAAACACATACATGGTGGTGAACATACACATACAAGGTGGTGAACATATACGTACATGGTGGTGAACATACACGTACATGGTGGTGAACATACACGTACATGGTGGTGAACATATACATATATGGTGAACATACACATACATGGTGGTGAAGATACACATACATGGTGGTGAACATACACATACATGGTGGTTAATATACACATACATGGTGGTGAACATACATATACATGGTGGTGAACATACACATACATGGTGGTGAACATACACGTATATGGTGGTGAACATACGCATACATGGTGGTGAACATACACATACATGGTGGTGAACATACACATACATGGTGGTGAACATATACGTACATGGTGGTGAACATACACATACATGGTGGTGAACATACACGTACATGGTGGTGAACATATACATATATGGTGAACATACACATACATGGTGGTGAACATACACATACATGGTGGTGAACATACACATACATGGTGGTGAACATACACATACATGGTGGTTAATATACACATACATGGTGGTGAACATACACGTACATGGTGGTGAACATACACATACATGGTGGTGAACATACACGTATATGGTGGTGAACATACACGGCTGTTTTGATGGGTGTTAACATAACAACTGTTTCACACAGCAAATGTAATTGGCTATGATGTACTCTTGGGTGCCAAATAAACGTATAGGCCAAATAACAGTATAGGGTGGCAAATCGGTCAAATTTAATAATAGTATAGTGCCGAATCACAGTATAGGGGGGCAAATTGTTCAAAACAAATAATAGTACAGTGCGAAAAAAGTCACTAGTATATTTGTCTTTTATTGCCGTAGGCGTACTGATTTTTGCTAGACGAGAAACCAAGGCGTCCCTAGAAAACTATGCGGATCGCCGTGTATTTTGGGTTTTTTCCTGTTGAATATGCATAAACTTTGCGCGTATTTGCGTCACCGTAATCGCATTTGATATCTATCAAAAACCGGGCAATTTTCCGTATTTAAATGGACATTTTTATTGAATTGAATACGCAAGCCTATTTCAGCGGAAACCGCCATCAACCGGTTACGACTGGTTTGAGGCGCTGCACATGGCGGCCATTTATGGTCGGTTTTCGCGGTGATAATGGCATTTTAACTAATAACATACCATGTTAAGCTCCCAGGAACTAAGTATTCTGACCGATTCGTCGAATCATGGAAATCTAATGGTCTAACGCTTCGGGATCAAAATCTAGGATCCTCAGAAGCAAGGGATCCCGTTAAATTCACGACTGTTGTTCGAAAGGATGAAAACTTTGCCGTCAGAGGGAGTCACATGCAGCTCCAGTTGGAGCAAGTGATTTCAGCGCGAACGGTAAACCGCTCCGTCGGTGATTGATTAGCGCTGGCAATAGGGAGCGAGAGCGATTGCTCTACTAAAAATTATATCCTGCACAATTTGCCACGATTATCGGAGAATATAGGCTGGCACAAATATTTTAATTTAATAATAGTATAGTGCCAAACAAGGTGCGTATAGGGTGGCATTTTTCATCAAATAAATACGCGTATAGGGACATTTATTCGGCACTCAAGAGTAACTGTGAAGTTATTGATTTAAGTATTATTAGCTCTGTAATGAAGTATTTCCTATGTTCGAGGAAGCTATTGCGTGTGCATAAGTCAATATTTCTAAGAAAACAGCCTTCTAGTCCTAGATGGTTATAATTGGAACCGCAACAACACTTTTCTATATATGAAATTTATTCCACAACTACAAAGACAGCTAATGAATCTGTAAGAAATAGATGTCATGTGCACATGCACATAGTAAGTAGTTAATGTAAATAAAATTTGATGTGTTATTTTGGTAAATTTCCTTATTTCTGGAGCACCACAGTTATAAATAAAATTTTATATTGAATCTGTTGTCTCTATGCACAACAGTGCTACATATTTCATTCACTACAGCTGTAGTTTTACCTGCCGTGTTCCCCAGGTGGCAGGGCAGTAGTGTTGGAAGCGCTGCGGCAATATCATCTGACAGACAGAGTCAGTTCTACGACAACATTGGTGGAGACTGACATAATGGGACCAGTGTCAGCTGTGGAGCGTTGCAGGATGAAAGGCAGACGGGTGAGTGTCAGAAGTTGCAACTGGACATTGGTGATGGATCATTAATGTCTTGTGGACAGTGTTGTGCATTGATCACTGTTCCAGATTATTGATAAAATTTTCAAAAATGAGATGGTTGGCATAGCAGTATGGCGGCTGTTTTTCACAGTGTGCACCAGCTCACGCACGCACGCACGCACGCACGCACGCACGCACGCACACATTATTCCCCAATTATAAAAGATTTATATAATTTTTTATATCTCCAATATGTTGGATTGACAGTAGCTGTATATATGTTCTTGGCATGTCTGTGATAGTAACATATGAAAGCAACATTGAGCCTTCCTCACATTCTGGTCAATACGTTGACCACCCAGTCAAGAAGCCCATCATGTGTTAGATAAACGAGACACAATGTCAGGACATGTGCATGTGCATAGAGATTGAGACATTTATTTCTATGTACTAGAATCTTTTGGATGGCTGTAAATTAAATTATGTTTAAGTATCTGAATAAATATGGACAGTACAATATTACAAATTACCCCTGTTATTCTGCCCTGCTCTCCTTTACAAAAGCTTTGATATTTATTACAGAAGATTACTTCACCCATAATTTTTAATATAATAAATATTTTACATGAGTAAAGTGTTAATTCCATTTTTTATCCTTAGATGTCAACACCACACCCAATCAAGCTGCGAGAGTGTCGAAGTCCGCCATTGAGAAAACGAACATCATACAATGTGGTACAGACACTGCCCAGGCGCAGCAGTGCACCAGAGTTGATCGACAGAAAAGTACAGTTCAGGTGGAGGAGCAGTTGTTGTCAAGGTGAAATGATCATTGGTTTTTGTTGTTGTTGTTGTTGTTGTTGTTACAATGAATCAGAATTGATATTTATAGCGTTGCAAATGTGGGCTTGCACTGTGATTTTTGAGGGTGCTTTATTGTTATAATATATAGTATTCAATAGACACAACAGTCTACACTACTTGTACTAAGCAGACATCATAACTGTTTCGTTGCAGAAGGATTTTGCCAATTCTTTTTTATTATGCAGCATATAAGTCATTTCTATGCATAGTTTGCTTTTTGTTTTTTCCAAGATTCACATTTCTCTACATACTTTACTTTTTAAACTTAAATATACTGTTGCCTTCAGTGGCAGGCATGACAAATTATATAAAAATAGCACACTGAAGTTTTACTCAGAAGCAATATGTAAGATTTGTTTATTGATATACAGTAATTTTCAGGTGAGTTTGTTTATTTGTGTGATGTTATAGAAATGTTGTAATACAATGTGACATGTTGAGTGTGACATGAAGACAGACAATAGATCAGTTGACAGATGTGGGTGGCTACCAGTATAATCGCCGAGCGCGGTGCCCCCAGGTATGAACTGTTACAGCTGTAGAGACGTGACAATGAAGAAGGTTTATGTGATGGCTCGTGGGCACACTGTGACACATTCATTGAATATTTCCTGTGTAGGCCATGTCAGTGTGCAATACACAGACAGGATACACAGAGGTGACGAACTACACACAGCGACACTGGAGGATCTTTGTGGATATTAACATGGATGAATTTTGTTTAAATACAAAGAACCTCTGCTTTTGACGTCTTCACGATATTCAGCATTGATTAATTCCCTCTTCAACTGCGGAATATATCTCTCTGAGCCACGACCAAGCATTTCTTATTTATGACTGATCCACAGGACATCCTGTGACCATCACAGATCAACAGTGTCCACATCCAGTGGGGATATCATCCGGCCTAAATCCACCAAACAGTGGAATAGTGATTGTGTGGACGGACAGATGTCACCAGGTTCACAGACAGAGGGGCCAATAGAAGGAATTAGTGGACTGATAGAGTGTGCCACATGTACTGAGCTATATTGTGGATGTACTGGACCACGGCAGACAATGTTATCAGTGTCGACTCTTCATTCATGTGGTCATCTTCAAGGTACTCATGACAGTTAGTATGTGATACTGTATGTGCATATACTATATATTTAGTTTTATATTTTGTCATGGAATGATGGTAGACATGTTGGGTAATGTTAGCATGATGTAGGACTTGTTCATGCCCTATTCCTGGTCACAGTTGAGGTTTCACATATGAAGCTGTGTGGAGAAGCATTGAAGGTGCCAATTAATCAAACCCTTCAGTGGATGGTACCATTTAAACCTATTTACAATGTTACTGTGTTAGAATAGCCTTAGATGACATTCATTAATTTGCTGTTGACAATAATGGACATACAAAGATAACCATGTAATCACATGCATTAATAGCTGTTAATAAAAATTTTAAAATGAGATGTCATTTATAATTGGCTCTGAAACAATGACTATGTGGTTTTAAATTGTTTTGTCCATCAGTTTATTGGACAGTTGAACCTGGGAATGTGGCAGCTGAAATATGCGTTTTTAATTTTGATATGTAATATGCACAAGTAAGTTGAAGGTTGCTTATAATAAATCTGGCTGAATTTAGGATCTGCATTTGCTATTGTCATGTTCCTGCAGAGTCATCAGCACAGGCGGGAGACCTGGCTTTCAGGATACGGAAGTGTCTGAGTGATGGAGAGAAAGCCTTGCCGACACTGGACGACAGCAGCTGTGACGAGATAACACCAACGATATCATCAGTGCGTCGAAGTAGTGGTGACATCCTACAGGGGGTGAGTGTTACATACTCTCTATATCTTGTCAAAATCTCCATTAAAATAGCTGCTGTCTTGCTACGGAACTTTTGGAAACTGGTTTACTTATAAAGTTGTGGGAAATATTGACTGTTTTTGAGGAATTTTGTGCAAGATGCTCCTGCAGAAATGAAATTTTTGAGAAATTATGATAATGTTTAAAAAAAACCTAAAGCAATGAAATTGTTTTTGGAAGTTGACAAACAAAACATTGTGCTAACATTTTAATTAGCCAGTATAATTTCCATTGTTTCATTTGGATGGAACACAGATAGAAATCTGGATATAATCTTTTGAGGATACGGACACTGGTCCTTCGTAGATATGCTATATCATCATGCTTACTAGAAAGAATTAAAACTGTGATAACACTCTTGTACTTCCAGATTTTTGCGAGAAGCAGTTCGCAGCCGACATATGCAGATGCATTGTGGGACCATGTGACCCTGGACGTAGAAGAGCTGGGCTTCACCGCGGGAGACGTAATTGAAGTGCTGGACACCACGGGAAGGGATTGGTGGTACGGAACTATGGGAGACCGCGAAGGATGGTTCCCGGCCACATTCGTCAGGGTCAGTGCAATTGTATCCCTAACAGACTCCCTATAATGTAAATGTGTCAACAGTTACTTAGACATGTTACTCTGTATCACTGCCACCTTAACAAGTAAAATAACTTCAGAAATACAGCTTTTAATTCAATGACTTCAAAAAATTATTTGTAGACACCAAAATTGTTCCTGTGTAGAAATGGGAACCAAAGTTACTGGACAGATTTTGTAGGAAATTGTTGGCCATTTTAAATTTCAAGATAGATACCATACATAAGAAAAAATTGTTTTCCTTTTTTCTAGGAGATCAAAGATATTTTGTCATATGGAGTTAAAAAATGAAACTGACAATCATTGAGACAATAGCGGCAGTTTTAAAGTGGTTTGTGACAGCTGTTGTGCATCAAAGTCATTAAATTTATAATATACATGATATAATGTGTAGCATGTGTTTAATTAATGGAGCTTTTTACACATGTGGTTGTCCCTCTATAATTGTTGTGTAATTAATTGATCTTCTGCTGGACCATTCATCTGTCATTAATTTTGTGTCTAATTAATTGTGCTTGAACTGTATGACCAGATGTACAGTGGTTGTGAGCTCTGGCAAATGTACAGTGGTTGTGAGCTCTAGCAAATGTACAGTGGCTGTGAGCTCTAGCAAATGTACAGTGGTTGTGAGCTCTAGCAAATGTACAGTGGTTGTGAGCTCTAGCAAATGTACAGTGGTTGTGAGCTCTAGCAAATGTACAGTGGTTGTGAGCTCTAGCAAATGTTAAGTGGTTGTGAGCTCCAGCAAATGTACATTGGTTGTGAGCTCTAGCAAATGTACAGTGGTTGTGAGCTCTAGCAAATGTACAGTGGTTGTCAGCTCTAGCAAATGTACAGTGGTTGTGAGCTCTAGCAAATGTACAGTGGTTGTGAGCTCTAGCAAATGTACAGTGGTTGTGAGCTCTAGCAAATGTACAGTGGTTGTGAGCTCTAGCAAATGTACAGTGGTTGTCAGCTCTAGCAAATGTACAGTGGTTGTGAGCTCTAGCAAATGTGCAGTGGTTGTGAGCTCCAGCAAATGTTAAGTGGTTGTCAGCTCCAGCAAATGTATTACAGCAAACGTTTGCTTTATGGTTTTATAAATAAAATACCATCACAGAAAATTTCCATCAGTGTTAGTTGATTAGGCAACAATGGTAGATGCTTATTCTGTAATGAGTTTTTGAATACCTCCCAACAGCATGCACAACACTATACTTAGTTATTGACTGTGTTTTTCTTTCAGATCTGCAATAACTGGGACAACACAGCTGATGAGTTCGCATTGAGAGTGAAAGAAGGTAGTATTGACTCGGACACTGCACTGCGTAGCTACAGCGCAAATCTGCTAAGCAAGGACCAGGCTCGTGCAAACGTAGTGCTTGAGATTATTCATGCTGAGCGTGACTATGTGAAGCACTTGCACGATGTTTTAGAAGTAGGTATATTCATTCAGAGTCGATACGGGAGGTTTTTTTTTTTTATGCTTACCCCATGTTGAATTAAGTTGTACGCAAATAGTGGTGTAATTATTTTACATTGATGTGATTGTCTTTGATGTTAGTTGTGTCATGTTGAGTTTGATTACACATTATCATTTACCAATATGATTAAGGTAGTCATATTAGTTTCTCAGATTATTTCAGTTGCAATTACAGAAATGGTAATGTGATTACATTATTTTTTATAAGATTACAGTTTAATGTTTTATATTCCCTAATTGGTTATTGGTCACAGTTATCATATTGTACAGTACTTCAGAAAGTGACAGTTATGATTACACCTTATAGTGTAATCAAGTACAACCATTTACGACTACAAATACAATTGGATCTGACCATTGTTCCAGGCATCAGAAAACATGTATATATGTTGCACTGTACTGACAATAAGTTAGCAGGAAGAAAGCTTTCTGTACCAGTGCTCTGTCTGTTTTTGAATCTACAGGGCTATGTAGAGAAAGCCTGCAGACGTCCAGAGATGTTCTCTGAAGACACACTCAACACAATCTTTGGCAACATAGTAGAGCTTCATGACTTCTCAAGCACCTTTCTGCAGGACCTTGAGAGTCACATTGTAGATGGTGTACCTCATCTCAGTCAGCTAGGGGACTGCTTCCTCCAGCATGTGAGTATCTCACAGTGTGGCTGGTACTGGCTCAGTGGCTACATGCCATGTAAGCCACATAGGCCATGTCAGCCACATAGGTCATGTAAGCCACATAGGCTATGTGAGCCACATAGGCCATGTAAGCCACATAGGCCATGTAAGCCACATATGCCATGTGAGCCACGTAGGCCATGTGAGCCAATAGGCCATGTAAGCCACATAGGCCATGTGAGCTACATAGACCATGTAAGCCACATAGACCATGTAAGCCACATAGGCCATGTGAGCCACATAGGCCATGTGAGCCACATAAGCCATGTGAGCCACATATGACTTGTGTGCTCAGTATGCCTTCTTCTTGTGTGACTCTAACATTTGTGTATTGCTGCCTATAAACAGAAAATAGAGAGGGTACATGTGACACGGGAAATATTGTGAATTGTGTAACTAGTGTATTGCCTTAGGCCGTTAAGATGCTACAGCAAAAGTATGCAGAGGAGTGTGCTTCCACAAATCAGAAACCAAAGTACAACACATTTTACAAATGTCAGCACACTTTGATTACTTATTCATTGCCAACAAGCCTAGTGAAAGCACAAATAATTTCTTCACACTATCACATATCACAAAAATTAGCAATCTACAAGCAGTTACCTGGTACTTCAACATTATTATAGATTCTGGCCAGCTCTCATTCAGCCTGTTTCAGTTTTGTAATGTACTCAGTAAGCTAGTATATGGTTGTTGTGGTTCATTTCATGGAAATTGTGTTTCTTTTGCATTTGTTATGTACATCATATTATTATTATTATACATTTATAATGCGCCGTGTATCCGGGTTAAAAACCTGCTCATAGGCGCTAACAAGATAATGCTAAATAATTTAAAATAAATTGAAGAGCTAAAATAAAATGTGGTTAAGAGACAGGTAAATATAAGTTAAATAAAAATTTCAATAAATGATTTTAATGAATTAGTTATGTAAAGAAGTTAAATAAATACATTAAATAAAAAAAAATAAATAAATAATAAATAAAAAGTTAAAATAAACAACTACAATAAAATTGATACATTAGATAAACATATAAGTTAATCTGATAAGTTAAATAAACAAATTAAATAAATAATAAGTTAAATAAGTAAAATGTTCGAGTGATTAAAATGTCAACATAGTGTTCAGAAGGCTTCGCGAAAGAGATGTGTTTTTAGAAGTGACTTGAATACCGCAACGGAGTTGGCTTGCTTAATTGCGGGAGGTAATGTATAAGTTTACTGCAGTAACTTTCCACCTTGAGCTCCTACTGGGTTGTTATTCTTTCAGAGGCAAGGCTTTGAGCTGTATTCTGAATACTGCAACAACCACCCACTGGCCTGTGAACAACTGCGCCTGCTGAAGCAGAACAAGAAATACCAGCAATTCTTTGAGGTACGCCTAAGTTAGTTTGTGTGTGTATCTTCAGGATGTGTGTCTGCAAAACATTGTTGCTTAGCAGTTATCTTAATAATATGGCAAATTGATTATAATTATCATGAGTATCTGCAAACATGCAGGTACCCACTTTTAATGATATGGTATTTATGAGCATACATGCAATATTGTTAACCCTCTCCTTGCTGTAGGTTATGCATGCAGTATTGTTAACTCTCTGAGTGCTGTAGACTATATATGCAATATTTTAACCCTCTCCTTGCAGTAGACTACATGCAATATTGTTAACCCTCTCCTTGTTGTAGGTTATACATGCAATATTGTTAACCATCTCCGTGCTGTAGGTTATACATGCAATATTGTTAACCCTCTCTGCTGTAGGCTATGCATGCAATATTGTTAACCCTCTCAATGCTGTAGGCTATACGTGCAATATTGTTAACTCTCTCCTTGCTGTAGGCATGCCGCCTGCTGCAGCAAATGATAGAGATTCCCCTCGAGGGATTCCTGCTCATTCCCGTCCAGAAGATCTGCAAATACCCCCTGCAGCTGAAGGAGCTGCTGCGGTTCACTCGCCCCCACCACCCTGATTACTACTGCCTACAGAGGGCACTTGTGTGTATGAGACACATCGCGGCACTCATCAATGAACGGAAGCGCAAGATGGAGAGCCTACAGAAACTGGCTGAGTGGCAGAACGCTGTCAACGACTGGCAGGTGGGTTGTTATTTAGGGACTTTGTAAATATAAACAATTCCAATAACCAAACAAATTTGGGTAGGTTAAGGGTACACTTGGATTATCACAAAACAATTGGAAAGGTATATATTTGGATTTTTTTCCCAGTTTAAATATTGCAATAATTGGCTGTCCATTCACTGTATTGTCAATGCGTTTACAGTGCCTCCATATGTGGGTGGGTGGGGGTCAATCCAATTTGTTATATTTACAAAGCCCCTTAGACTCATAATTGTTGTCCACGTGACTATAATGTTCGCTTTGTAAAAGTTAAACAAATATGACATTCCCCACATTAAATTTGGCAGCCTTACTTCATGAGGTTTACCATGGACTGCAAAGACCTTGAGTATAACATCTATGTCTGCAGTCTTTTAGACATTCACCCCAGTTCCCTGGATTAGATGGCAAATTTTTTATTCTAAGTCCTAGGTTGTCCATTAGCCCACTGACAGTTTGTAAAGTTGGATAGCAACAAAGTTAAACTTATTGGTAGGTGTTGTTAATGCTTGTTCCTCAATGTTCTTGTTATTTATTATTAAAAAGGAAACATTTGCTTAGAACTACAGAATAACAATCTTCATAAAAAGACAGAAAGATTCTTGAAAAAAAATCTTTAAACTTCCTACATGTACACATAGTTCACCCATGGTATTGTACTTGTTTCCAGGGTACGGACTTAATTGAGACCAGCTCCGAGCTTATCCATAGTGGGGAACTGATGAAAGTGAACTCAAGTGGATGGTCCCAGGACCGGGTCTTCTTCCTCTTTGACCATCAGATGATCTACTGCAAGAAGGTCTGTCTCGTGGTACTATTTAAGTTTAGACTTATGTTGAACATTTATTTGTCTGTGATTGTTTTACTTCAGTTAGGGAAATAAATGTCTTGGAATGACACATCTACATTTATTTTTTATATATATTCCTGAACATGTTTCCCACACATATAAAAATATGAAAAAAATTAATAAAATACAAAATTCATATAGTTCCACATTCACTGAGTCCTCTATGGCACTTAGTGAATGTGGTGCTTTGAATAATAGTGTGAACATACTGTATAAAACGTGATAAAACAACAAAGACAGTTTCTGTGATTTCACCTTGGTGTAGTAAGTTGTTTAGTTACGTGACATGAATGTCCACTCACGTCTAGTAGCGGACACTTAATACATAGAAAATCATGTGTGAAACAAAAATCTTATTCAGCAACAACTGGTGTGTTTTCTACAGGACATGTTGTGGCGGGACCTACTGATCTACAAAGGCAGAATTGACATGGACAACTGTGAGGCGTGTCCTATCACTGACGGCAAAGGTAAAGTGATCTTCCCTTTTGTGTCACGTGGGTTGCCAGCTCCTCAATACGAATTGAGCCGCATATGGCTTGCTGGTTTAGAACCACAACTACAAAATAAATAGAATTTTTTACATTTTGGCAGCATTAGTAATATGCATTTAATATAACTAATTTTAGGTATATTAATTAATTTTAATTAATGAATATGCACGTTTAGACATTTTTGTAAAAAAAAATTATGTTTAACTAGACATTACCCTGTAAATAGTATCACTTGTTATGACAGATGCGATGTTCAACGCGCAAGTTAAGAATGCCTTCAAGGTGTTTGACCTGAGCCGTCACAAGTGGTACCTGCTGCAGTGTCACAGTGACATTGAGAAACAGCAGTGGCTGGATGCCCTGCAGTTGGAACGACAGAGAGTTAGAAGTGACGTCGAGAACGGGTTCAACCTGCCTGAGTTCCGAAGTAAAGTCGCCTTCCTTAATCATCGACAGCAAGTGTGCGCCGCAGGCGGCAAACTAGGTGAGAAGCCTGTGGCAGGCTGATGTTGCTTTTTGGCATAGTTTTTTATGGTCTTTATGAAACATCACCTAAAAAGACAAAAAGTGAAAGTTTTGTTTTTCTGGAATATTTTTTAATGTGTTAGGTTAAGTCTGAGAGAAAATGGTTAGTCTATCTTAAAACCTTTTACTAAAACCTCTCAAAATAACCATAGAATATCCGCCCCAACCACCTTAATAGATTTGGTGATGATGTAGATTGGTAGGATGTTGAGTGGTATCAATA
This sequence comes from Lamellibrachia satsuma, assembly GCA_033239005.1. Taxonomy (NCBI): domain Eukaryota; kingdom Metazoa; phylum Annelida; class Polychaeta; order Sabellida; family Siboglinidae; genus Lamellibrachia; species Lamellibrachia satsuma. The sequence continues at coordinate 3,023,220 of BSQZ01000057.1, forward strand.
TCACAATTTGCTTCTGTAGAACTTTGCATCATTTGCAATATTGTTAAAAATGGTTTACCAAAAACTAATAAAAAATATGTGCTCATCTCAAACTTTCACTGTTCATTCAAATTATTATTAAACTATTTTAACAATATCAGTGTATGTACGATTCTATTTGTAGTTTGTTTATTTATATCAAAATAAGTAACTGCAGTGGCATACACATTTACTATACATATAAAACGACTACATTTCAATGTGCTCCAGTGTATTTACGAGTTGTTTTATTGTGTATCACAGGGAAAGGTGACAAACGGAAGTCAATGGAAGCCAGCACATCTTTCTGCAGTCAGGACATGCCACTAAACTTGCTGGGACATTCGTCCCTTCCCCGATGTGTCTCCACTCCCGGACAGGCGAAGAAGACAGGATTCCACCCATTTGGCCGACGGAAAGGGAAGCGATGACAATAGGCATTGTGGGAGTGACAGTAGATCACCTTGACTGACTGCAGCTTTAAATCATCTGAATCAACATTTATTGCATACTTTCCTAAAAAGGAACAGCATTAAAGCCAGGAACTGTACTGATATGTTATTATGACTATTATAAGAAGTCTTTCATGCATTTCGTTACCATGCACACATGTTTGTGTACCCGTTATCCTCCATTGTATTATACCCCCAGTGTATTAAAGATGCAGTTTAACATGACTGAAACGTGTATACACGGCTGCAGTGTCTTTTTTAATGAACTATTTACAGATTTTGTTATCTGTCAAACACAACAGCATGACATTTGTGTCAATGCATCATTCAGCATTTGCAGCAGCATCCATTTAGGTTGATAACAGAGTACTTACTGCATCCGTGGCTTCTATCTTATACTACCTCATGAAGAACTCTGAATTATATGACTCCCATTGTTACTTGTATTATGTGACTACACTATGTAGGATAAATGGTGCTTAACATTTTTATTTAAAGTGAATCTGCATTGAATGTTGTTTATATTGACAGCTGAATGTAGCCACCAAACTTCAGTTTTACAGTTATAAAAACTTGTTAAGCATAGCATTCGTTTTGTAGGTGGTTGGTAATTGGCATGATGACAAACTAGTATGAGCCATTATTTTATTGTACCTTATAGAACGCTATCTGCTAATAGAAAAGTTCTCAGTTTTTAATAATGTATCTATTTTTCCCAAATATGCCAAAATTGACGTGATCAACAGTAATGTCTAGTTTATTGTTTCTACAGGATCACTTCAATGTCAAGTGTTAAGAGCTACTGTTATGAGTACTTCTATAAGAAGTGTTAAAGTGGGCACCTGGGTCAAACAATCAAGCTAGAACACAGCAAAAAGCATCAACAGTTCAGATACTTTACTGTACATAGTAACATTTCCACATAGCTGAATATTTTGCAAATAACAAATGTCCATGATAGTGGCCTTTATTTCTACTGGTCTGGACTTGTCCATCAACTGTTTCTAAAATACAGTGTTCTTAAAGCAAAAAAAGTCATGGTTTGGGGGCTTTGCACCTAAGGAGTGAATACAAACTAACCATTTTCAACTACAATCAAGAATATCACGCCAGTGGTTTACACAAAATTTCTAAAAGTGAGAGATTCTGGACATGTCAGTGTTCCTGGTAGCTGACATGTTGACCAGGGCGACCAATAAGCGCCTGGCGATTCTTGGAAATCGATGCAACTACACTTCCGCTGTGATGTGTTAAGTGTCTTTGACCAGATCAAAGGGCAAACGGGTATACGTTGAAGCAAAGCAAACTCACTATCAAGTGAGTTGCTAAATCAGAACTGGAGTAATTTAGTAAACAAAGGCCACAATATGTTGCATAAGTTGAGTTTAGATGCAAACAGCATGGTCATGTTCTATTAGCAAGTACATGATGAGGTGTTTACAAATAGATTTTCCTTTAGTGAGCAAATATTGCCAGACTACAGGCACTTGTGATGTAGGGTTATCTAACAGCATGGCACAGTCCATGAAATAAAGATGCTAATAAGCCACTGGCCATGTGTCTTGCACTGTGCATCTAACAGTTGTTATTGATACAGTCCTTACTCAAGTGGGATTGTTCCCATAGATTATGCCCATCAATACCATAGATAAATGAAAAACCATATCAGCTTTTATCTCTGCCTGCATGGTTTCAAGTAATCCTAAGTGGTCTTGCAGGGGCATGTATTATGGTTCTCTCGTTATACTAAATGGATGCAGTCAAATCTAATAGGCATTTTGGAATGATGACAGCCCAGAGAAGACTTAGTTTTTGTTGTAAATATAACGGTTGCAAAATTATGTTGACAATGTGTAAATATGCACAGCTCATATTGGAAACTAACAATGTTAAACTCAAAGTTTGTTAATTGTGTAAGGTCTAGTTTACTCCTGCACATGACTGTGCAGTGTTTGGTAGATGTGCCAAAGAATTTTTACTGTTCATTGTGAACTGTGTATGTTTAAAGAGGACAACGAGATATATAATATCTTTGAATATGTTTATTAAAATACTGCCCTGTCAACAACAAACTATTTTGTGTTATCTTGCATCATCTCATATAATGGTTGCAGACTGTAACAATTATTTTGTGTACATTAGCTGCACATATGTGTGATGGTTCTAAATTAAGGGTACAGAAGGGGAAATTGTAATAGAGGAATAACCATGCATCAGTACCAAATCCTCAAACCCTAAAAGGTTTATATTATATCAGTTATTGCAGGGGCAGATCTAGGCTTTGTTGGCAGGGGAGTCACAGGCAGTCGTAGTCATGTTGTTCTACTTATGAACTGGGGGAGGGGGCTTAGACGGGGTTCATATTAACCGGCTACTAAAACTTCAGTCCTTATATTGACACTTGTTCCAATGTAGGCTTATATATGTGGTCCTTTACCGTAATATTTGCCACGGACACAGTGGGGTCTAAGACCCCCTTCCATGATCTAGGGGGGTCTTAAGATTTGCTGCTTTCATGGTTATTGTATAGTACATCAATACGTGTGCATGCATGTATATACTATAACCTATAGCTAGTCAGCGTGCACATAAATATTTCTCATAACCACATCCTGTAAGATACAGATGCTGTAATTGTTTGGGTTAAGTTTTGTAGATATAGAACAAATACGTCAGCATTCTGTTTTCCCATTTTGTTTACTTGCAACAGTTGCGGAAATCCAAAAGTAGTGTTTGTTAATCACAAATATTTACCATCAGGTTCACTGAAAAAGTATTTTATATAACCTTTTTATTTTTTAGTTAAAAGCAGAATAAGAATCATTTATTTGACCATACGATCATATTAAATGCAGCATATACACACACACACACATATATATATATATAAATTAATGTATGGTGAGGGAGAATCTTATTAAGGCATGAAGTTTGGATTGGTAGTGTAATTTTTTGAAAGAATGAGTGAGCTGTGATTGTATAGAAAAATACTGACATTGTTATTTTAATTTATTTTTAATGTTGATGTTAAAATCGCCAGCTATAACTACTTCACTATTTGATCTGCATAACGAATTAAGTATAGGTATTAGATTATATGTAAACACACAGTGATTTTCTGATTTATTGGTGGTTGGTATATGTTTCCAATTATAATTTTCTTTGTAGGGTACTGCCTAATACTTCAATAAATTGTCCTTCCCAAATATCAGATGTGTTGTACACGTTTAGGATTTTATGTTTATAATCATTATTCAAATATATTAGAAGACCACCACGGGCACTACATACTTTAGCCACAGACAGACTGAATCCGACCAAATCCAAAAGTGAAGTATCAGAGTTATCTGTTAGCTAAGTTTCCTGAAAACATATAACACTGATTTTACAATAGTATTTTTAGACTATCAATTTTAGCATTTATACTTCAACAATTTAAACTTAATATTGTAAAGTTGTTAGTTTTTGCTTTTAAAATATTAATTAAACTGTCATCATCAAAACATGGAGAATGTCTTATTATTTCAGGTATTCCATAGATAGAGTCGTCAACAGGGTTAGTATTATTATTAAGGAGATGTGTAAGAGAATTGAGACTTAATCCTCCAAAACATCTTTAAAATCATCCTAATTAATCAAGGGTGCTAAAAAAGGCAATACTGACTAGATAATTGACATGTATTATTGATTATTAATTTTGCAACGTGTAAAAGTTCATCGTCATTATTAGTGACATCCAGCTTTATAAATATATAAACAATTCGTTTTAGATCTACTATTCAGGCATACCATTGAACACGTTTGAGAAACTACAATTAACATGATGGCAAGAAGATTGGTAATAGTGTGATAATTTAACAGATATAAAAGAACTACGTGCAAAACAGGTAGTGGTAAACTACTTTAACATTTCACTTAGCACAGTTGGCATATTTTTTACAAACCAAAAACCTTTGAATAATACTAGTTAAAGGAGAGAAAATAGATATACACTCAGACTCTGTACAACATATATAATGGAGCACAACCTGACAGATATATCCAAATTATGAATGAATGAACTGTATTTATTTTGACATTCGTCAAACACATTTGGAAATAGCTTCTTCCCATCTACAATAAAAGATTGGGATTATCTACTGCCAAGCATTATTTCGTGGAATTGACACATGATTCAAGAAGTTTCTTTCAACATCTAAGTAATATTGCGCGATACTACCGGTATTTCGTTGTATTTTGTTCTTCGCGATACGTATCGCGAAACGCCTTCAATGTTTAAATGTACCAGTGCCAGTGGCAGTAATCAGTATATACAATTATTTTTCTAACTTGTCAAAAGTGAGCTTAATGAGTACTTATGAGTTATGACTGAACCAGGTCCAGTCATAATCTTTATAATTATTATCTGTTCATGATTCAGGTTTGAGCAATTTATTCTCAGAGAATTACGTTACGATGTAGTACCCTACTAAAGCTACCATGCGCACTAGCGTCCAATGGACACAAGAAATCCAACAGATGGCGATATTGGTTAATGTTTGTGTCGACGATAGATGGCGACACGGTACGCACAGAATCTCCCTCGTGACGTCACTTTGTAGTATGGCTGGCTGTGTAGTAGGTGCAACGCTTCGGCGATCGCAAATTTCCCGGTGTTTCAGCACACAAGTACTAGCACATCACAACATCAAGGTAAGCGCGCGCTACGTATATTCCCCGTCTTTTTTACTGATCTGATGCAGTTTGATATGTGTAAAAATTACCTTGTGGCGAATCCTAAATGCAGTTTACATAACGTAAACATGTCGCTTGAACCCTGGCTTGGGATTGGATTTCCTTTTCTTTTGAATACACCACCATCACGTTCAGTCTGTTTTTGATATTAATTTATTTGACATTTCACATATAATATGATAACCATTATTGGCAGTAAAGGAATTGCATAGTGATACTGTCCCGTCTCCCTTAGGCCATATTTTTATAACTTAAATTATTTTTATTTAATTTCTAGGTGCTCACATAAGTCATAAATCATGAATCTGAACAAGCAGTGTCAGTGAAGTGGTACATTAAATTATTACTAAATAGGAAGGCATAGCTACATATGACAGAACAGTATTCACACTGATACAAATACATAACAGGCTTAGAGAATGTGTAGTCAAGCAGAAACCAGCAGTTTTTACTGGTTACCTAGTGAGATAATGATGTGTAGAACAATGTTGATGCAACGATTAATTATAACAATTTGGCTCAGCGGTGGTGGTTTCTCATGTAGATGGTCACTTGAGCAGGTTTAACTGTACTACAGTGTGCACAAATTCTGTGTTGCAGGTTGGAGATCGCTTGCCAGACATAAATGTTTATGAGAAGACACCTGGCAATGCTGTGAACATCCGGGAGTTGTTCAAAGGGAAGAAAGGAATCTTGTTTGCAGTACCTGGTGCTTTCCTCCCTGGATGTTCCTTGGTATAAATTGCTTAATACCTATCTTATTAGAGTGGACACGATCAGTGGTATTCCCTCCACATGTATACTAACACCATGTTTGGTTTAACATGTTGCTCTCCTCTTTATCCCTGTAGTCCGGGTTGAGACTGGCACCAACACCGGTCATCGATTCTTGTTTCCCTTCTTCTTCATCACTGTCTCCACCAATCATCTCCACTCCCCTCTATCCCTCACCCTCATTGTCCACTCCCACCAAATCTCTGTTCATACAGTCCTCCCATCTCAGTCTCGGTCTTCCTCTCCTCATTCCACTCTAAGCGCATCCACTCTCTTCATCAATCGTAGGCCTTCCATTTTTTCCACATGTCCAGCCCACTTTTGCCAGCTCCTCACCAGCTTCCTCGTGAGACTCTCACACCAACTTCCTCCCTCAGCTCCTCCATTCTTTGCTTATCTATTCTTTTCACTCCCGCACTTCTTCTCACCTAGTTATTCTCACACACTTGCAGTTTCTCTTGTTTTTTTGTCATCGCCATGTTGTCTAGACCATATAGGTATGCTTGTGTTATGCATGAGCTAACACAAAGCAATCAAATTAGGAGGGGCACGGTAGAGTAATGGTTAACATATTCACTTTACATGCCAGTATTCTGGATTCAAGAACCAGAACAGGCACATTAGGTTTGGTGTAAAACCTTGCACTTCATAGATACAATTTGACAAAACATATTTTTTTAGTAACTGTACAGCTTGCACCAGGTATATAAATGTATTTTTAATGTAATCACAATTACTTACCACCAGCTTTGAGTAATTGTATTCATGAATTATACAAAATTAATCATAATCGATTATATTAATAATGCAATCATCCCATAATTCTGTCTGATCCAAAGCAACAAGGTCTAGATGGCATGCAGATAAGCAAACCGTTAGCATATTGTGTCTATTAGTTGTTTTAAATGTTCCAATGTGTAGTTCAAAAGAAGCGTACATAGTTTTCTGTGAGATACTGATATATGTTTGCTGCCAAACTATCAATGAATGTAGTATTAGTTCATTTGTCATACTGCTGTTCTGTTTTAGGGTCACATACCAGAATATGTCAGCCACTTCGATAAATTCCAGGTATTTAATATACGTATATGATTCTCTCTATCGAATAGTGGTGTTAGGTTGTAAAATTTGTGAAGCATGCATGTGCTCACCTCTGCATTTTTCATCTACTACAAAGTACATTGTATTTATCAATATAATTCTCACAGGTGTTTATTTTAATCAGTAAGCAAATTTTTGTGGTGTAATTTATTACATTATATCTTGATTGGTGTAAGGTTAACAATTTGTGTTGATAAATTTTATACAAGTAGGTGTAAACATGTTGTGGATTTGTGTGTGGTTTACCTTGTAGAAAGAAGGGTACAGTGTGCTAGCGTGTGTGTCCGTCAATGATCCGTATGTCATGGATGCATGGCACGGTCAATATGGCTCAGACGAGGTAATCAGATGTGCCATGAATTACTATGATACTTTCAAACTGCTGTCATGACGTGAATTGAATTAGTCGGGTATATGCCATTATAATAAGTTTGGTAATTGGATTATGTAAACTCTTAAAGCAACACTGTGTCTTTGAAAAATGTGACGTATCTACATAATTAAACAATTTTGTGTGAATAATTGACACAGTTTTTCGGTGTCAGATCAGAGCAATAAAAAAACGGTTTACAAACCTGTAGTTTTCACCATCTCTTTATAACCATTTTAACAAATATCTATGATAACAATATGATCTTTGTGATTACCCACAGCTATTCTGGACGATTTATGTATCAGTAAGAGCCTGCATGATTACCATTTCACAAGCTCGGATGCGTTTAATTCTAATGAGTTTAGATTCATCCCACTATGAACATTTACGCATATAATTAATAAACGCTAATTTAAATGTCGTACATGGTGATCATAGGCTGAACATTTTCCATTATATTTCAGATACGGATGTTGGCTGACACAAATTGTGAATTCACAAAAGCTATTGATATGGCAATAGACTTCAGGAGCTTCTTAGGAAATTACAGATCACAAAGGTAACTACATCATTAGTAAACTACCTTTACAGATCACAAAGGTAACTACATCATTAGTAAACTACCTTTGCAGTTTTGTACTCGTCCCATTTCAGATTAATTTCACACAAAACTTGAACATTTAGTATCGACTATTACGTGCAAGCTCTTTTGTGCATATGTGTTGTTTGATGGATTCATAGGACAAACTATTAAATTAATTTTGGTTTGGTTGGACCAAAATGTGTAGGTTGATTGTGACATTACTAACTCAGTTGTAATTTTCTGCTTTGTTTGTTGCTGTGTTGCAAAATAAACATAATTCATTTAATACATTTTATATTATTTTGACACAGATATGTAAATGGCTGAAGTTTATATAATATTAATAACTTTTATTTATAAGCACTGCATATATGGAATACACATTATGTTCAGAGGTGCATAAATACCTGATTGATAAAATGTAACCAATATAATAACAAAACATACACAGTAATATACTGTTAGCAAATAACATTTCATAAAAGTATATTATAAACTAATTCATTAAAATGTAATAAAACAAAACTACAATGGCATCAGGTAAGGTTTATAAGCAGGCCATAATATTACATTATGCCAAAATTGTTATAGTAATTATATGACATGCCTTTTAAACCATTATTTTGTGCATTGGCTTATTGCAGGTATTCGCTGTTGGTTGATGACAGCATTGTGACAAATGTCAGCTATGAGCCTGAGGACACTGGACTAGCCTGCCTACTCTGTATAGAACGCTCAAAGAAAGCACAGCATGCTAAAAACTCCAGTAAAGACGATGTAGGATATAAATATTTATAGATGCTTATTATTACCCACACTGACATGCCAAAGATGTGCAACAGTTTATTTCTGGGGTTTTGTTTCTTTGTTGAAAAATCTAATGCAGTGTGGTGTATTTTACCTGGAAGTGTTGACTTCCTGCTTCAGCAAAGACCAGGATCACATGAAGTACCGGTGCACCTATGTTGACAGCACTATGACTTGCCCAAACTTTGGCAGGTCCATATTTCGTGAGAGCATTTGTCAAGTAACACCAGTCTGTCTTTGATAATGTACAAGTGACACTACTCCTGTGCATAGCGTATGCATCGCTGGGACACAATTTATCATAAATTACTTATAAAGTGTAACAGTATGGTGCATCGTCTTGTATATATCCATGGATGTATTATATATATTCATTTTTGATGCATTAATATATATTGTATTATTACAGAACGTATTTATTGTTATTATTGATCAAAATATCAGTGTAGATCACACCGCCACATCACACTGTTGACTGCCTTCTCCGTCTTTGTGAAGCAAATTTTCTTGATTATGATGGATCCGATGCATGAAATGTGCAGCGGATATCAGTCGGAATGAGACTGTGTGTACAATCTGTACAATCTGAAACGACAGGCTCGATAAGCTCTGGGTGGCACCAGGAAGATGTTGGTGATGCTGCTTGACTTTCAACAGGCGTTCGACACGTGTTGCCTGGCCAACACGTCTACGGGAGTCTTGACAGGTAGATGTAGATAGGGTCTATGCCCATGCCGATCGTGGCACGAGCACAGCCACGTCAAATCGTCGATGCATTCGGTTTGCGGACTTGGTTTCCCGAGGCGCTGATAACTCGAGCTGCAGGCAAAGCAGAAGAATAGAGCACCAAAGTGTGACGTCACGTTGGCATGACAACCAGTTCGCTAGTTACAATATTTTTTAGATATGCTGTTTCAATGGTGTTGCGTTTGGCGCTAAATGTCATCAAATCGAATTATGTCGCGTCTCAATTCGAAATGACCCAATACAGTTCGCCTGTTGTTTTCCGTGGTGGTACAAGTCAACGAACACATGTTATGGCCCAGCAAGTTAATCCCGGCCAACTAGCTGGATTTCTATTTTCTCAAATCAGGTGCTGCACTGTCTACTACAGCAGACTCCGTCGCAAGACTCTCTAACGGGTCTAATCAGCTGCACGACGGCATATACCAACTCACAACTAGTTATGAAGAACGCCTGAAGGAATGTGGTTTAACAACTCTAGAGACAAGGAGGTTAAGAAGAGATCAGATTGAAGTTTTTAAGATATTGATTGGGTATGAAAATATTGATAGAAATATGTTTTTCTCACTCAAGAAGGATAGCAGAACTAGAGGACATGAGGTAAAATTAGTAAAGGATCAATGTAGATTGGACATCAGGAAGCACTCGTTCTCACAGAGGACAATAAATGAATGGAACAAATTGTCTACAGATTGTGTAACTGCTAGCAGCGTGAATATGTTTAAAAACAAGGTTGACACATATCTCAGGAGGGCTGGTTATAAGTAGATGAACATTGTTGGACTCTCGATAAGCCAATGGCTTCCTTGTCCACTTGCCATCTGGATTTGGCTTGGATGGCAAATCTTGTTAAATCACTAGACTTTGGTCCAGTGAGGACGATGACCGTTACGATGCCTTAATTACTTGCACAACTACAGCTGTTCTCATTATTACTATGCAAAGACCCAGTCGTTGTGGGGGATATTTAATATTTATCTTTGTCCTTTACAAAGTATATCACGAACAAGGGTGGTATACAACGGTATAAAAAAAACGTTCTGGCTCGTGTAGCTGTCGTTATTAAAGTGGTGATGAAAAGGATGTCATAACATGTACGTCATACATTGAACTGATCATGATTATAATACAACGAATCTAAAACACTGCTGCCCTAGTAGTTATACCATACACGTTAGATTAATGATGTGTCATAGAGGGACATTGGACTCTGGCTTGTAGACGGATTAACTGCAGTGAAGCGGTCGTGGACCACTGGCCGGCATTTCATTGCATGGCAGAAACAGTTGCATCCACTGCATGACACATATGGTAGTACTGTTTATAGTGTGACCATAGCATGTTACAAATAGTTGTCTAACATATGTAAGTAAGTAAGTGAGTAAGTAACCATCATCATGTTCAATATAAGGCAAACAAAAGCAATGAAGATGAGGTGGCTACCAGAGAAGTATAAACTTCTCAGGCTAGTAGCCAGTGACGATGACACCAGGAACCAATTACCTTGAAGATTTGTCAATGTCATTTGTTCTTAATGGGGCATGGCCACCAGACTGATTACTAATTTGGGTGAGAGTGTTCCCAGCAGTTGTGTTATAAGTGTGGGCAGTTGGGTTGTTCATATTGGAGTGAGCATCGTGCATTAGTGTTAAACTCTCCAAGACAAAAACATTTTGGAGGTTTGCTGGAGAAAGTTGTGGGACAACGAATATGGTTATTTCCTGTGTGGCTTACAGCTGTACGAATCGACAGAAGACAGGATCTAACATCTTGTTATTTTCAGGTAATTTATGTCGCAAATGTTTGTGCTGTGTTAGTGTATACGTGAATGAATGTAACAGTTTCAAAAATGTTCTGAAATATCAATATATTACAGATACGTTTGTTTTTCTTGGGGGAGCGTACATTAAGTGTTTCCCAGTAGTCACATTGATTGGGTGCAACATAAAATGTTACAGGGGTAGGATTCAGTTTTATAAATAATGTGTGCGTGCGTGTATGCGTGTATGCATATTTGTAACTCATTTTTAAAACTCCACTAGATGTCAGCTCATTAATAAGATTTCATTCTTTATTAAGCATTTAATAAGGCTCTCCCCTTTGCCTTTTCTTCGTTGTATGAACCACTATCATGTAACTCATTATGTACACATTGCAACATTCACATTCATTCTATGCATTTGTTTGACAAACCATGTGAAAGGTTGCCTACTAAAACAATTGACAGCTTACATGAGAGAGCACATTTCTTTACATGACTTTGCAAGTTGGCCAGATAACATTCGAGAAAGATCTTGATCTGCAGGTGCAAATGGCTGTGATGGAGCAGCTGGGGAATGTGTTGGAAGATGGGAAAAGAATATTTTTGGGACCTTAGAGAAGAATGTCCAACATGGCTTAATGAGATTTTTACCATTTGCAGTCATTAGCTAATACATGTATAGAGCACTTCAGAAAGTTCAGTTTTGATCATGTTTAGTGGTGCTACTGTTATAGTTAATATGTTATGATATTTCATATACAAGGTGCACGGATAGATTGTGCACGAAATAAGGTATTAGGTATATATAGCTATGTAGTAATAATCTCTTATTAGTACTGTATATCTATAGATATAATTATGATGAAGACTGGGTGCTGTACAGTATAAACACTGGGCCTCCAGTGGGTTCTTGCCGTGCAGCAGCATGAATGTCACTGGTCCATGCCAGCATCACTTTATCATGTGTCAACCGATAAGGGCTTAGCGGTCTTGTTTTACTAACGGGTGTTCTATTTATGTCTATGACTACCACCTGCATCGCAGTATCATGTGTCAACTGATAAGGGCTCAGCGGTCTTGTTTTACTAACGGGTGTTCTATTTATGTCTGTGGCTGGGAAATTGAGCCTAGTAGGTATTCCTGCATACCAACTAGCCGGCTTACGCTGTAGCCTAGGCGTTACGCTATGGCAAAAGGCGTTAGTCCCAGTCCATACATACGGCCCCAGGTTGGGAACCGCCGCAGGCCGAGAGTAGGCGGAGAATCCTGGCACAGGATACTCTGGGCCCGCGACACCGCTGCTATATAAGATGCGATTAACTTTATGACAGCCCATCAGGCTTTCTCAAGTCTCAAGTGGTTTACTCCAAACAGCCCACACTTAGGCTAACGCAGGACTTTGTGGTGGACTGTGTGCGTGCGCTGTGGGTGGTACATTCGACTAAACGACTAGTATCTTTAATGTTGCTGAAATGATTTTTATCTGATAGTTTTATTTATTTTATGTATAGGATGTTAAACGAACATATTTAATAGGTTGGTTATGTGTATGGATACTGTCACTGCCTTGCCACATGCACACATAGACAGTCTCCATACTCACACCATGGATAAGTTCACTGTGTTTTAAAGGCAGTTTATGTGAGGAGGTGTGGTGAAAGGGAGTTTCATAATGGCCTGTTTTATTTTGGTAATTTTTGGTGGAATCATATTCCATATGCGAATGGCTCGGAGATAAAATGAAAAGACCATGCATTGCATTTATACAACACCTGGGGGCTATGTATTGTCCACGGGTTCGAGAGAGGGTTAGCAGGCCTGGAGGGGGGATGATCTCAATAATGTTGTTTAGAATTTTGTAGAAGGTTGTGGTTCCATTACTTTGCAGATGCAGGTTATAGTGATATGGGTCTGTAGTTAGCTGGGTCAGATTTGTGGCTCTTTTTGTGTATAGGAGTTAATAATAGCCATGCAGTCGTTAGGAAGTTTACCTGTGTTGTATGATTTTTGGAAAATTTGGGTGATGATGGGAGCTATCTGCTTTGCAGTTTCTTTAAGGACTCTGGCTGGGAGTTAATCTGGGCCTGTAGCTTTGTTCTGGTTTAGATTTTCCAGCTGCTTCATTAGGCCATCTATGCCAATTTCGAGAAGGGGGATGTTGGGGTAAGTAGAGTGGGCTATTTGGGGGATGGGGTGTTTTTCTTGGGTAAATACAGAGCTAATTTGGTTGTTTAGGGCATTTGCTTTATCATGATCATTTATTATTGGCTGGTCGTTTACTCGAAGTGTGGGAATGCCAATGTTTTCTCGTTTATTTGCCTTAATAAATGACCAGAATCTTTTTGGATTGCTGTTATTAGTGGTCTGGTGATTTGTCCAATTGATATCAGGGAGGTTAAAATCTCCAGCTAGGACTACATTAGGGGGAGTTTTTTTGTGATCTATATAGTTTAGTTAGGGAGTCATGGAGAGTTTCAAGTATATGCATTTGTTTCGTGCAAAGTGAATTTTTGTCAAAATTATTTCACAATTTGAGTTTAAATTTTGGAGGGGTTAAGCTACAATGTTGTCACGGAAGGCTATAAGGACTCCACGAAACGACATACGACGAAGTTCTCGATATAATGCGATATGTGTTGTATAGCTTACATGCACGGCTGTTTTTCTCGCTGCATGTGTAGGCTGTAGGGGGTAAGCTTATGCCTAAATTAAGAATAGACCACTGTAAGGCAAATTTGAAGATAAGATTGCGTTTATTACAGTTTAACTACTAAAATTATACAAAACCAAGTTTCTCATTCCTTGCACAATTTGCACTACTGACCTAACTTCGGTACCTCGTCAAAGTATAAAATGTCAACCAAAAGTTCAAAATACAACCAAAAGCAAGAGCATTAAGAACAACAATAAAAGGTGAAAGAACAGATGACATTGAACACAATAACAAAGACGACCCAAAAGACGACTTAAAAGATGTCTTAAAAGACAACATAAAAGAAGTCTTAAAAGAAGACTGGCCACAATCAGGAGTGGGCCAGGACTTGCATTCACCTGTACAAATACAAACCAAACCAGTAAGCTATTTGCATATCATAGTGTCCAGTGAAAGATGACACATCAACATCTGTTAAATACCATAGTTCCAACACATTGGTGTTGTTTACAATATTGTCTGTAAAATACCTGTTATCTGATTCAGTACTAATATATAATCATACTTGTAGGTATTAATGTAATACTAGTACTCTACATGTAAAACACCATTAATATTATAAATTCAACAGTCAAGAATGTTCTTTCACATGTGCATGCCCAGACTAGCCTCACTGTTGTTTACAAGCAAGTCTTGGACACTGCTCAACTTACAGTTCTCTAGGGAATACTCAAGATCAGTCCCAGCCACCTCCTAGAGCAATTAATCAATGTAACTTTAAAGGGAGAGAAGGTACCAGACTGATCCTGGCTTAACTGTAGGGACAGTTACATAATGCCTATATACATGCACAATTTATGCTTGCACCATGTCTATCACATCTTATAACATATTAACTATAACAGTAGCACCACTAAACATGAACAAAACTTAACTTTCTAAAGGTATCTGTACATTTACCAGCTACTGACAGCAAGTGGTCAAAATCTCATTAAGCCCTGTTGGGCATTCTTCCCTAAGGTCCAACAACCACTTATTCCTGATCTTCCACACATTAGTAATCAAAGTCACCACTAAGTAATTATAACTGATAAAGTAAATGCCTTGACATAAACAGATGGACAATTCTCTATCACACAGTATGATACAATTATAATTTGAAAACATTGCTTAATAAGGTAGAAAACATCATTTAGGGACTTACCAAAACAGAGTTGTCATTAACTGTAGAATCACGCCTGGCCCACTGGGGCAGGGCCCCTTCCACTGACCACCCGTGACCCCTGTCTCTAGGGTAAAATTTATGTTTAAAACAACTGAATTATTAGTAATAAGACCAACTACCTACACAGTAAATACAACTAATTACAGGACAAATAATCATAGCAATAATAGTTCACTAACTATATTAATCTAAATTACATTACATCACCCTAGGTGCTGCCATCATGTGGTGGGTAACTAAACTACTCGAACCGACAAGTGACTATGTCACACATGCATGAACATTCGACCGCTAGGTCACGATCCGCTAGCAGGGTGAAAATGTGTAGTCGTCTTTCTTTTGTTAGCATGGACAGAGCAATACCAAATAAGGACATCCAGCTGACGTAAGCCGCACACACAACTCGCAGATGCGGCGGTCTTTATGCAGGCCCGAGGCGGTATAGTGAACAGGGATCAAAGGGTCTGTTAGCAGCAGCATTGGTCATTAACAGGATCGTTAATAGGGACCAAAAGGGCTAACGAGGAAACGAGAAAAGAACACAACACGATATCGTACGAGTGCACACGTATTTTATTGAACAACACAAACAGCATGATGATACAACAATGGTAGCGTGTAATATCACTAAGACTACAACTAGAGCAAGGTTGTTCCAACGACCTACCATTCGACCATATCAGGAACATCTGCTGTGGCGATGTCATCTCCCACAGGTTCGACAACTGCCGCTGCTGTGGTCGTATCGCTTACGACTTGGGTAGACATAGGTGCTGTACACACCGTCTGTGCTAAGCCGATGTACCGAACATAATTTTATTTATGAAGTTCCATCTTATTTCATGTATACCGATATCGTGCAATAAAAATTAAACAATAACAAACGTGTGCGTGTGATTTTCGTTGTGTGTAGTATCTATATGAATAGGCCCTATAAAGAAGTAACAAATAGTCATTAGTAGTAGACAGGAGATGCTGCCACCTTAGTACTGCTCGTGGCGCTGTTATACGTCAGATGGCGCCACAATAGATGGCAGCAGGTTGCTCCTACCACCAGCGCAATCTGGAACTACTTTTATGGTTTTTAAATTAATTATTAATTAATTTAAAAAATAAACAAATGCGATGATTAGAAGAAAGGTAATTGATGCAACCGCAGTTTGCGTGTATATAACTTGCAAAGTTCACACATATGTACACCATCTTTATAGTCACAGTTTGCAACAAGCATGTCCAAATGTCGTCGATTGGTCTCGTCTGTTAGTATATGTAACAAGTCTTTATTTTCTTGAGGTACATCCACCAGTAAGACGTTAGGTCTATCTGGTTGAACGGCTTTGCGCGAGCTCGTCTTAATTTTTCTGCATTATTGATTAATTAAAATAAATAAATAACTTACCACTTATGCGCCTTCGGCGACGTGCAAGGTTGGAGGTGGAGGTTGAAGAGATCACAGACAAGAGTGGCCTTCACACCGTCACGCGCGTGGTGTCCAGTGACGTCAACAACGAAATAGTGACGCACGACGGCACAGGGTCAGAAACTAATGACATATAAACTTTGCGGCAGTTCTTTCGCCAAGAAAGCAAATTTAAATCACCACGTCGCCATCACCGACGGAGGCTACGGCTGCAGCGAAGGCGGCCCTGAAGCAAGCAACGCCGCCAGCACCCAAGTAACGCAGGACCACTCGGCCATTGGTGACGTGTGAGCAGTGCGAAGCTCCTTCACCAGAAGAAGCGATTTAAACCGCCACGTCGCCGACTGCCGCTGCATGCGGCTTTTCACACGTTTGGTGGTGAGTTATTTATTTATTTTAATTAATTAATTATGCAAAAAAAAATATTTAAGAAGGCGAGCACATGGCGAAACCGCTCAAGTAGATAGGCCAAACGTCTCACTGGTGGATGTATCTCAAGAGAATAAAGACTTGTTACATATACTAGTAGACGAGACCAATCGATGACATTTGGACATGTCTGTCGCAAACTGTGACTACAAACACATTATCTCCGATGTACAGCTTTGGAACTGCGGCTGCATCAATTACCTTTCTTCTAATCCTCGCATTTGTTTATTTATTAGTTAATTAATAATGCAGAAAAAAATAAATAAACCGGTGAGGCAGTGTCACCTGAAGCGAGTGGTCAGACGTCGAGATTAATAAAGCAGATTAGAAGGCGGGCTCTGAGCTGAACGGATGTTCTGGCTATGCCAAATACGTGGTCAGGGATAATACTAAAAAGAAGAATAGTAACAATGCACCTCAAGCACCAGATGTCGGCAAGAAAGATATTACGGAAACAACTGCAACCAACAAGAACGTTAAAGGCGGACATCACTGTCAGTGCCATCTAAGGATACACCATCCTTTCCTTCTACCGCTGCAGTTGTCAACGAAAGCTAGAACGACCACAAAAACGGCTAACATAAGCGAAAAAGAAGAACAACGCAGGAGTACCTTCACGGGAAAAGAGAATTTGTGACGCCATGTCAAGAGAGGCAGCTACCAGATGAAACGATAGAGAGAGAGAGAGAGAGAGAGAGAGAGAGAGAGAGAGAGAGAGAGAGAGAGAGAGAGAGAGAGAGAGAGAGAGAGAGAGAGAGAGAGAGAGAGAGAGAGAGAGAGAGAGAGAGAGAGAGAGAGAGAGAGAGAGAGAGAGAGAGAGAGAGAGAGAGAGAGAGAGAGAGAGAGAGAGAGAGAGAGAGAGAGAGAGAGAGAGAGAGAGAGAGAGAGAGAGAGAGAGAGAGACAGTGAAGGGGTAGATGTCAGTTTTTTTAGTTAAAACAACAAATGGATTCACCAAAGCGATTGGAGTTATGTGGATATTGAGGCCCTGTAAACGAACACTCGACGATGACGTTTAGCGTCGGATGTAACCCAATGTTACATTTGTGACACAAGAGGGTGTAAAAAAAGATTATCAAGACTTGTACATCTCAGGAAAGTTGAGCTTGTGGACGTGACGACGAAGGAACGGCAGAGGCGGTGGCCGAGGTGGTGGTGGTTGTGGTCGCAGAGGTGGCGTTGCCGGAACCATCTGACAGCCACTTTTTTCTTGGCGCTGCAACAAACATCAGGTGATATGAACCGTTTGTAATGTTGATTGCTTATATGTAGACTCTATAGCAACGGCTCGCTGAAAGAAATAGGTGTTGAAACAATGTAAGTAAAACTTACCTCTATATCAATTAACTTCCGGCTACTTGGACTTGGTGCAGCGACTTGAATTTGGTGTAGATCATTTACAGAAATACGTGGAATATCAAATAGAATAAGTATTACTATTGCATATATATTATACACAAACGTATTGTAGACATATATTAGGAAACAGGTTTTGTTAATTATTAGTCAGAGGGAGTATTTTAGAGTAAGTTAGTTTCGGATTCTGTCAGGGAATTCAGCGAGCGTTAATAGGGGTGTTTACAATTCGAAAAATTAGATAACATAGTGAATAGTCAGTAACAGTGAATATTGGTTAGAATAAGTATTAGTATTATACATATATTGTTCACCAACTTCTTGTAGACATATATTAAGAAACCGTTGTTGTTAACAGAGGTAGTATTTTTTTTTCCCGGATTCAAACTCAACGAGTGATAAAAGGGAGTTTGTTTACAAGTCATTCAACCCGTGCATCGAGCTATCGTTTACATTAGCTAATATATATATATATATAAGATAAAGTGATTTATTTACTTAAATTACATACATAAGGTAATATCTGACATAGTGGTAGTCAACGTTTTCGGTAAAAAGGAATTAACAGCAGGACTTTAGCGTAAATTAGTACACACTCACTTCGTTGTTTTGTTACACAGTGTTCTCCGTATTCGCTAGGTGGCAGGATTTTTAGCCTAAAGTGTTCTTTTGATCACAAAAACAGCCTTATTCAAGGCTAACGTAGCACACTAATTAAAACTAAATTGTATGATGGCCCCGTGCAAACGACAGTTAAAGGCCACAAGGCACGTAATTTGTGGCAGTTGTAGTAACTGGGTAGATTTCGTCAAGTCTGGGTGCGAAAAGTCCTGGGCTGAGGTCCAGGCAGATAGTTTTAATTTTGAGTGTAGGGGATGCGCAAGGATGAAGGAAATAGAGGTGGAGTTGAAAGAGCTGAGACTGCTCGTTGTGGCAATGGTGGGAAGGGATCAGGGAGTTGTGCCAGTAGTTCCGGTGAGGGAACAGTAGACGATAAAGTGGGGAAAGACACAAGAGATGCTAGGGAGAGCTCACCTCAGCCTGGGAGGAAGCTGAGAGGAGGGAAGGTGACAGGTCATAGGGAGACAGGACGTAAGGAGACGGGAAGGAAAGGAACGGGAGGGAAGACAACCGGGGTGAAGGAGAGGGGAGTAGGGGAGACAGGAGGAAGGAGAAGGGAGTGGGGAGACGGGAGGGAAGACAACCGGGGTGAAGGAGAGGGAGTAGCGGAGACAGGAGGGAAGGAGAAGGGAGTGGGGGAGACGGGAGGGAAAACAACCGGAGTGAAGGAGAGGGGAGTAGGGGAGACAGGAGGGAAGGAGAAGGGAGTGGGGGAGACGGAAGGGAAGGGGTCAGGACAGAATGTGATGGAGGGGATCGAAAGGAAGAGTTATTCTGCAGCAGTGATAGAGGGGGTGAGGAAGAGAGCGAGGGTGTTTGTGGGGGATTCTGATAGTTAGGAAGACCGACAGAGTCTTAAACAAGGGAGATGATGTGGTGGTCTGCTTGCCTGGAGCCAAAATAGAGGCGATAACTGAGAGGGTAAAAAACATCGTAGGCTCGGGTAAGGGTGGATCTGTTTTAGTACATGTAGGGACAAATAACGTAGAGAGGGAGGGTACAACTGCCATAGTTAGGAAATATAGGCAGTTGGTCAGAACACTAAAACAGACGCGGGTTGAGCAGGTAATACTGTCAGGGATTTTACCTGTGATGGGCAGGAGGGGTCATAAATATCGAAATTGTCGGGGATGGCAATTAACATGTTAGTCCAGAGGCTGTGTAGGGAAGAGGAAGTTGGATTTGTGGATTTATGGGAAAGTTTTGTTGGGAGGGGTGATATGTACATGAAGGATGGGCTTCATTTAAGTGGAAAGGGGGCGGCAGTATTCGCGGACAAACTTTCAGCAGCAGTAGATAGCGACTTGGGTACAATGACAAATATTTTGGAAGTAAACATTCTTTAAACTAGAAGTGCAGGGGGTTACCTAGAGGTGTCTCAAGCAGAACAAGAGACCACTAGCACAGATAAACCAATATCAAATCATCCGAAAAACATCTCTGAAAAAGGTTATAGATGCGTATGTTTAAATGCAAGGAGCATAGTAAATAAGAAAAACGAATTAAACATTATGGTAGAAGATATTGACCCTCACATAATTGGTATAACTGAATCATGGGCCAACATAGATATAACAGATGCTGAATTAGGACTGACAGGATACGTAATGTTTAGGAAAGATCGAATAGGAAGAAGGGGCGGGGGAGTTATTTTATATGTTAAAGAATCTATTCAGGCTTATGAAATGAAACTAGAAAGGGAAGCAGATTGCGATGAAGCTGTTTGGTGCAAAATTGTTTCAGGAAATTCAAAATTAACTGTTGGATTAGTTTACCGAAGTCCAAACATAAACGAAGAGGACAACACAAAAATAAAAACGCTATAAAGGAAGTTAGTAAAGGGGAATGTATCATAATGGGAGATTTTAACCATGGACACATACAATGGAATTCTCTAGAGAGCACAGGGATTGAGGATCAACAATTTCTATGTTTAACCCAGGATAGCTTTCTTACTCAGCACGTACTAGAACCAACCAGGGGAGAAAATGTATTAGATATAGTTTTGTCATCACAAAAAGAATTAGTGGACAATGTAAACATATTTGAACCATTGGGTAATAGTGACCATAATCAAATACATTTTGACATCAATGTAAAATCAGAAAGTAAAAATAAGAAAACGTACAAGAGAAACTTCCACAAAGGTAACTACAAAGATATGAGAAAATACTTAGCACAGCTAGATTGGAATAACATGCTGATGAATAAGACTGCAATTGAATGTTGGAATATTCTAAAATATGAAATTGAGAGTATCATTGATAAATTTGTTCCCTTCCGAAAACAAGGAAAACGGTGTAGAAAGAAACACGTGTCAAAAGAGGCAATTAGAAAAATAATGCTAAAACAAACTATGTGGAGGGTTTATAGGCGTACCAGAAAGGAAGAAGACTATGCAAAATACAAAGAGGCACTTAATGCAGCTACAACTGAAATCAGACAATCTAAAAGAAGCTATGAGCAAAAACTGGCATGTAACATAAAAACTGACAGCAAGAGTTTTTATGCATATGTCAGAGTAAACAAAACGTACAAGACAAGGTTGGACCTCTAGAAGACAGTGCTGGAAATATAATATCACAGGGGTTTTTAATGGCGGAAGACCTAAATGGTTACTTCAGTTCAGTGTTTACAAAAGAAGATATTAGTTCATTACCAGTTGCTGATGCTAAATTTCAGGGGACTAAATCTGACTATTTAGGACCGTTAGTTGTAACTCCAGAATTGGTAGCTAGGAAAATAAAGGCAATGAAGGATAACAAATCACCGGGAGTGGATGGGATTCCTCCAAAATTACTAATGGAAACAGTAGATCAAATCAGTATACCACTTGCAAGAGTATTCAACTTGTCATTAAAAGAGGGAGTTGTTCCGTTTGAATGGAAAGAAGCAAACATCATACCATTATTTAAAAAGGGTTCGAGAAATAAGTCAGAGAATTACAGACCAGTGAGTTTAACGTCAGTGATTTGTAAATTATTAGAAAGGTTAATTAAAGACCATATGGTGGACTTCCTCGTTAAGCATAAATTATTAAATTCATCTCAACATGGATTCCTTAAAGCGAGGTCATGCTTAACAAATGTGTTATGTTTTTTGGAAGAAATCACTAAGTGGATAGACGAGGGATCGCCAGTAGATATTATCTACTTAGATTTTCAGAAAGCTTTTGACAAAGTGCCACATCAAAGATTGCTACTTAAATTAAAAGCCCATGGTAGCGGGGATAGCATAACTGACTGGATAGAACAATGGCTGACTGACAGAAGACAACGAGTTGTAGTAGATGGCGAAGTTTCAAATTGGAAATCGGTTTTGAGTGGGGTACCTCAAGGATCAGTATTAGGACCTATATTATTCTTAATTTATATCAATGACTTGGACGACAGTATAACAAGTAACGTACTGAAATTTGCGGACGACACAAAACTGTTTAGAAAGGTTAATACTGATGGTGATAAACAACATTTACAAAACGATCTAGACAGATTAGTGAAATGGTCTGAGAAATGGCAGATGCTGTTCAATTTTGGGAAATGTAAATGCCTACATACAGGACATGGGAACTTGAATGTAAACTATAAAATGGGAGCTACTGTTCTTGGTACTACTGTAAAAGAAAAGGACTTAGGAGTTACAATAAGCGCTGATATGAAAGTTTCAGAGCAGTGTGGTATTGCAGCTTCAAAGGGTAATCAAATTCTTGGATTGATTAGAAGAAACATAACATACAAGGGAAAAAAGTTAATTATACCTCTTTATAAAGCAATAGTTAGACCTCATTTAGAATACTGTATACAAGCATGGAGACCATATCGTAAGAAGGATATAGATACGCTTGAACGCATACAAAGGAGAGCAACTAAAATGATTCCAGAACTTAGAGACCTTAGTTATGAAGAACGCCTGAAAGAATGTGGTTTAACAACTCTAGAGACAAGGAGGTTAAGAGGAGATCAGATTGAAGTTTTTAAGATATTGAATGGGTATGAAAATATTGATAGAAATATGTTTTTCTCACTCAAGAAGGATAGCAGAACTAGAGGACATGAGGTAAAATTAGTAAAGGATCAATGTAGATTGGACATCAGGAAGCACTCGTTCTCACAGAGGACAGTAAATGAATGGAACAAACTGTCTACAGATTGTGTAACTGCTAGCAGCGTGAATATGTTTAAAAACAAGGTTGACACATATATCAGAAGGGCGGGTTATAAGTAGGTGAACATTGTTGGACTCTCGATAAGCCAATGGCTTCCTTGTCCACTTGCCATCTGGGCCTTTGGCTTGGATGGCAAATCTTGTTAAATCTTGTTAAATCTTGTTAAATCTGCCTCATCCGACCAATTAAAGTTAGAAGTAGATTTCGGAACATCTGACAGGCCCGACTGTCTGTGACGGCGGTGATGTTGCACCATCCTCCCCTTCTATGTATTTCTGCAACAATTTTTTTAATAAAATTTTAATAATAGGCAAACTTAATATTATTACTTCGAGAGAACGTGGGGGCGGTCATGTTGTAAAGTGGCGTAGGGGTGGCCTTGTTGGAAGAAGCACGTTGTTGTCTTTGTACTCGCTAGGTGGCAGTTTATTTAAGAATAAATATTCTTTGGAAAAAGTCGCTAGGGGTGCCACAACTTAGGAATAATATTCATGTTTGCTACGTGCTCCACAACTTAGGAATAATGTTCATGTTTGTAAGTTGGAAATTTGTAATTTGAAAGTTTGTAATATGAACTTTGTAAGTTGGAAGTATATGATTTGAAAGTTTGTAACATGAAGTTTGTTAGTTGGAAGTGTGTAAGTTTGCGTTAGGAAAGTTTGTAAGTTGGAAGTTTGTAAGGCTTATAAAATGTGCCGCTAGCGCGAGAGCCACCTACAATGGTTGTTTTCCGTGTGCGTACATTGCCTACAACAAGTTTTACATCATTGTCAAAGTATATTATTGTTATATTATTATTATCGTTTATCGGAAGACAGGACATGGTGATCATTTGTATACTAAGTACATATGTAACAGTTAGCGTTTGTGCAGGACTTTTTGTAGTAAAGTGTTAGTAGGTATTGCTTGATGTATGTAGAAAAACCGTAAAAACAATACGTATAAATCTTATCCACAATGCATGGTGGCATTTTTCTAAGTAAAGCTGGTAAGTGGTATATAATATATTTTCTGGCTCTCGGGTATGACTGTTTGGGACAGCGATTTGATGGCATTGCCTTATGGGAATACCATGATAAGCAGCATTTTGCAAAAAATAGTGATTGAAAAAATATAGGAACTCGTTTATGCATATATTTATGAAAAAATGTTAAGCATTGACGCCTGAAAATGTCTTATCTTAAATTTTAAGTAGGTTGAGAGATTTCATTATAAGTTCCGTGTGTGAGTTATTCTGATTGCCCTTTTCTGTAGTTTGGATAGTCTATTCGTATCAAAACCCCACGATAAAACGCTATGGTTGAAGTGTGGCACGATTAAAGAATTATACATAGTATTTAATGTGTATCCCAATAGGAAATGCTTTAGCTTATCTATGACTCACAAAGTTCGTGATATTTTATTTGACATTCTGTCAATGAAGTCCAGTTTAATGCTTCTTGAATAATAGTGCCTAAAAATTTAATTTGTGTACACTATGAGTTGACCGTCTATGTGTACCGTTAATTTTATATCTGAAATACTACGTTGTGGAAAATGAAACAACATATTTAGTTTTACTTGTGTTTAAGGAAAGTTTGCTTACAGATAACCATTCACTGATATAGTTCAGTTCAGTGTTAATGTTATCGCTGATAGTGTTATAGTCTTGCATACTACTAGTAGTATTGCATTTGAAAGAGCAGAGTGGTCCAACAAGAGTGGTATCATCAGCATATAGTATCGCCTTGAATTTATTGCTAGCAAGATGAATATCATTTATATATAGTGTAAATCTTATGGGACCTAATATTGTCCCCTGTGGGACACCTGTTGAGATAGTTAATGTGTCAGACATTATATCATCGAATTGGACAAATTGGCGTCTTTCGGTAAGGTAATTCATTACCCAAATTAACGGAGTCCCATTTATTCCATAATGTTCAAGCTTTTTGAAAAAAATATTGTGATTTATGGTATCAAAGGCTTTTGACAAATCTAAGAAAATTGATATGGGATTTGTCTGTTGTATAAGTTTTGAAAAAGTGTCAGTTCAAGTGTAGCCGTTTCCGTGGAATGTGATTTCCCAAACCCATACTGACTTTTGTAAAATAATTCGTTTATAGTTAGATATTCAAATATTTGACCGTATACAATTTTTTCAAAGACTTGACATGGAAGTGAGTAATGAAATGGGTCTGTAGTTGTTGAGCAGGATTTATCATCTTTTGTATACATAGGAATACTCCTGTGTTTAGGGATTGGTTAATAATGAGAGACAAGGGTTTAGAAATTAGTGAATTAATTCTTTTTAGTAAAACTTATTAAATTGAGTCATGACCTGCACTTCTCTTTGGATCAAAATCCTTGATAATTTGTATTACAGTATCTTCAGTTACTGGTTTGAAAATAAAAGTTAAGAGAGACTTGTTCTTTAAATAACTGATCAAAGTTGTGTGTGTATTTGTTCTAGGAATTGAATGTGCCAGTTTGTAACATGAATTGTATGTGCAAGTATGTCACATGAAAGTTTGTGTTTTGAAAGTTTGCAAGTTGGAAGTTGAAAGTTTGTGTTATGAAATTTTGTAAGTTGAAAGTATATGAGTTGAAAGTTTGTAACATGAAGTTTGTAAGTTGGAAATTTGTGATTTTAAAAATAAAACAATTGTTGGTGTTATGGCTTAAACACTTGCTTTGTATATTATATTATAACATTGTCGTATCCTTGCACATACGGATGCACGAGCTAGCGTCAAGAAGATTCCTGTTTAGTTGTTATCGACTCCGAGACTAGCTTGACAGTTTGAAGGGAACCAAACGCATACAGAAATGTACTATTTGAAGATCCTCAACATGGCCTGTTTGTACTCGGATTCGATCCACAAGTACCTCCCCCAGAATGTGGATGGCGTCGAGTTTGGTGTAGGGGAAGGCAGTGTTAGTTGAACCATTTTTCATTCTTTTTGATGTCTAAGGCGCAATCATATTCAAAAGTCAAAATTGTTTTTACTCACATAAACTATGGTTATTACTATATCATTTAATACTAATATAATCTAGCATGCATAGATAATTATATATAGCTGGTTCAAATAGGGTTGGTAAGCTGACTCAACTAACACTTGGTGTGGGGTAAGTTGAGCCGCAGTGTAGTGTAAGTTGCGTAAATGCTTTATTTGTATACTTTACATAGGCTTTATACAAAAAAATCATAACAACTCGGCCAACATATCTACTCAATGGGCATAACACGTCTCTGAAAAGTCTACACGCTTAATTAATAAGTCGACACATTTAATTAATATAGCCTTATAGACCAATCGCAACCATTGTAGCTAACTGTTAATTGCTTTGTGTATTCTGGGATAAAGTACACTTGTCTTCGTTCTTTAACCACTACTCAGCTAATCCTCCCTTGGCTCAACAATTACAATTAAGCTTCATTGATTAACGTCTTATTGATGTGCGAAATGGTGTAAATACTCTTCTTCTCTGTGCATAGTTAAACCATTTGTATGTGCACGTGTTTTGTTAGTTTATACACTAGCAGAAATTAATCACAATTACCAAGTTTCGAAAAACATACTTTTAGCTCACATGTTCTGTTGTGACAAATGTAACCTATTATGCGTCAATCTAATAACATATTCAGTCACTGGGTGGTACCATGTAACTGTCATTGCTGTGGTTTCCCGGGAAACACGGGTGGCTCAACTAACCCAGTGGCTCAAATAACACTGCCTTCCCCTAAACGTCAGAAGTGGCGCTGGTGTTGCTGACATTCGCCGTGGCGAGATTCGTATTGTTTTACAATTGTACTTCTTTCGTTTTTCCTCTATTTCAGTGTACTGTTATCAAAGTAAATAATTATAATAATCGTGATGAGTGAAGTGTAGTGTTTGAACAGTACAGTGCACTGGATATATAACAACTCAGTTTTACCTTTTATTTAACTTACCTGTAGTATCTACCGCAAAGTAGATACTACATCCACTTAAAATTCTTACTGTCTCCTAATAAATTGAAATTCGTGACAAAGTTGAACTCGTTGATCGAGAGTCGTCAAGAAAGGGGAAGTCACATGCGGTTAGACGAGGGACAGAACCAAAGACGCAGTGAAGAAGCCCAAAGAGAAGAAGCGTCAGCAACTGCAGCGAGGAGGAAGTAAAGCCGTGTGTCACATGCGCCTAACCCTTCACGAACTGTAGACCTCGGCAGGTGTGTGCACGGTGTCATTCATCTGTCCTAGCAGTCGCCGAGTGAGTCCGATAGTGACTAAGTGATGTATGTCGATTGCCTGTTTGCATAAAATAAAACAGAATACATGTATTGCATTGCGTCCGGTGGCTCCACGGGATGGGGTGCTTTGCCCCATGCGTGGAATAAGACGCCCCTTCCAGATAACGATTAGGCCCTACATACGGTTGGTGCTAATGTGTTGGTATTAGGCCCCTACATACTATAGCCACACAATACTCGTATGACGGCATAGGTTCTTCAAAATAAAAGGTTTATGAATACATATAGCCATTTTCTTTAAGGAGGCTTATCGTCCCACCCTACCATAGATTACATGATACACATCACGAGTCTTTAAAATATAACGATATTAATTAAAGTTAATTTTTGCTATGCATTTTACAAGACTGCAATTGCACTGAATAACAATAAATAAGTTTACTGGACTTAATTGTGTGATTGGACAATAAAATTATACTGATGAAAATGCAGGCCCGTCCTCAGGGTGTTCAAAACGGGGATCTGGGCGTAGACAATCAGTGTGGGATTTCTGGGATGATCTATGAAATTTTTACAGTTGAAACATTGTCTCAAAAAGTTCGTCCGAACAACTGGGTCTACAACGAGGAACCTGATACAGCTACTGAGCTGAGACAATCCTGGTGAAGCTTCGCGCAAAACTTTGCATTTAGTATTAAAGTAATTATAATCTTATCTAATCAGGGAATTGTGGATATGCCCAAGGTGGAACTGGAAATATCAAACGAGTTTTTATGGATTTGTTTACCGCAGAAGACACTAGTTCATTGCCGGTGTCAGATTACTTAGGATAGGTAATACGTGCATGTCAACCTGTGATGATAAAATGAGTGAGATTATTAGCCAATATACACTGCCTGGTACCTACATTGTCGCACATGCGCAACCGATAGTTCCACCCCTTCCCATGTGACTAAAATCCATCAAAACAAACAACTAAAAATACAAAAGAAACGAAGTATTTATATTTACGTTAACAAATTAATCATCATGATGAACGTCTGTGCATACATGTTTTTGGCGAGGGTGGCAGCTTTGCTTTCCGTAAAACTTCCTCCGAAGGTACTCAGCTATGTGCGTCTGAGCTGAGCTGAGTTCACGAGAACTGGACAGCCAAGGTTTCCTTTGCCAACAGTGCTCACACAGTGGCAATCGTGTTAACCATCAAGAAGGCCTGATCAGATTCGACTTTACTGTGGGACACGATGAGACACATTACGTTTGACAAAGTGGCGAGATGATATAGGAATGCAGGCAAAGTCCGCGTTGCCATAGCAATTCAGCAAGCACTGAGGCCCTGGTCCGTCGGCGGCTGGTCTGCGTCGGTGGCCATGGCGAAGGCAGTGAAACTTAGCAGTTAGACTCTATAATAGTTATTTTTTTTAACATCTTGATGACATTGACTGGTAGCCATTTTGGTTTTTAGCGTTTTTCAGACATCAATCGTTGTCTTTCGTCAAACTATCCTTGTAATACGGTCAATTACGCAACTATAATATTCGAAAAAATTGCTTGCTCCTAGTACTCGGGTGATTATGTCATTTTGTTGCGTCTCGTCGATGCATATACCTCTATCTCATGGTTGTCTGTGCTCGCCCGACCCTAGAGCACAAACGGTTGAACGATCACCAACACAGCCATGGTTGGCCAGACCCTGCTGGTCGTAATCCTAGTTTGACTACTCGTGGTGTATCTTGCAGTCGTCTATGCATATTCCATAATTTTATATCCAGTGTTGCTGGGCGATAAGTTCGGCGGTTTTGTTGAGTTCAAAAAGCTTTCCCGCGACTTCAATCACGTCTCAGCAAGTAGGCCTACATGTCTGTGCATTTGGTGTTTTGTGTCTGCCACTTTCCTGATATTTTCATGCGAGTGGCAACAGTGTGCCTTACGGATAAGCAGCAAGATTCATGAATAATAAGTGGAAAATATTAAACAAATGAGCATTTTTTTGGCCGTTGAACATCAATTGACGGATATTTAAATATCCAGGACGGAGATTATTTGGCTATGTCAAAATGACGAAGACTCCGTACGAATGACGGAGTGTTGACAATGTATGATAATAGTAACTCCGGGATCTTGATAAATAATCTGCAGACTCCCAATAGAGACAAATGCAGATGGAGGAAGGAGCTACGCATTTAAGGTAGCGCCTCTGGCTCTAGCCTACTCCGATAAACGTTATATCCAGTCTAGTGTGTTGTTATGGAACTGGTTGTTAAGGTGGTAGCTTATTCCACTCTGGAACTGGGATTGTCCTGAGTGTGAAATGAAGACGACGAATGATAATAAATCACCTAGTTCACTAAAATCAATGTACGTACCACTCAGAAAACAGTCCAACTTGACGCCGAAAGAGGGATTAGTTCCTTATTACGACTGGAAAGAAGCAAACATTACACCGAGCTGGGTTACACAACTCACAAGGCGATATCGTCAACGCGACGAGGCGATTATTGCGTCATTATAACGTCAAGGCCGTTTCATATCGCACGCGACGTACACTTTACGCGGATTTCGTCTAGCCTCAATAAGCTGATGATACAGGCGGGCTGATAGGCGAACACAAAAATAATTAACTCGTATACAGATGCAAATGTTGCATCTATAGTATTAGTTTATGATAATGAAGTGCATTATTCAGCATACATTTCAACTTTCCTCATTCGTACGGAGTCTCAGTCATTTGGACATACCGGTAACCAAAAAATCTCCGTCATTTGATGTTCAACGGACAAAATATGTGAAAACATTTGCTTACCATTCTCCGTTTTTTTATTCGTGAATCTTGCTGCTTATGCCGTAAGGCCAACTGTTACCAGTCGCATGAAAATATCACGTGGTAGACACAAAACACCAACTACACAACCATGTTAACTTATACCGTTGACACACCAAACACTCTTATTGATTGCAATCGATTGCAACCGATGGGAGTGCTTGGTGTGTCAACAAAATATTCTGAGTTATCGGTTGCAATCGATAGCAAATACTACCTGCTCGCGAGCAGGTCGTAAAAGTGCTATCGGTTAAACAGCACCTCTCAGATCGAAAGATGGCGTCAAACTAACAAAAAGAGCCGACCAAATGAATCGATGGATTGAACACTTCTCCGATGTATACGACACGGAAAGGCCCTACACTGCACCTGCAATTGACAAAGTGCCATACATGGAGATTATGGAAGAACTTGACGATGTACCACAGTTCACAGAGATGGAGGTCAAACAACAAAGCTTCAGGCGATTCCTGCAGACCTGGTCAAGGCTGGCAGACAAGTGTTGTTATCACCACTCTACAGTCTACTCTTATAGTGCTGGTGAGAACGCACAGTCCCATAAGAAATGAGGGACTCAAATATAATCACTATGTACAAAAATAAGGGCGACAGAGGTGACTGCAATAACTACAGAGGAATATCTCGGCTAAGTGTTGTAGGGAAAATATTTGCATATATTATTCTTACACGTCTATAATGGTGTACCCTGACTTACAGCGTGGTTTCCGATCAGGCAGAGAGGAACTGTAGACATGACTGTTTAAGACAACTACGAGAAAACGCAAAGGAGCAACTTACGCCACTCCACGTGGCCTTTGTGGATCTCACAAAAGCTTTCGACTACATGAATCGAGAAGCGCCCTTCACTATTCTCAAGACATTTGGATGTCCTCCAATCTTACTTGATTTTATCAAATCATTCCACGAAAACTTGCAAGGCACTACCCAAGTCGATGGAATGATATCAGAACCCTTTTCCATTGTAACTGGTGCAAAGCAGAGCTAGCCCCAATTCTTTTCGGGATATACTTCTTTGTAACATTGAGAGAAGCAAAGCAAAATGCTAACCTTTCTAACCCTGGTGTGGGTCTGAGAACCAGATTTGATGCCAATTTATTTTCTGCATCACGCCTGAAGGCTAAGACCAAAACAACAATGTTACACGTGTGCGGGACCCTCTATGCAGATGACGCTGCCTTCTGCTCTCATTCCGAGGAACAGCTGCAGTCTATCATAGACAGTTTTCCAATACTAGCTCAGCGTTTGGCGTCAAAAAGATTGTCATCGTGAGCCACCGGACTCGAGTAGCCAAAATCACTCTCAACGATGAAGCACTCGAAACTTCTCATACTTAGGCTCCATCATGTCCAACAATTTCACACTTGGCAATGAACTTAATACATGACTAGATAAAGTTGCAACATCCTTTGGAAGGATCTCAAAAAGAGTTTGGTCCGACAAGAACCTGACACTACATATAAAATGGAAAGTGTATCATGCATGCGTGTTCAGCATACGTTTGTATGGTGCAGAGACCTGGACTACCTATCGTAAACAGGAATTGAAATTAAACAGTTTCCACGTACGCTGCCTACGTACTATCGTTCGCGTGAAATGGCAAGACAAAATTACCAACCTGGAAATCCTACAACGCTGCAACTCAACTCCACTAAGCAGCATTCTAAAACATAGACGGGTACGTTGGCTTGGTCACGTACACCGCCTTCCTAAACAAATTATGTATGTGGAGTTAACTGGAGTCTAACGACCAGTTGGCCGACCCAAACTGCGATACAAGATGTCATTAAAAGTGACCTGAAATATTATGGCATCGATCCTATGCACTGGCAAACAGTTGCTGAAGAACGACCAACCTGGCGAACCAGTCTTACTGGCGGTTCTGCTATAGACGTCAAAGCATACCAGATTCACCAGGAGATCAAGCGTGCGAAGCGTCATGCTCGCAATCAACCGACATGGTGCAGCAAACAAACAAGCATCTCGTCTTGATAAGCCACATGGTCACACAACCATAATTCTTCCACAATCCAGTAACACTGAAACACTGTGCAATGACTTCGCAACCTACTTTGCAGAGAAAACACAAAGAATTAGAATGCAGATACACACAAAGCTTACCAATGATGAAGAGTATTCTTGTTGTGCTATCGACTCTGGCAGCCAAAGCCAACGTTTGTCGAACGAACTCAATCGACTGCTACCTACTAGTGAAGAGGAAATGAAGAACATCATCAGCCTATGCCCATCAAAGACATGCAGCCTGGACTCTTGCCCCACTGATCTGTTGAAGAAAACAGTTGGTGTGCACATTCCTTATCTGGTGGCAATAGTGAATAACAGCTTTAAGCAAGGACTCTTTCCGATCACGTTGAGAACAGCAATAGTAAAACCACTTCTGAAATCCGACACTCTCGACAAAGACATGTTAAAGAACTACAGACCAGTGTCAAATATAGCATTCGTCGGCAAAGTCTTGGAGAAAGTGGCAGTTCGTCGTTTGCTTGACCATCTGACATTGAATGGGCTGCACGAAGAATACCAATCGGCATATAAGATGCTTCACAGTACAGAAACAGCTCTACTGCGTGTTCAGCATGACATTGCTAGTGTACTCGACAAGAATCGTGCAATGCTGTTTGTCATGCTGGACTTATCAAGTGCATTTGACACGATTGACCATGAACATTTGCTGACACTACTGCACGACGAATACGGTGTGTGTGGAATAGCGTTATCATGGTTCCGGACGTACTTGGAAGACCGCACCCACTGTGTCAAGATAGACTCAAAAACATCCGCGACTATTCCGCTACAGAGTGGTGTGCCACAGGGCTCGGTCCTTGGGCCAGTTATGTTCACTCTATACACCACCCCATTGCAGCGGATATTCAAAAGACATGGCATAAAATACCATAAGTATGCCGACGACATTCAACTATATGCGTCGTACAATCCCGCTACATCAGGCGACCAAGTGATAACTGCGAGGCGACTCGAAAACTGTATTGGGAAGCTAGACGATGGATGGCGCTGCGCATGCTGAAACTAAACGACGAAAAACAAAGATGATGATCTTTACATCAAAACATCATCTCAGGATGTACGGAGGCTGCTCCTTGAGAATCGGAGATGATACGGTTTCACCATCAGATCGCATAAGGAGTTTGGGAGTTCACATGGATCAACATCTGACGATGACAGATCATGTGACTGCTGTGTGTGCCGCATGTAACTACCATCTGTACAGACTGTCGTCAATACGGCACTATTTAACAACTGAAGCCGCGAAAAGCGCTGTCAATGCACTCGTCACCTCTCGCCTGGACTACTGTAACTCCCTCTTGCATAACATACCGTTATCACAGACAGCCCGGTTGCAGCGTGTCCAGAACAATGCAGCCAGGCTAATAACACGCACCAGTAAACACGACCACATCACACCAGCGTTGAAGGAGCTGCATTGGCTGCCGGTTGAGAGCCGAATCGCCTTCAAGATGTTGGTAATGACTTATAAATGCATCAATGGTTTGGCGCCGTCTTATCTTGCAGAACTTGTTCAACCACGAAAACGTGACGGACGCCTACGCCAGAACTATGCGCCAACACTGCACCAAGGCATAACAAATAAGTGTATTGGCGATTCGGCATTTGGCGCAGCAGCACCACGACTATGGAATAAATTACCTGTGAACATTCGTGCATCGGGGACACTTTCTGTGTTTAGAAAGTGTTTAAAGACATATCTTTTTATTGGACATTTTAATTAATTTAAATTGTTTTGAAATGATGGACATTGCTTTATAATTTTTTTTAATGTTATATACATTTTAATTAGTGCTTAGATTTTTATATTAATTTATATAGTTTACATAAAAAAATTTTTAGTACAGTATTAGTTTAGTTTAGTTTATATAATTTGCATACACATTTTTGTACAGTATTTATTTATTTATTTTTATATTAGTTTACATAATTTCCATATTAATGTACGTCTTTAAACCAGTGTTTAATTTGTTTAAAATTAATTTATATAATTTACATACAAAGCATTGTAAGTCTTAAAACCAAAGTTTAATTTTATTTATATAATTTACATTCCTCTTTTAGTATTGTACGTCTTAAAACCAGTGTTCATATATATATATTTTTAATAAGGTACATTTTATCTATTTATATTTATTAATATACATTTGTACAGCGCATCGATCCGCCATGCGGGAATTAGCGCTATAGAAAAAAATATTATTATTATTATTATTATTATAATCACATGATTAGAATGTCACACGTTTTGCAAAATGGACACGAATAGTGCACTAGGCGGCAGATTGAAATTTTCAAAAGCTAAACAAGAAATACAGAGCAAACTTGTTATTGTTGTCAGCGACGCGTTTATACTCGTGCTTAAGGCTTAAGCCATTTATTTTTTTTCGGCAATATTTGAAGTCCCTCTCAAAGCCGCGCTGATTCATTTATTCGGCAATTTTACGTACACCTGTTTATTTCGTCTCGTGCCTTCTAACTGCGCTTGTACTGATGCATCAGTCCAAACATCAATAATCGCTGAACATTCGACGTTCATCTAGCTGATGTTTTTGCTTTGGTCGGTTTTACTTTTGGCGTCTTCCATCGCTCATTCGGCCCAGGTCAAGGTTATTCCTGGTTAAACTTCCGGTGACGGCAACGATTATTTATAGATCAGTGGTTTCGCTTGTAGCGCAACAAATTGTGCGGTGTGTCAACGGTAAAAACCCAACCGATAGCAAAATGTTATCGATTGCAATCGATATGGATAAATCGATTTTGGTGTGTCAAGTGTATCACTTGCTGCGAGCTGACTGAAATCGCGGGAATGCATCTTGTACTATACACAACCGCTGAACTCATCGCAAAGCAACACCAGACTGGCTATATGAAATAGACGACCGTAAGATACACCAAAAGTCGTCTAAATAGGATTATGATTACTACTTTTCTGCTGATGATCACTCTTAATCGACTGCGCACTGTGTTCGGCACAGCAAAAACAAGCATGAGATAGTGGCGCTACATCGACGAGAGGCAGTCAAAAAATGCGATTGCGAGGAACTCCAGACAATGTTTCATCTTCTCTGCTGCCGACTGCTGGACGATCCCATCACAGTGGAGGCCACCGTCACGGAGTG
Organism: Lamellibrachia satsuma; assembly: GCA_033239005.1. Lineage (NCBI taxonomy): Eukaryota > Metazoa > Annelida > Polychaeta > Sabellida > Siboglinidae > Lamellibrachia > Lamellibrachia satsuma. Next base: position 3,058,662 of record BSQZ01000057.1, read on the forward strand.
GGCAAGGGCATGCGCCAGAAAATGGCAAAACAACATGTTAAGAACAAAAAAAGATCCGTAAAATCGCCGATCACAGAATCACCCGGCTACTAGAAGCAGTTGGTGCATTCAAATGTCGATGATTAGAACTTTGTGTAATTGCTCGCCTGATCGAGGAAACACAGCAAAGAAAAACGACCATAGGGCCTACCAGTCGCATTTCAGGGATAATTTTACGATTGTTTGAAAAGGTGTATGGATGAGTCATTGCTTCCTATGCGCATGGCTACTGGTGTATGATCAAAACGGAAAATTATAATATTAAAACTAAGATGGCTACCAGCCACAATGTCAACAAGAATAAATTTAAGTATCTTAGGGCCTAACTGCCAAGTTTAAGTTTTTTGTTTTTGCCACGGGCATGGCCACAGACACAGACCTGCCACCGATGGACCGGGGCCCCGGTGCTTTCTGAATTGCCACGGCAAGGCGGACTTTGCCTGCAGACCAATATCTGTTTGCCACGTTGTCAAAACTAATGTGTCTGAATTAGTCAAGTAGACCTTTGCTGTCTAGCTCTCGTGGAAGGTGAACTCGGCCTAGCTCAGACTCACAGGGCTCAGTACCTTCGGATGAAGCCTTACGAAAACAAAACCTGCCACCATCCACAAAAACGGTGTATGCACAGACGCTTATCATAGTGATAAATGTGTCTATGCTAATACGTTTTTTGTGTTATTTGCTTTGATGGAATTATAATCCTAAGTGAAGGGGTGGAGTATTCGGTCGCCCATGTTCGATGGCGACTATGCAGGTGTCGGCGTCGATTGGCTAATAATCTCAGTCATTTTGATCACCACAGGTCATTCAGTGTTTCCATTAACAATACAGAAAGTTGACGGTCTTGCGAGCGCATGGGGCATTCCTTGTCGTTTTGAACAAGGCGTTTTTTTATTATGGGATGCCTTCTGGCTGAGACCCCTACTTTCCCTGCGTTCTGTTTCACACGTACTATAGGCCTACCATTCTACCAGTTCCCGGTCCACACACTGGGAACTCTGATCTAGACAAATCAGTCACGTACGGTCTGATCGAACAATGGCAAATATTATTAAGTTTTCGGTAATGCAACAGAGGAAGGTGGCGTGCGGTTGTTTGTTTAAACCCTATGCGATACCTTCGGCGCATGAGGACAGAACAAGACAAAATACCTACACACAGGACATAGACGGAACCTTCGTGGCCAGTTCGTAAGCATAGAAAAGCTAGTAATAATAAAAACGAGTGCAACTGTAAGCTAATTCCAGAATTGAAAAACCGCATAGTTATGGAAAACACTAGACTTTAGTAAAGGGAATGTGTAGGTTGGTTATAATCAAACAATCATTCTCACGAAGGACGGTAAATAAATGGAAACAAATCATAATGTACTGATTGTACATAATTGTGGTAGCAGAAAAAGAAAGGCAACCAGGCAGAATCACAAGTTGAACAACCACCTGTTTCCCTTTCGGTGCGTGTATATGTGCCGTCTTTTTCGTATTCAAATTTTCAATGTGAAAAAGAAAAGGCACACAGCGTTCGATTTTCGTTTTAAAATTTGCCATAAGAAAACCAAAACACGAATACTAAATGTTATACGCGATTTTGTAATATAAGTTAGAAAATCAACATACCGTTTTAACGATTTTACTGCATCAAAACGAAAAGGTACTGCAGCGCCACTTTTTTTTCGTTTTTGTTTGGAACTGTCATCTGTTTCGTTGATGTGCTAAGCGGCCACACACATAACATATACACATAAAACAACATGTATAACATATATGTGCGTGCGTGCATGCATGTTTCTATGTGTGTGCGCGCGTGCGGGCTTGCTTGCGTGTATGCATGCATGTTTCTATGTTTGCTTGCGTGCTTGCGTGTTTCTATGTATGTATGTATTACTACTATGTATGCATGTGTATGTTACGTGCACGTGTATGTGGGCGCTTACACATACACAAATATGCATGCATGCACGCACTCATGAACGTACATATGTATGTGTTCAGGTTTCCATATATATATATATATATATATATATATATATATATATATATATATATATATATATATATATATATATATATATATATATATATATATATATATATATATATCATTAATCATACCCCTGTAGACTAGAGCGATATGCAAGTTGGCTGCCGGGAAGCAGGCGTGGACCACCGGCCGCATCTCGTTGCATGGCAGAAACAGTTCCAGCCACTGTCAAGACATAGGGTAGTACAGTTTTAAATGTGAATATAACTTGAAAAAATAAATAAGTCTACAATGTGAAAGCATTTAACTTGAACATTTGTCATTGTCCCCTGGCTTAGGTCTAGATGGGTAATACACATGGTGGTGACCATTGACTAACAGGTTTTTAATGGGGTGCATGCATGTGTTTACATATGCATATGGGGGATATTCTTAATATTACTGATAAACATGATTGCCATATGCAGATTCCTGTGTTTGACCACTTGCAGTCATTAGCTGATGCATGTATAGAACACTAGAAAGTTCAGTTTCCGTCAGGTTGGGGCTTCTAGCTCTTCCTTTGAACTTACAATAATTGCTCTAGGAGGTGGCTGGGAGAGGGCTGATCTTGACCATTCCCCAGAGACCTGGGCATTGAGCAGTGTCCAAAACTTGTTTATAAACAACAGTGGAATGACTGCTAGGCTAGTCAGGCAATGCACATGTGAAATTTACAACATTGTTGACTGTTGAGTATATGCTATTAGAGGTTTAAGCATGTAGAGTACTAGTTTTACATTAATACCTACATGCATGCTAGGGAATTTATGGATAAACAATATTATTATATATTGGTACTGAATAAGATACAACAGGTATTTTACAGACAATATTGTGAACAGCACCAATGTGTTGGAACTATGGTACTTAATACATGTTTATGTTAACCTTATCTTACACTGGACACTGTGACATGCAGATATTATATATAGCTTACTTGTTATGTTTATATTTGTACAAGCTAACGCAAGTCCTGGCTCACTCCTGATTGTAACCAGTCGTCTGTAATACCGTCTTTTATGCCACCTTTTATTTTATTTTTGGTCTTAGCTTGTATTAATTCTGCTCTTTCTTTAGGTAATTGTATTTTGAACTTTTGGTTGACATTTTGTACTTTGGTGTGGTACCGAAGTTCGATCAGGAGTGTAAATTGTGCAATGACTGAGAAACTTGTTTTCGTTCTGTATCGTTTTAGTAGTTAAGCTGTAATAAACGCAATTTATGTTACAAATTAGCCTAATAACAGTTATGTATTCTTAATTTAGAAATAAGCTTACCACACACGGCCTACATCTTATTATAGTGATTTAACAGTCACATTAGTGAGACGTGTATTTTAACCCATTGTACATTTACTACACTCAATAAATGAAGTTGTTTAGTAGATGCTGGTGATATATGATGAAGACTGGGTGTTGTAGGGTTCAGCATACAGTTACATTTCCCACTGGTGGCCATGTTAACGTTTTGCATGATTATAAGAAAACCTGACAATCAAAAATTCTTAAATTTCTTACCTGCCGTTATCATAATTTCATTGATATGCTGATCGAGTTTAGCCAAAATTAGACATTTCTAACTCTTTTAAAATGGCTGAACGTGTCATGCCCGTCAATGTTTACCAATGTCTGCATGAATTACTACGCACACATGCCTTGTGGTGAAAACATTGCCAAAAATCTTTCCGCCTATTGAAATCACCTAAAAATCCTCAGTTACACTGTCAACAAGTTCTACCAGTAAACTTGCGAATGTAACACCCCAGGAAGTGTAACTGAGGCATGATCCCTGTACTCTATAAACACTGCGCCTCCAGTGGGTTCTTGCCATACAACCGCATGGATGTCACTGACCTAGCTGTGCCTGCATCGTTGTATCATGTGTCAACTGATAAGGGCTCAGCGGTCTTGTTTTACCAACGGGTGTTCTATTTATGTATGGGCACGGACCACCGTGAGAATGCATCCGCCATTACACAGATAAAGGGTCCGTAGAAAAAAATTGTACAGTTTGGGTGCAGTTGTGAGAGCAGAAATTGTGTGTGTATGAGTGAGTGAAAGTAATGTTTTTGTGCACAGTATCATCTGAGCTTTGAAATGCTGCCATCTGTCAGTTGGTATACCTATTAAGGACGTAAGGACACAGTGGCCATTAGGCAGGATGTACTCATATTTTGCATCTTTATGATGTTTTTCTCACTTATATTACAAACAACGTGTATAATAATTCGTTTTTCTGACATCAAATTTGAAAACGAACTTTGTGTGCCTTTTTTCCTTTTTACGGTGCAAATTTGACAACGGAAAGGGAAAAGACGGTACATACACTGAGCATAAGTACTACGGACGTGTCCGCCTGTTACGCCTAGCGAGAAACTGTTGGTTAGCAGCACCTAGCGAGTTTCTTACGAACTAATTTTAATCGAACGAGGAAATGAAATGCAATGTTTTCGTTGTATTGTGTAAACGAATTGGTTGCTCCATTCGTGCAACAGCGACGTTGAAATATATGATTGGTTAGTTTATAATTACTATATATAGACGATAGTTTGGGCTTGTGCACGGGCAAGTAATTAATATTGGCTAATGTTTGTGAGCGATAATATACTGTGTTCTTCATTTGTCCAGCCTAAATTAACCCAGTCTCACTTAGACTCGGCGAACAGAGTGTGGCCTAACAGTGTATACGTATGGTTTGACTTTTAAAGTCAGAGCCATTGGCTCTGCCTCTGGGTGATTAAATCAAGAACTTGTTAATGTCACAATAATATAAAATCAATGATCACAATAATGTAGTTTTTTTCTGAACTGAACACGGTGACATGTAGATGGGAACGTTTCAAACTAGAAATTGGTTTTGAGTGGGGTACCACAAGGATCAGTATTATCACCTTTATTATCCGTAATATGTATATATCAATGACTTGAACGATAATATAACACACAACGTACTGAAATTTATGGAAGACACTTGGTGTTTAGAAAGGTTAACTATTATGGTGATAAAGAACATTTACAAAACGATCTAGACAAATTAGTTAAATGGTCTGAAAAATGGTAGATGTTATTCAACTTTGGGAAATGTAAGTGCCTACACACAGGAACTTGGATATAAACCATAAAATGGGAGATCCTGTTCTAAGTACTACCGTAAAAGAAAATGACTTAGGAGTGTGCTGATATGAAAGTTTCAGAGCAGTGTGGTATTGCAGCTTCAAAGGGTAATCCTCTGTATAAAGCAGTAGTTAGGCCTCATTTAGAATACTGTATACATGCTTGGAGACCACATCATAAGAAGTTTGTAGATACGCTTGAACAAACACAGAGGAGATCAACTAAAATGATTCCAGAATTAAAAGTTTACACCTTAGTTATAAAGAACGCCTAAAGGAATGTGGTTTAACAACCCTAGAGATAAGAAGGTTAAGAGGATATCAAACTGAAGTTTTCAAGATATTGAATGGATATGAAAATATTTCTATCGATATTTTTTTCTCACTCAAAAAAGATAATAGAACCAGAGGACACGAGGTAACACTAGTAAAGGATCAATGTAGGTTGGATACAGGGGTGGGTTCAATTACACATAATTATATCAATTACAATTACATTTCAATTTTTAGTTCAATTACAATTACACTCAAAAAATTTCAATTCAATTACAATTACACTGTTTCAATTACAATTACATTATGCGGAACTAAATATATTCAGCATTTGTTAATTACATAGTTTTGCACTTTTGCTGAATTTCAATATTTTGTACACAATTGATAAACAAATATAACGGTAATGATTGTAAATTGTTGAAGAATTGTGGCTTGAATTTTGAATTGTACTAAAAAAAAGACAGCCGTTTAAACATATTTTTATTATATAAATTTATATTTTAAATCTGGTATATAGACATTAATACGTTTTATATATATATATATATATATATATATATATATATATATATATATATATATATATATATATATATATATATATGTTGATGTATTTATAAACTCTTTCAAATCAATCTAGGTACTTGTCTTAACAGAGGGTACATAATTTTTGCTTATATAAAGACATTAGACAATGTCCACAAGGCTTCAACTCCTGCAGTTGCATAATCTATCTTGGAAAGGAAAGCATGCTGTGTGTCTGTGGCTGTAGCAGTGCTAATTATTGTTTGCTGAGAGGGTAAATTAGCACCTGTCCATGGCCCTGTGTACTCTAAGGGTCTCTAACCAGACTGCAAACTGGTACAGTATTAAACAATGGTAGCCAAGACTGTCTCACTTGAGTCAACATACTGAATTGAGAACAACTAGCACAAACTCTAAGTGGACTTTAACTCAGGGCTTCTGACTTGAAAAGATACTTCCTCTGGAAGACAACTTTGTGTAGCTTCACTGCATTCAAAAAGGGAATAGCTCAGACATACACAATGTCATAAAATATTTGACTGTCAGGCTATCTGGTGTCAATACAGCTACACAAGTGTGCACACTTTTGCTTTTGTATTAAAAGACATACAAAACTCTGTTGATCTCAATGCTTGTAAACAATTATTTGTGCTAAATTCATATAAATTAGCAATTACAAAAATCGGAAGTAAAAAAAAATCATAAATCAATGATTTTTTGGGAGTGATTTAAATCATGATTTAAATCAATGATTTAAATAAAATTATTTAAATCAAACAACCCTGAACCTGTATGAGACTTAAATTATATTTTATTGACAGTTTGTTCAGGTAGTTTGTAATGTGAAACGTACTGTAATTGATTGTAATTGACTGTAATTGAAATAAATTTTCACTTATACAAAATATTACAATTACAGCACAAATTTGAAACCATAATCAATTACAATTACACAATTTTGCTGTAATCAATTACAATTACGTAATTGGACCCAGCCCTGGTTGGATATCAAGAAGTACTCATTCCCACAGACAATAAATTAATAGAACAAATTATCCACAGATTGTGTAACTGCTAGCAATGTGAATATGTTTAAAAACAAGGTTGACTGTAACTTGACACATATTTCAGAAAGGCTGGTTACACATAGATGAGCCAAAATAAAATTCTGCTTGCTTTCACTTTTGCAGTGCCAGTGACCTTCGATGCCGATGGCTGTGTCGCTTCAAGGCTACATCAGAGACTTCATGCAAACGTTTGTCTTCTTCAGCGGAAATGTACAGACAACGACGATTGCTATCGCTATTACTAGCTCCATCTGTTGCAGCATAGTGTGGTTCATCGTTAGTGTCATCTCTGCGGCCATGGCAGATGGACAGAGGGAGAGCCCCAGACCAAATCCATGTGCAGATGGTCACCGATTTAAGCATTCCATCTTTGCATCATACCAACGTGCTGCTCCGATTCATGTAAGTGAAACAAATGTTGCTGTAAGTTTCAGTAGTGAAGTGAAGAAAGTGTTAATGACCCGAACTGTATCATCTTCGTTCAGCCTACTCACAAGGGGTGGGGGAAACTGTCACTTATTTTGGTGACATTGCCAGATCCCAGGGTCTCCTATCTTATTTGATGGCTAAATATGTCAGGAGAAAGAAACTACACTTTTTTTAAATCTGTGAAAAATTCGGGTGATACTTTTTCGTGAACAGGGGCTAAAAATGCTATTTTTAAAAACCAGTTTTTAGCATAATGTTTTCAATTATAGGACTACAATCGTGATTCAACTATCTAATCCTATGTTTTTAGACACAAGGAATCCATTAAAATCATATTCAAAATCTTAAGACTGGTCACTTTCATGAAAATAACATTTCTTTTTTAAATGTGCTTGTGTTGAGTAAAATTTTTTTCATGCATTTGCTTTTTATTGTTGGCCCTATAGTAATGGTTAATGAATACATATCCATGTTTTCAATCACGAGGAACTCATTGAGCTACTAGATACTCTCTGTCTAACTATTCCACTTTATATGTTTTGGTCAACTCGTGACTACGACACTGATAGACAGAGTTCACATCTACATTCTCATCAAGGCAGGTTGGCAGCAGTGTGATGTCATTGTCATTGGTTAATTTGAAAGTCATACTTCTTGAGAAAGACACCACCCAGTCCCCAGTTGGCTTTACAGAAAGAAATTGCTCATGTTCCACTTCTACAGAATACCCAGGTGTGTGATATCACTGTTGATAATTATTATTACATTTTATTTTACAGACAGCTTGTCACAACTTCTTTAAAAAAAAATTATTATATAATTTATTATTCAGTGATTTTTCAGCATTATATAAAATTATCTGGCAAAGTAAATCAGCAAAAGTAGCTAGGTTACATTGTTACTGGTGTCACTATCAAATCATGATTGCTAAATGACCTCCATTTATGTTGAGGTCCATTTACTGGACACTGCCAGATTTGTTAGAAATTCATATATTTGATAATAAACAGCTTAGCAAACATGTTTTTCCAAATTGTATTAATTAAAAACCAGTGAAATTACATTCGGCCATGATATATAGGTATTAGGTGTCATGCACATAAGTTAAGTGGAGGTAAATTTGCTGGACACTGCCAGATTTGTTAGAATTCATGTATTTGATAATAAACAGCTTAACAAACATGTTTTTCCAAATTAATTAAAAACCTGTGAAATTACTTTCGACCATGATATATAGGTATTAGGTGTCATACACGTAATGTAGTGCTACTTGTGTGGCACTTATATTTCATACATTACATAATTAAATATTTCTGCTTGTCTTTTAATTTTTATATTTTGGTACTACATAAGTAGTCATATGCTGATTTATAAAACAAAAATTATGAAAATTTGCATTGTGTGGGATATTAAGATTCAATTTTAAAAACATAGAAAATGCTATTTTCATGAAAGTGACTAGTTGTACGATTAGATAGATAGATAAATCAAGATTGTAGTCCTATAATTGACAAAATTATGCCACAAATTTATTTAGACATGGGATCAATTCCGGAATTGGAATAATATTTTAAAAGTCAGTTGGAATTGGAATTGATTTTGAGGTTAATTGGAATAGGTTTTGTTGGAATTATTGACTTGATACTGTTAATCTTTACCCTGGAATTGACTTTTTGGAATAGATTGGAATTGGAATTGACAAAATGGAATTGCCCCATGTCTGCTAGTTTTTCCACTTGAAAATTGCACTTTTTAGCCCTAGTTCACAAAAAAGGAAGAAATCTTGTGGATTTTTCACTGATCTTCCAAAAATTGTATTTTCTTTCTCCTGACATATTTGGCCATCAAATAAGATGGGAGCCCCTAGGATTTGAAACATTGACCTTCCCCCCACCTCTACACTCACTATGATGTTTTGGCAACTGGCAGTTGCTGAAACTTCATAGTGAGTAAAATTTATAGTATTGATTAGAAGAAATCTATATTATAGATTAACAGAAATGTATAATGTTATTAGAAGAAGAAGACATGTTTTTATTTGACCCATCATACATATCACATAATGTTAAACTATAATTTAAATAATACAATAATATTATTAAATTATTTATTTGATAAACACTTAAATTTCCCAAACATCACCCTCAATTGTATATGTGATGTTGTATGGTAAGCTGTCTAGTGATACAAATAGTCTCTGGGTGTTCCTGCAGACCAATGTGGTGATTTTGGGGAGTTTATTATTGTTCAATTCATACAAAGTAGTAATACATTCGCACATATGAAAGGCCGTAAAACACTGATGACTTAATTATGTTATAATATTATGATGATTTTTTTATTTAGATGACATTGTCATCAAAAGCATTACCTGTTATTACTATTTTCCCTGCAATTAAAAAATTACAGCATTCTGGCAATCAGAGTCACATATTGCTGTTGAAGAGTCAAAACAATGGAATTCCATTTTGATTTGCATCATGTAGTTAGTTGGATATGAGACTGTTATTATTAGACTAACTTCTAACACATGACAATGGATTTTTGTTGTTTTGATTCTTCAACAACATATCTGTCGTGGAATCATAACAATGAAAGTCCATTTTCATGGGTTAGAAGTTAGTGTAATAGACATAATGTCCAACCTACCACAGGGTGCAGATCAAAATGGACTACTACTACTGATATAAACCATTGATACTAAGTGTTAATGTGATTGATAGCCAAAGACGACCACAGTGTGTTGATATAATTTTACCATTATTTGATTAATGTTGTCATGAATGTTTTGACCCGAATATCATGTTTACATTGCCTGCTGAACAGGAAAGTCATTATCATGTTTACATTGCCTGCTGAACAGCAAGGTCAATATCATGTTTACATTGCCTGCTGAATGGCAAGGTTAATATCATGTTTACATTGCCTGCTGAACAGCAATGTCAATATCATGTTTACATTGCCTGCTGAACAGCAAGGTCAATATCATGTTTACTTTGCCTGCTGAACAGCAAGGTCGATATCATGTTTACATTGCCTGCTGAACAGCAAGGTCAATATCATGTTTACTTTGCCTGCTGAACAGCAAGGTCGATATCATGTTTACATTGCCTGCTGAACAGCAAGGTCGATATCATGTTTACATTGCCTGCTGAATAGCAAGGTCAATATCATGTTTACATTGCCTGCTGAATAGTAAGGTCGATATCATGTTTACATTGCCTGCTGAACAGCAAGGTCAATATCATGTTTACATTGCCTGCTGAACAGCAAGGTCGATATCATGTTTACATTGCCTGCTGAATAGCAAGGTCAATGTCATGTTTACATTGCTGCTGAATAGTAAGGTCGATATCATGTTTACATTGCCTGCTGAATAGCAAGGTTAATATCATGTTTACATTGCCTGCTGAACAGCAAGGTCAACATTCATTAATAGATAACGGTCAAATTATATTTTTAAATTGTGGTTGATTCAAATACATTTGGGCAGTCCAGATGTCAAAATAGAAATAAACCTTTGTAGCTTGTACTGTAAAACATGGTTTGACAATAACAATGATCAGACTATGTACCTTTAAATGTCTGAGTGAATAAAATGGTCATAGATCTTTAGCTGCGTCTGGTCAAGGAGGTACATTTTGTGTTATCGGTCATCTCATGAGGGGATACTGTGTCACCAATAGGTAAAAAAAAATTTCACATTTCCACTGAGAATGGTTGTATAGTAAATTGATGTTTCTAAATTTAGAATTCCACCAAACACAAGAAGCATTCTGTTTCCTGCCGATTGAAACGCCTGCATTCAGTTGTGAAAGGGCCACTTACATGCCAGCCATGCTTCATTATCTCTGCTGAGTAAGTATGTGTGATAGCGATGGCCTGCGCTTCCATGGGCATAACCTTCTCCAATAAACGATAAAGTGAAACCAGATATAATGGCAAAGGTTATCATGTTTTGTTTGTCTTATTTAGTAAAGGAGTTGCAGGAAGTTTAGTAAATGACACTAACTCTGGTCATAATAATTATATAATATGATATTGATTTTCATACTCCAGTTTCATGAGTTTTGTCACTTTTGGTTTATTATAATTGGTGTTTATTTTTATGTATTCAATTGAGTAGAATATGCCAATGTTCAAAATCTTGCTTGTTTCTAGAATTGTTCTATGTTCTGTTGCATTCATACTAAAAAAACATAAAAAAAACTACAGTTATTAAGCAAATTTGTTATCGGGAAAAATGGGAGTTCCAACAAAATTTTTTAATACTACAGATTACCTCTAATCATGGAATCATATAATGTATTTATCTATACAAGTGTGTCTGTGGTTGTGACAGCTGTACCATCCAATGGGCCTACCAGCGATGTCAACATCATATGTGTTTGCGGTCTTATCGCTCACATGGGGCAAGATCATACTGTAGTCTTGGTAACGGCAGACAGTCGAAGCCACAGATGGTGAATTGGAAGAAGCCGACCGAGCTTGATTTCAGGTATGTGTTCATCAACAATGGTCAGTTCATGAGAATTGACTTTGTTTGCTAGATCAGGTAACTTGCAATAGTGTGAATAACCTTATGCCATAGTATAGCATAGTCGATACTAGACAGGTTCGATTTTTCACAGAATGAGCCTGAAATGAGACAAGTGAAAAAAATCAAATGGAGGAAAGACCTTTTAAGTTGTTCTGGTTGAGGTAATCAGGATACATTTGTGTGTTTCAGTCATTCCAAACTGCTGCAATGTCCTGTCCGACTGAGCTTCATGGGCGCACAGTTGACACTACTCAACTTGTCACATAATTCCCTTTGCAACATTCCTGAGGAGATCTGCTGTCTAACAGGGCTCAGAGAGATGTATCTACAACACAATCATCTTGCTAGCATTCCTGTGAGTTGTCTTTTTATTCATTGTGTTGGATTTGTTAATTTTGTTAACAAAATATAGTATAAGACAGCTTTTGTCCTGGCTCTCCAAGATATCTTTTGTCCTGGCTCTGCAAGATATATTTATAATGCACAGACCAGTAGTAACTCTTAAAGTTTTACTAGTAAGTGCTATAAGTAATTATCTTGATAATGTGTTATTATGTGCCTTTAAATGTCTAATTTTGCATCACAGTAATTATTATAAGAAAAAAGACATTACGTTTAAGTACCAGGTAGTTTGGTGGGGCGTGATAGCATACCGGTTAGAAGGCCAGACTCTCAATCGAGAGAACCCGGTTTCAAATCCCACTGCGGTCGCTTCGAACCTTTGACAAGTTTGATCACCCCACGTTGCCACATTTCACTCAGCTATATAAATGAGTACCTGGCAATACAGACAGTGGTGGAAATGTGAACAAATAGTCTTCGTGCAATTGCAGCGTGGCTGAATGCTTCCCAGAGAAGTTGAAATGGCCTTGGAATGAACAAGTCTGCTAGGGGGTGAAGTGTAAAGCGCTTTGAGCAGTCCTATGGACTGGATACCGTGCTATATAAGAACGTACCTTTACATTTTTAGTTTTCTGGTGTTACGCATTGTTGAGAACGTTGAGAATGATTTGTGGACATTGGTTGTTTGCAGAAAAGTCTTGGTGGTCTCACTGAGCTTACAGACTTGAACTTAGAACACAATGAGCTGGCAACACTTCCCGAAAGTCTTGGGGACCTCAAGCAGTTGCAAAGTCTGTTGCTTAGCAACAATAGGCTGGAGTCATTGCCAAAACGATTTTGCATGCTGAAGAATTTAGAAATGATGAGAGTGAGGTGAGGCAGGAACAGATTTGCTCATTATGGATGAGAAACCAGTCTGAATTTTTCTGAATTTCAGTTTGATCACAGTGGTGATTTAGTTTTCAAACCATGGCAACGTTATTAATTTAAATGGTAACCAATACATTTTTGTTAGCATGGTATCCACGATTTTACATCAATTAAATCAAACCAAATTTGCCACTATTTTCACTGTCAACTAAAAAAATCTAAATGCATTTATGCAATAAAATGATTTGTTAAGAAATGAACATATAAAATATATTGTTAGATATAACTTGCAAAAGAAACATTATTGTACCAAACTGACATTAGCGATTTATATTTCAGCAATAATCACTTGAGAGAATTGCCTGACGGCATGTGTAGTAGCCTGACTCAACTAAAGGTAGGTTATACTATCTGTTCTGTTGTGTGGTCTGGTGTATGTCCCCAAACATATTTATTACCTTTTTACCAAAAATAATACCCTCTTTTTTATGAGTGTTTTCCGTACTGTATTGCATGTAGTTGCTAGTTTTCATTCAACTGAGGCATGAATTCTGGGAGGCGGTTGGAGTTTAATGATTTGGTGTTACCTCTTCGATGTTATTATAATATTATAAATAATTACCATTAATCAACTTAAATACAAGGATATTTTTGTGAGGGAATGTCACCCATTTTCATTTGTTAACAGAATGACTGTTATACGGACATTGCAATGTTGAATTTACTAGTATTTCTAACATCTTGGTTGTAGTAACCATATAATAATAGATCTCTGTACAGCATTAACAGACAGATCAATAAATCTTCACCTTTGAAGGTGGAATATAACGTTTTTGTTGGATGATTTATTTTCTGTAAATTCCTGTTTTGCACGTTTTGATGGTAAATATACTACGTTTACTTCAAAGATTAAAACATGAACTGTAATATTCTTAATTAGGTGAACGTTGAGATTGAAAAATTAAGAGAATTGGGGCATCTTAATTATATGAAAACCCCAACTAGCTCCGTATCAGTTGACCAATGAAAATCATTGTGCATTCACTTGAATGTAAGAAATTTGCAATGTCACTGCAAGGTTTCTCTGTTAATATATGAAGCAAATTATCTTGTTAAACTGTGTAGTTAAGTTACAGGTGTCTTAGGGCTTATGTAATGCATGTTCATCATCCACTGCTGCAGTGTTTAAAGTTGAACAAGAACCAACTGAGATTTCTACCACCGGACGTCGGTCACCTGGTAAAACTGGAGAAGCTGGATGTGTCATCATGTCACCTGTCCTACCTGCCTCACACACTGTGCTTATGTCCTGCTCTGGCATGTCTTCGACTTTCTAACAACAGGTGAGACTGATTCCTCATCATGTAAATGTTGTAGACACTGGTGTCTGGTTATTTGTGGACAACAGCCATAGAGGCTCCTCTGGTGGGTAATGTGATGCTATGTTTGTCAACGAACAATTGCATATCCATGAAAACACACACTCAATGCTAACCTGCCAACATTTAGCAAATTATCGCATCAGTAAAATTAAATCACCACTAATAACACTTTAAAAAAAATCACAATGACAACATCAGAATTCATTTTACATTTGAATAATTTCAAATGCAGCAATTTTCTAGGTGTTTAATTGTAAATTTTATTAAAATTATGTCAGCCACTATATATCGATATACAACAACACAAGCTTACCCAACCTACAGTGTGCTGCACCAGGATGAAAATATGTATTGTTATAGCTTCGAAAAACATCAATGGAAACAAATCACATACAATTTTATGAAAATCTTGTAAACATTCAACATATTCGTCATCTGTTGATAACTAATACACTATTCTTTGTACGCTCTGTTAGAGAGATGTTTTTTGTACAACAGAAGCAACAATGTAAATGCAACACATCACCAGAATCAGAAACTCACCTTTGTGGTTTATGCATAATTATTGCATATTATTTTAATGCACAGTTGAGCAAGAGTAGTTGTAAATTAACAATAGGTTCAAATTGATAAAGGTTACCTTTTTTATTTAAAATAAATGATATCTTATTTGTACATCTTGTTTCAAATAAAAAGTCGCAACAAAGTATTAACAAGCCTTTTTGGGGTTTTTTCCGTACCTAAAAAGGCATGTTTTGTACTATAAAAATGTTGAACAGGATGTTCATTATTGTTCTCTCTACAGGCTGAGAGAATTGCCTTCGAGGATGGGAGAGTTGCATTGTCTGCAGGAATTAAACATAGATGGCAACCAGCTGTCATATCTCCCAGCCAGTCTAGTCTGTGTCAGCTTGAGAAGTCTCACAGGTGTGTGGACAAACATTGAATGCGATAACTGATAGCTGGTTGGGGATGTCATATTATTAAATGCCCAGATTCTCTTAATTTTTTTATCTTAAAGTACATATGAATTAACAACGTCATACTTCAGTTTTTAATCTTTATTGCTGTATATATTCACCATTAGAAAATAGTCCACGCACATCTTGAAAGTTGCTGAAATTAATTTAATTTTTGGTGTGGCTTTGAAATCAGTTTGAATTAATAGTCATTGCTTGATAGATTTTGATAATTTTTTAACATTACACCATTTCGTAATGACAGCTGAATATGTCTCATTGAAGTGTATTGTCGGAGCCTTTGCACAGTATTTTCAGGGTGGCTGAATGCTTCCCAGAGAAGTCAAGTTGGTGATGGAATGACTATGACCTTTATAGAGTCCCCTGTTGCAGTGTGCACCAATCCTCTACAAAGTACGACATCTGCCCAGCAGACAGCGGAGGGCGACACAGCTACTGCAGGCTTTCTGTCATTGTTGGAACTCACTGCAAGGAATATCACTGCAAACAAAGTGCCTTGGAGGAAACAGAGCCTTCCAGTGTCTCTCAAAGGTATATTATGTGATATAAATAAACAGCAGAAAAAACACATCAGGATTTCTTCTGTATAACTTATGCTTTATGTAATATTTTGTACATAAGTGTACATCAAGGTGTGGCAAATGTTTTAACTTTATTTTTTATTAAAAACTGCCCCAATGTTTTATTTATACATTGTATTGATCTTTTTTCTTTTTATTATAGTAATAGGCAAATTCTTTCCTATTGCCTACAGTTTTTTATAATCTTTTATATGTAGTCTTTTATTTATGACTTCATTTTTGTGCTTTGCAATAATGTGCCCTCTTAGAATAATAGCATGAAGTGAGATGTCTTAGAGCACTCTGTGAAGACAATCTTTACAATGTTGTTGATTTTTCAGAGTTGCTGGAGAACATTCGTTGGTGTGAGTGCTGTGACAGGTGCTTCTTCAGATACTTTCGTGGTGGAGTGCGGTTTGTCAACATTGCTGATCACCAAATGGTTCCGGTGTGTCATCAAATATGTCTCCCCAGTATCGAAAGAAAATGTCAGTTTGCCGAGAAGCTTTCCTAAACAATCCATCCAATTCATGCCTTCGATGTCAAACATCACATTTGAATGATGGTGATAATAGATAATGTATTATCGTACTTCATTAATTTACAAATGAAATATTTTTCCATAATTGTATGTGCACAGTTGATACATATATGTGTATGCAAGCGTGTCTGTGTTTGTTGTATACATAACTAGATATTATGAATGATCATATATATCGCCTGTACGTAAATATATATGACAGAACTAGGTACTCCTATAGATATAGACATAATTAGTATGTAAAGCATACAATCTCTTAATACTTGGTGTAGGATGTCAGCATTTCAATCAGCTATAAGAAAATGCATTTGATATTCGTACAAAACGTAAGTGAAAATTCACTAGAAATAACCAAAATTTACACATTTATCCAGTTGAGGTGTATGTTGTATTTTCCAATGCTTTTTCAGGGCTTTTGGGTTTATGGTATCACCATGCGAGTTGTATCAAGTTTCCATGAGACATCTCGGTGGGATGTGATCGTGGTACTTTAAGTTCGCAACATTTAGAGTGTGTAGACAACAGACTTGATTGCAGTCTTCAACACCTCTTGAAATGTCTGTCGGAACAAATTAGGTGAAATGTTAATTTGTGCTCTTCCTCCTTATTCCCTGCTGTACAGGGGTGAGGGTCAGGTAAAATATTGTCGAGCCACTCTTTCTGTTCTTTCCATAGTTTTCTATCGGCTGCTCCCTCTCTCCATCTTTCATCCTCCCCCGATCTTCTCATGTCCCTCCTCACGCAGTCCTCCCATCTCAGCTGTGGCCTTCCCCTTTTCCTGCGTCCTTGATGTTTTTCCACCTCTGCTATCTTTGCCAGTTTGCTTGCATCCATTATTACCAAGTGGCCTGCCCATCTCATCCTGCTTCTCACCAGTCTTCCTGTTAGGCTGCATTGCATCCCAACCTCTTTGTTCTTGTTATTCGCCGAACCCAGTTATTCTCACAAACTTGCAGCTTCTGTTGTTGTTGTTCTGTCAACGCCACTGTCTCCAGACCATACAGGCATGCTGGTGTAACACATGTTCTCAGGACTTTCCCTTTCAGCGTTTTTGAAATTTTTCTGTCCAACATGACTCCCTCTACCTTTCTCCAAGCATTCGCTCCCGCTTGTGTCCGACATCGCACTTCTGCCGCTGAATGCCCATCCTCCGTAACCATTCCTCCAAGGTACACAAAGCCATCCACTTGCTTGATCTCCTTACCATCCAACCTGATGTTCAACTCGTCTCTCTGGTGTCCAACCCACATCACTTCTGTCTTCTCTAGGCTCATTCGCAGTCCGTGCATCTCGAACACCCCCTTCCATTCCTCAAACAATTCCTGTAGGTCTTGTTTACTTTCTGCTATTATGGCCAGATCATCTGCGTACATCATCTTCCTGAGAATATCCTTCGTGCTGATCTTCCTGCTGATTATTTCCATCACCAAGATAAACAGTAAAGGGCTAAGGGCACTTCCTTGCCTCAAACCGATGTTAACTAGAAACTCTTCTGACAACCCAGATCCAACCACAACTCTTCCTTTTGTTCTCTCATACATTGCTTCCACCATCCTGGCTTCTGCTTCTGGCACTCCCATCCATCTCACTGTTGCCATCACCATCTCTCTAGGGACTGTGCATAATATTTTTTCAATCTCGTCATTTGCATAAATGTCCATGATTCATGGAATCCATGTGCCAAAACAAAAATAGTTATCTTTAAGAAACTGTTGAAGATGTGATTTTAGCACCAGTTAGATTCGTGAAAATGTTCATCAAGTTTGTATATGTTTAGAAGTTAATCAGTTAGATTGTTTATTTGTCTGGCTAGTATGTGTGTGTACATGTGCAGACGTATTTTGTCATAATCACCTGCAAAAATGTATCATTAAGTGCTACATGGTGTTAATTAATTAGGCTACCGGTAAGTTTCATAGATGCAAAGCTTATGTACCTTTTCGTAAAGAAATGGCTTTCCAAGTGAGCCATGCAACATAATATATATAGTATTATATATTATGGATCCATAACTAACGCTTTTATTTAGTTATATATATATCTACATTACTTTGCATTATTTATTTGATCTCAGTTTCAGTGGTGTTTTAAGGTTGTTTCTGTACACAATGTTGTTGACCATTTTGCTGGGTCTTTTTTAGCCCAGGAGCATTAGGGTTGAACATGGGAAATAAATAGTACAAAGCTAATTTTTCAGGATAGTTACAAAATACCATATTGAACAACAAATCAAAAGTCCCCTGGTTTTCCCTGTGTGTGTTTGAACTAATATAGACTGTAGGCCATCGTTCACTCATTTGACATCTCTCTGTGAATGCATATATTGATATTCTGGCCAAAACGTCCTCCACCCTGTAATGTCGCCAGTGCCTTTTTTGTTGAATGTGGGGAAGTTTTTGGCCAGGAAATTGACACCTGCACCAATAGAGAGATGCAACTTAGCTCAAAATGATGAAGAGCAATGTCAGTGTATGTTACAGTAACAAAAAACAAACTTATATTTGTTTGACAAAATAGGCACTCTTACATGGTGGACGAATGTTTTGGCCAGGAAATCAATGCTTGTACCTACAGAAAGGAGCAAAATAGTTCAGTAGGATTATGGGTAACGTATATAGGTGTCACAGTAGTACAAAATACTAATTTAGTTTGGGTATAGTGTTACAATTGTCTTAATGTTTTTTATATATATAAAAATACACTCACGACTTTACAGGGTAGGGACAGTTTTTGGCCAGGAAATTAATACCTGCACCCACAGGGTGATGATGCCAAATGACTCAAAACGACAAATTGTAATGCCAGTGGGTGTCACAATAGCAGAACAATTCAGTATGATTAAAGGGGTACAGTTAATGTGAGACAGGTGTAGGATGTTCATATAAAGTAGGATTTTGACATTAAGTCTATCTTACTGGCATACACATTTCACATACTGGATATTTTTTATAGCCAGCTTTGTTCAGTACAGTAGTACCTGCCTTCAACGGGCCCTCTGACGAGTGGACATATGCTTTCGGGACACTTTCTCAATGTACGGACTGTTTTACCATGTTAATTGTTAATGTTCCTCTGATGAGGGGCCACCTGGTGACATGCCTATCCTGCCGATGAGGGGACACCTGGTGACATGCCTATCCCGCCGATGAGGGGACACCTGGTGACATGCCTATCCCGCCGATGAGGGGACACCTGGTGACATGCCTATCCCTCCAATGAGGGGACACCTGCAATGTAGGGACGCTTGCTTGGATACAGATGTGTCCGTTGAAGGCAGGTACTACTGTAGATCATCAGCATAAAATTTATACCAACCATGATGCCATAGTGTCAATATAAATTTGACCCCAAAATTACATTTTTCTATTTAAGAGTGGTACTTTTCAGTGGAAATTTTGTTTAGAATAATTCTCACGCCCCTAGCCTCATTGTAACAAACAACAAACGCACACGGGGAAACTTGAGGACTTTTATGTTGTTCAATATAGTATTTTGCAACTATCCTGTAAAAAATGTGTACTATTTATTTCCATGTTGGGACCGTAAGTTGTATTCACAAAGAGCATAAAGTGCTTTAATGTGAAACACTTGACGGATATAAATAATTCACATTCCTGTGGTTTTGGTCTCGCTGTGTTGTGTGTGTGTATATTTTTAATGATTTTATACATCCCTATTGTTTTATTTTAATAAACATGTTTACAAAATATCGCATTTTGAGTTATGTTAATTAAGGTTGTTGCTAGTTTTTCTCACCTGCACATGCAGCACAGCATCACAATTGTGGGCATCAATGCAATAACCCCATAATTGTGACAAGCAAGAAACTTTTATTTTATTTTCGAAAACAGTCGCTACTTTATGCTGGATAAGGACAAGGACACATACACTTCAATGTTCAGCACATAGAGATCTAGCAACCATTTTACAAAGATAAAACAAAACAATTATACCAAGAACTGTAACTAGTAACCCAGCTAACTACTACACTACCACGCAGCAGTCACAGACACAAGACAAATGTCCATTATCTTTTTAATTACAAATACCCATGATACTTTTTTGCTATAGACCCCTGGGGAGTCAGCTATGACATTACTTGCCGTCCACACTATCCAAGTACCCATGAATAACTATTGCTAACTACGTATTATAGTTCTACCTCCACTATTTATCACGGTTCATACATACATTTCCATAAGCTGTCTTATAAACAGTTCAGTTATGAATACAACCATTCTCATGATTAACTTTATTTACATGACATTCCACACCAACACAGATTATTATTTTTAGTACTATTTACAAACTCATGCATATATCTACATTTCATAAGTTCTGTCATGACGTGTTCTCACATACAGAATTTAATGCCAATCTGCAGAACCCTTCATGGTATAACCTTTTAAAAAAAATTTCAAAACACTTTTTTAACATTTATGTATACAATATTATACATTTCTCTTGGAAATAATATAAAATAAACTTAGTGCACAAATATAGACATAGCAGATGTCAGTACAGTAAATTTTGTTCTCTGGTTCTGGCAACTCTGACTTGATCCCACAACTCATCCCAATTTCACCCAACATAACACAAGGATTTTATGCCCGGTCCGCAGAGACTGATCACTTGCAGACATGCCATTCACCCATATTCAATATGGATTTCCGGAGCAATATGACCGTAGCCTGTATTTATATGGATTTCTTTCAAATCCATGGAAAAATTTTTAGATTTCCAGTAGATTTTGCTTGATGTAGATATAATTCATAGCCTGGTAGATGGCAACTCTTAATGAGAATATGAATTTATATGGAACCGATTTATACAAATTAATGATGGATTTCAAGTCAAAAATACGGATTTCAAATCAAAAAGGGTACATCTGCATTTGGGCATTGTTCAGCATTGCATAATCATAGAAACTTAAAAGAAAGTAAAATGAGGTAATCACTGAGGCTTTGACTGGGTTTGGCTCCATGATTACATGTAACTAGAGCGGTCCCTCAGGCTTTGTCCAGGTTGTCGGGGTCTGTGAAGCGAACGGTGAGCAGGTAGAAGACTGCTGGGAAGGGCACGAGACAGAGCATGGGGGCATGGAACGAGGGTATCTGGAGCTGGGTAATGGCAATGATGCCATATGCATGTAGCGCCCAGTGACATACAACGATGGTGAGGTTGCGAGCATTCAGGAAGTTCTCCCGAAGCAGGTAGAGCGCACCCTGGAAAACAACAACAATACGTCTATTTAAGCTCCAGTATTATTAATTATCAAAATAGATACAGAGGTAAGACAGGGGGACACTGTCTCACCTAAATTGTTGAATGCTGCCCTAGAAGGAATCTTCAGGAGGTTAGACTGAGAAAGAAAGGGAATCAACATAAACGGTGATCATCTGAGCCATCTGTGCTTTGCTGATGATATTGTTCTTATCACAAACAATGCAGAAGAACTAGAGGAAATGTTAAATGAGTTCAACAAAGAAAGTAACAATATTGGGTTAAGAATCAACATGAAAAAGACAAAAGTCATGTTCAACAGTTAGGCTAAAGTAAAACAAATTAAAGTTAACGATGATATTATACAAACAACCAACAGGAATATAGGACAACTTGTAAAAGCAGATTACAGCCATTTAGAAGAAGTTAAAAGGAGAACCCAAACTGGGTGGAGTGCCTTCGGAAAATTGAATTACATTATGAAGAGTAACATGCCAATATGTCTGAAATGTAGAGTCTTTTACCAATATATATATTACAATCTATGACATATGGTGCGGACTTGGGCAATGACAAAAAAATGAAACAAAAACTTACAACAAAACAAAGAAGCACGGAAAAATGTACACCAGGAATTACCAAGAGAGATAGAAAAACTAGCAAATGGATCAGAGAGCAAACTAAAATCCAGGATATTATACAACAAGTTAAAATCAAGAAATGGAGATGGGTGGGACACGTTGCCAGAACTAAGGACAACAGGTGGACAAGGTAACAACAGAATGGAAACCAATGTCAGGTTCTCAAAGTCAGGGATGACAAAAAACTAGATGGCGAGATGAAATTATAAAGTTTTGCGAACGGCACAGGACAGAAGTAAATGGTACGAGCTTGGGGAAACCTTCGCCCTGCAGTGGGCTGACAATGGCTGAGATGATGATGGTAATTATTAATTCATCAGATAAGTTGATGCAGATATCAAAGCAGATTTCCAACTACAAATAATTATATGTAAACATCAATATGTGGTTTCATGTCGCTTGGTGATTGAGCGGAACTGCACTCAAGAACCATAGCTGACAGTTGATTTCCACATGGATTGGTTTTTTAATCAAAGATATTAATTGATAAAATGTTGGCTCGTGATATTTTATTATCTTTAAAATTAAAAAGAAACAATCGGCACCAGCCAATGGGGGTTCGAAACAGTTTGTGATGTACAAATAATAGGTTGGCTACAGTTGCAACAAAAAACAGCACAATGACATCACTGAAATCTTCAGAAGTCTAATCCTGAACCATAAGAAACACAGACATCCCTATAAGAAGCACCACAAACCAGCTGTGCACGATAATCTATGAATACAATCCATTACAATCCACTACAATGCCACACCATGCCTCTATGACAAACTATTGATTTAAGACATCTTGAGAGGACACATAAACCAAAACAAGTGTAGTACTGACTCACCTGATCGGTGAACAGTGCAAAATGAAGTGCACTTGTTACGAGTGAGATCACTAGGACGATGTACGGGAACGCGTAATCTGCAACATAACCACACATAACTAACTAAATGCTCTCGCTCAAGGAATGCACTGTTGAATGTGGTCTGCAGATATCCTACATTTTTTACAACAGTCAGATCTCATTTCACTTAGCACATTTTATTACCCTATTTTTTTACTGAATTTATTTAAAATGCACTCTAGGAATAGAATTATGAACTTATTATTTTTGACCAGTTTTGTTAAAATCCAATTTGGTGATGCTTGTAGCTAAACAATGACATCACATAAAAGGAACGTTTTGTTCAAAATGGATGACTGTGGTGTATATAAATAATGAACCATCAGTGGTAGATGAATAAAATATACACTGGATGATAGTCATTTTACACTTACAAATGAGGCCAGCACACGTGGCATGGACCACTGCTAGGATAGGAAACATATAGAGTGCTGCATAGATCGACTTGGTTCCTCGTCGCGGCACAAATTTTGCCGCCAGAAGAGGTCGAAATAACATCATTGCCACAATGCCAAATGCGTAGTAGATGAGTACCATTGTGTAGCTGAAACAAACCGCAGAAACCAAATCAATTTTCAGGTATATCCATGTTCTAACATGCAGAATTATGATTACAAAGTCCAACTGGAAAAGCCAGCTAGAAAAAAATTCCTTGCACTAATTATGGTATTGGAGTATTGCGCATAGTGTGTCCAGATTTGTTTTTCATCACATACATTAACGAGTCTTAGATTCAGTATTGTTCTGCACATGATGTAAATGTAATGTGGCAAATGAGCAGAACAAATTAACCATATTATCTTTGATCAGTTTCTTTGAAGTAACTTACACAAGTCATTAAGAAATATGTATTTAGAAACAACTCCTGGTAAGATTATAAAATTATGGTCACCATAGCTGCAATCCAGTATTGAATAAATGTAATGTAGTTTTACACATTTGCACATTCTAAGGCTTTTGCACAGGGAGGTTGTGTAGGCAGAAACATGGTTTAGGGGCATATCCCACAACACATGCATTAAACTGTAGTCAGGGCTGACGTGATTTCAAAATTGAATTTGAATTATTAAATTCAATTTCTGAATTTTAATTAAAAGATTATGAGTAAGTGGTATTGGAAGATTTTAAGTAAGTTGAATTGGAATTTTAAAAACATTAATTGAACCTCATTTTGTACTGCTGGTGCGATCTGGTTTTATTTCCAATGTGATCCTCAATCCAACCCTAGAATTGTATATGAACTCAAAGTCTTTGTAGCAGCTAAACAAACATTTGTACACCATTTGAAGACCTGAGGTGAGAACATTTGTCCAAATTTGAACAAAGGGTCTGCCATGTGGCAAATGGAAAAAAGAACTCAGAAGTTCTGCTCAAGTCAAACTATCCTACCTAGGGTGTGATGAGCTTACTTTGAATTCAATACAGGTTGCAGCTAAGATAACATTTGTTGTCTGCCTGCACATATCTGAAACCATGCCCTTTTTGTGTGCTAGGAATGTGTGAAGCTACAGCCACTCAATGGGGCATCCCAACAATTAGTAATTGGTTTGCTACTCCTGCACTGTTTAATTGATCAGGTATTTCTGAAACCATAAAATGATCAGCCTACTGATCTTTTCATGTTGTTTGAATAACGATTCAGCCATTGTCTGTACATTGATATTTTGTAAGTTTGCAGCAAAAAAATGTCTTTTACAATTACATATTACTATTATCCCATGCGTTTGCTTTGGAAAAAACTCCCATATAATTAATTCAGAATTTGAATTGAATTGGATTTGAATTGAAGTTGAAAGATTTGAGCTGGAATTTGAATTGAAATAAATGAATTGAAGAAAAAAATGAATTGAAATGGAATTGATTAAATTGTATTGAAAGGAAATTGAATTGATTAAATGGAATTGACCCCACTGACTCTAGTGCAAGTTATAGTATTTAAAATTTACAACTGCTGTAAAACACTAAAATTGTGTTTATAATCAGTTCATACATAGCGAAATTGGGTACACCATCAAAGATTCAAACTACTTTTCTAATAGATTTAAATCATCATATTCTGGTGAGAAAGAAACAGCATTCTAAAATGCTGTATCTCCCTGCTGTTCCTGATGACAATGTCCTACTCACAGTGGATAGACAGCCTCCTGTGTGCAGTTGATCGTGTGCACATAGTCGGGACTTGGGTTGTAGAACATTGTGTACCAGTCTGACAGCGCCTTCACCTTACACGATGTGACCAACAGTGAGCCAATAGGGGTCACCACCAGTAGTGTGCAGATGGCAGCAATCGCACTTTCAACAAGTGATGATGCGTGGAGAATCAAGAGATTACAACTGAAGAGTAGATGGGATAAGCACATGTAGAAGATAGTATAACATATGTGTGAATTGTGAAAATGGTAACAGTAGCCAGCCCACACACACCTCTAAATATACTTGTTTTTCAGCATGTATTCCGACAGTGCAACAAGACAGTATTTTGCGCATAGTCTGTTTTGTTTAGCGGTGTGAGTTTAGTGTTAGTACTGTACAATATAGCATTACATTTTATAATATCTACAATGAATATGGTAGTAATGACATTGCTTCTATGTGTTCTAGGAACTCTGCTACTGTTCTATGTGTCGGAATATGAGCTATGAGAAGAGAAAGCGTCAGAGAATGGCAATTACCACACTTCTACATAAAACTGTCTACACCTGTACCATCTGTAGTAGAGACTGCCACTAAAAAGTTTACTTTTTAGTCAAAGTAGATGCTGTGCAAAATCCTGATGACACCTACGGGCTACAGCTCTTTCGAGATAGATGGATGTCAAGGATGATCAGGACATAATCCCCGGACATACCTGAACTTTAAGTAGGCCTGTCATAACACTGTGTGGACTCTTAGGCACTTTTTACTACTACTTTGGAGTGTGTAGCAAAGACTATCAAGTATAATAAATATGATTGTTGTTTTATTGTTGTCTATGAACAGGGGATATTTTCTTTGGGGGATTTTGTCCTAGGGAGGATACTGGCACAGGGGGATTTTGTCCTGGGTGGAGGGTATTGGCGGGGGGATTTTGCCCGAGGGATTATGTCCTAGAATCATGTTACAAAGCCCACATTTCATTTGTTGAACATCAAATTATGCCGTACAAGGCTTACACTTAATCCACATCCACAGCCGTTTTGTATCAATATTGGACTTGTGTTGTTGACTGTATGATTATATTTACCTTTTTCGCTTGTTGGTGAAATCAATGAAGAACCAGTGCAGCGTGGGAGCAGACATCGCCATGAAGCCAAGGTAGAGTGAGTCATACAGGTTGGGTGACGACGTGCAAGTATGACACACCGAGTCCTCATCTGGCCGGGCACCCCGAACACACGCCTACCAGTGCAACCAATCAGTTACATGAAATTACGCCTGCAAGCATAACTGCAAAACGCAGATAATCAGACATGATACTGACATTGATTTATGCCCAAACATATTTGATCTCAGTTTGCACTTGTGGATGATAATTACAACTATAATGAAAAGTGTGAAGTTCCAATCAATTATGTACTTTCTCTGCTTAAAACTATGATAATTTGACAAACAAAGTGAGCAAATGGCCAGCTCCTTGTTTCCATGGAGAGCAAACAAACTGCATTCACAGGGGTTGAATGCCAAGTGAGTAAATGGCTTACAAACTGTTTTGTTACAAGTAGCAATGTCATTTAGTAAATAATGTAACCAACTGCATCACTGTACTCTGAAAACCATAATTTACAATTTACAACATACTCTGTAGAAGAAAAAGAACATTTCTCTATTCATGAACTTCTTGTGGACAAAGAATTAACTTTTAAATGGGGCGTGTATATGTTGTTGTCTACGCATGGTCTCAGAAATCCTAGCAAGAAAATGGCAACACTAGTAGTCCATACCCCACAATCACTGGCATTGCCTCTGTTGACCAGTGTCCGACCACAGTATAGACCTGGGCACCATGTTGACGTCCTGACAACTGAAAGATATAAAAACATAGCAGTTAGAATTAGAAGGTATACATTAGAAGGTATACATCAATGCCATCATCCTTAACACATCTAAAGTGAATGGTTTTGGAATATTGTTATCATGGCAATCACTTACGAACTAGCAAGTTATCCCAGCCAGAGGATGGGTATTTTTGCCATGTAACTCTGTGTAAGGTGGTACTGGTCATAACAGCAACAAATCCAAAACGGCGACTAACCAAAATGGCGACATCCTTTGTCAAAACGGCGACAAGTCGAGTCAGAACTGCAACATCCAATGGTCAAAACGGTGACACACTTTGGTCAAAACGGCGATAAATATTGGTAAAAAAGCATCGCCACGTACAATGGGCAGGTGTGAATAACAAACATTGCTACACATTAGCAACCGCGACCCGGGCTTACATTTTATGAAAATCGATATCAAAGAACCTATACGCAGATGGCTTCGTTGCGTTAAAAAACAATACTGATATAGTTAGGGTATGATATGATGATGACATTTTTATTTCCAGTACTAATACCCACAACATATAATATTAATAGAATATTATAATATTTATGCAATTCATTAACCGTTAGCGTTGTGTACAATTATCATCTTCATTTATCTGGTTTGTTGCAGTTCCGTTGTCGCCGTTTAGGTTTGTTGCCGTTTTGACCAATAGTTGACGCCGTTTTTATCACGATTGTCGCCGTTTTGGTTTGTCGTTGTGTTGGCTGTCGCCGTTTCGACTTGTCGCCGTTCTGCCCTGTATCCGCGTAAGGACCACCGACAATTGAACCAATTATCGCTCACAAATTGCTCAAACAAAGCAGTAACAGTTTCAAAAGATCATATGCACAACTAAATTTATGCATCCGTATTTAACTAAGGAATACCTCGAAAAGGAGACACTGGTGTTATAAAGAAGGCAACAGCTAGTGCAAATATCGCATTAGATATCATTGCCAAACTCAAACGATAAACAAACAACGTCCCGAAGTTCGGATGTGGAATATTTTCATGGTGCATCCAAACCATAACGGCATTTTCTAATGTTGAGACTAAACTTATATTAAATTTTAAAGAAATATTAAGGCAGTTGCCCGGCGTTGCACGGGAGAAAAGGGCTAGAGCTTATGCCTCTGCACTACCCAGTCAAGTGTTGGTATTGCAATGGCAATGACATCTTCGCGCCACAAAAATCACGTACAACTGCCCGTTTCACGAAGTGTTCTGAAGTCTCAATTAAGTAATCAACCCAATTAATCTTGGGTTAACGCAAATTGCCCAAACTTCAAAATTGCCCAACCTTCAAAACGGCGGAGGTGGAATACACACATACATACATACATACATACATACATACATACATATGTTCATGGTTAAACCATTAAACAACCGTTAAGTGTTTCGTTAAACGTTTGACGTAGATCACGTAACAATGATAAAATCACGCATAGCTTTGCTAACAATTGTGCGTACCTTTATTGTTCTGAGTTATGTAATTACGTCAACCGCCCATATTGGTTCCTTCGACGTAATACCCCACCCCTTGGTGGAATTTCGAATCTGTTTTAATATACGAACCATCAATGCGCCTAAAAAAATTATCCCCATAGGGTAACCTGGGGCAGCGCGGCCCACTCTAGGGAAAACTTTTAAATTGTACATCATTAAATTACTTTAGCATGTATTTAATGTGTTCATGGACAGATGTGTGTTACCCTAAAGAAAACTAAGTTCAGTAAATAAACAACCTAGCTTAATTTTATTGCAAGTTGCATTTTAATAATATAATATTGGCTTAGTACGTAGTATTCCATCATAATTACAACCAACAGGGTAGCATAACGTACATTATGCATTGTTCATATTATATTAAATGTATTAAACATAACTGGTCATGTGTAATACATTTGATACATTGTGAATATGTGCGTATGGAATAATTACACACCGGGATCGTTTTGCCTCACACGCATGGGGATCGTCTTGCCTCACATGCATGGGGACCGTCTTGCCCCACATGCATGGGGACCGTCTTGCCCCACATGCATGGGGACCGTCTTGCCTCACATGCATGGGGACCGTCTTGCCCCACAGACACAATGTGTGTTTTAACACGATATATACAAAACACATCATACTATTGTCCAATTGTAAGGGAGCAGTTTGGTCGCCAACACATAATATAGAATTTAGTTGTAGCTTGTGTTGATAGGCTGCCTAATCTTGTTGATGGTGTCATTACTTGCCACCATATGGCAGTACCCTGGGTAATCCAATGCATTCTATAGATAATATAGTTAATTAGTAATTATTGTTATAGCTATTTATCTTATGGTTAATTGCATTTACTCTGTATGTTGCTGGTCATGTTACTGATAATTAAGTTATTTAAGTACAACATTTACCAAAGAGAAAGGGGAGGGGCACTGTCCCAGTGGGCCAGGCATGATCCCATAATGAGTAGTCACTGTAGGACAAATATGAAAAATAACAAGCCCAGTTAGACGCCATTGAGAAGAAGCTCTACATGTTGGTTTGTACGCACCAGAAGTACCCAAAGAGAAAGAATTCTGGAATCAACGAGCGAGGTGTAGGCCTACGCACCCCTCTACGCACTTCTTCAAGCGGGTGTCAAGTGGTCAAGGGATGCTGAATGTGACGCAGCATTCACACAGTGCAAGAGTGTTCTATCAAGTTCTATCTCTTATCACGCACTACGATCAAAGCAAAGAGTTGATGTTGGCTACCGATGCGAGCCAATATGGCACTGGAGCAGTCATTAGCCATCGAATGAGTGATGGGTCTGAGAAATCGACCGCATCAGCTTCACGAACTCTCAGCACGGCTGATAAGAACTACTCGCAATTCGAGAAAGAGGCTCTGACAATACTATTTAGGGTGAAGAAGTTTCATCTGTACCTATTTGGTCGCTTCTTCACACTTGTGACAGACTATCGCCCTCTAGTGCGTATCTTTGGACCAAAGACAGGCGTACCAAAAATGGCGGCTGCTAGGATACAACGCTGTGTTTTAATTATGGCTGGCTACAAGTGCGAGATCCAGTTCAAGTTGTCAAAGGAGAATACGAATGCTGACGCGTAAAGCCGACTACTTGTTGGATCGCCTGAATCGCGAAATCCCGATGAAACAGAGACTGTCAGCATGGTATCAGTGGAAGAACTTCCAGTCACAGCTCAAATGATAGTGGATACTACCAAGAGGCATGTTACAATGGCGAAAGTGTACGATTTTACACTTCGAGGCTTGGAAGATGAAATGTTCAGAGAGCAGATTCTACTAGAACTACATGCAATGCATCTGGGCATGGTCAGAATTAAATAGATAGCGCGAAGCTATGTGTGGTGGCCTGGTCTTTGTGCCGATATCGAGGACTGTGTTCGTAACTGTCGAGTTTGCAGCTAAATCGCAAACACACTAAGGTCAGCATCACTCTTTCCCATGGCAATGGGCTACACAGCCATGACAACGCATCCACATCGATTATGAGGAGAAGGAGGGCCAGAACATTCTCATGGTGGTCGACAGCTATACAAAATGGCTGGAGGTTGTCGCTATGTCTAGCACGACCGCCAGTAGTACGATTGTGCAGCTTCGAAAAATGTTCGCAGCGTACGGACTGCCCCATGAGGTAGTATAAGACAACGGCCCACAATTAACTTCTGAGGAATTCGGCAAATTCTTGAGGTTGAATGGCGTATAACATACGGTATGCCCGGCCTATCATCCTGCAACCAACGGACTCGCAGAAAAAATGTCCAAACGTTCAAGAAGATGCTAGCAAAATCAGGCTGCCCTCTACCGCTGCAGCATCGACTGTCAGACTGTTCCAGTACCGCAACACGCCACACTCGCTTACTGACAAGACACTGGCAAAGTTGTTCCTAAATCGAGACGACAGAAATTAAGTCGTCCCCACGACCTGCTGAAGTAGTGTCTCCAGCCGTCAGCCGATCATCTCGTATTCTCAAACCTGTGGTTAAGTTAAATTTGTGACTTTGTCATAACCAGTATCTCTGGCAGTTTGAGAAAGACTTTCATTCATAATTTCAGATAAACGCCAGTAAGGATGAAGTTGAAAACTATCCACGGATATTAGACGATGCTTTAGATAAGCTCCTATTAAGGGCGGAGGAATGTTATGTATGGATATAGCGGGTACCAGTTTGATGATAGCATCGCCCGTATTATAATACCGTTTAAAAGTAGAAGCAGTGATTTTCTGTTAATTATGACCTGTTACTAATTCACAAACATAGTATAAATACATAACAATAAGTTTGTTGCATTACCAATAAAACTGTGTATGGAGTGACTGGCGAACTTCGTTTAAAGAACTAATTAAGTCATCAAACAATGTAGGCAGAATGTCAGCCCCATACATGCGAAACTGACATAGATATGAGGAAACAGACGGATAGACATACAGTGTCACAAACTACTTTATGTCAAATATACTATACAAAAAGCTGGCGGAAAGTCTTTCAACGCCGTTACTATGCATGTTAAACAAAAATGTTGAAAACTGCATTAAATAGTATAATAACTATTTTGACTGTTTTCGTTTGTATGAAATAATGTTGTAAATAGCTTAGTCAACCACATTTTTTACTTTTGTTAATTTTATAGATTTTTTAGGAGGTATGCTCAAAAACATACCGCGCCAAGGTAACGACGCTGGTAACGTTACGGTTTTCTGGGTTTCCCGCGTCAGTATCTGTTATCTTATTTATGAATTTTTACCAATAAATGCATTTTGTATGCAACATGTTGTTAACGGTGTTGAATTTCAAAAAACATGCGATGAAAAAACTGCGTTTCTTAGCTGTTTTTTTCTCAAACTACATATGTCAGCTAGGAGACGTTGTTTTTGCCAACGCGAACGATTTCTTAGTAATTTATCATATGCATGTCGGTAACGGTGTTAAAAAATCTTTGGGACACATTAAAGATGTGTAACAGCGACGCGTTAGTGCGTGAGTTAATGGTCTGTTTGCGTGATATTTCCACATCGGCTGGTGTGAACAGCCAACATGTATTGCTTAAAGTCGGTAGACATCCAACGAAATCACCGACAACTCGAAACAAAAACCGCCTTTTACAACAAAACGCATGTAGCCTGATCGATCTAGCGTTTAGGGACATTTAAAGGGCAAACAACTATTGAGCGCCAGCGCGGTGCGTTTCACTGACCACTTTGACGGGCCAGGCTACAGTTGTCAGCAAGCAACTCGCCATCACACAACAGACGCCATAAGACAACATTATCACTGCGTCTAAGACGAACCCAGGTAGGAGGCTGTTGATTGTTCGTGCCAATATCACCATGATTTGTTGTAGATTAACATTATTCCAACAAAGCGAATCTTGTTTCTCATTCACAAGGCTCAAATAGAACGTCGGCGTTGGTTTCAGAGAATGATCTACAATTGTGAGAGATCACTGGTAAATGCTTCTTGTATATTGTATAACGACAGTTTTCGTCAAAAGTCCAACAAAAGAGCCAGTGTTTGACTAGAAATGTTCTCGGAGTATCGATCCCAAGCCGTCGGTGATGCGACCGTATTATCTTACACATGTAGATTTTACTGCGTGTGATTTGTTTTCTAGGTATTTAGAATACTTCCAGTGTTTGTGTCACGAAGCCACCACGATGTCCTTGGTGTCCATGACGGTCACCATTCTACTGCTGTCGCCATTGATGGCTACAGCTGGTAATATTTTAGTATCCTTTATCTGTAATTTGACGTCTTACTCACATGCGCGTACACACGCACGTACGAACGCACGCACACACACGAACGTACAAAAACATACGCGCTTGCACGCTCGCATGCATGCACAACGCACGCACAACGCACGCACAAACGCACGCAGTACTGATTCGTGGCATTCTGTTGTTGCTGAACTAGATTTTCCGGAGTGTCCGAGCCGTTGCCCGAAAGGACAATATGCGACCGAAGTGACAAATGTGGAAGGTGTTCTAATATGCATATGTAAAGACCCATGCGAGGTAAAAGAAATAAAGCAACAGATTATACACATTGTTCACCACTTGTTAATTAAGCACGCAAACAAATAAAATAACATACTTTAACATACATAATTTACATAAAATTAATGAAATAATTTCTACGTCACAGTAAGCAATATTTTCTTTAAACAATTTCATCGATTGATTTTCGTTCCGATTATACCGCTCTTTCACACCAATCTCTCTACGTTGTGCTTTACGCGGGATTGGACACATCAACGTCTTCGACGAAGTCCTTCTCCTTGCCACACTCCATTCTACCCGTATTCTTACATTTCCTGAATTGATTACTCATTACATGTATATTTTGTCCTGTCAGTATGTATTCTTGTCACAGCATGGTCATCTTATGAATATCCCGTCGTCAGGTTAGCGCCTAGGCTCTTACTTATATACTATTTGTTATTTGTAAACTATGGAACTGACGCCAAGGGATTACACCAGTAACGTTGCCTACTTGAACATTATAATTTAAATATAACATTTTACAGAACCATCGATGTCCGCCATGTGAGAAATGTGTGCTACAGACGATTTATTGCTTCAGGGCTCCGTGTCCACCAATCCCTAACTGTCTTCGTAAGTTGTGCCAATTATGGATTACTAGAGCACCAACTTACGTCCGATCGAGGACGCTGCTAAAGTCATAGTGTCGTTAGTTTGTCGTGTCCGTACATAACAGTTTATGTAATTGCATTTTATATACATGTGTTCGAAAAGGGGTTGAAGAAACTTTTAAATATATAAATTAGCATGTAGTTTACAAGCTATCTGCTCCGTGAAAGTGTTATGATCTTCCTTGTTGGTTTCCAAATGTGGTTCCTTCAAGCATGCTCCGTTACAAGTATGAATACTATTTACATAGTTAAAACGTTGCACACTATTATCGTCTGACGCACACACTCTTATAGCTGGTAGGATAACCGGTATATAGGCTTCACAATAGGACGAAAATATATAAAACATATCAGACACTATATATATATATATATATATATATATATATATATATATATATATATATATATATATATATATATATATATATATATATATATATATATATATATATATATATATATATATATATATATATATATATATATATATATATATATATATATATTAAATTCAGTGGTTTGTGTGTGGAGACTAAAGCAACACTCCAGAACAACACTTCAAAAGGCTGCCTAACGTTTGAAAGCAAAACAACAATCAGGCGACAAACTATTTTAAAACGAATGTTATAATTGCAGCGTGCCTGCCATGCACAGGCGGACGAGTACGGCGTACGGGTAGAACTGCCTACCCCACTGCCACCTGTTTCAAACCCGAAGTCTACTCGTTTACGCTTGCGGTGCCCGTGGCGAGATGTGAATGCCCCCGTCGTTGCCCCATCCGCCACGTCGGGCAATGTATCAAACTGGCACAGTGTCCTCCGTGGACCAGGCGTCGCAGAACTTAGTTGCAATTGTCAACAGAGAGAATTGTACACTCGTAATTCTAGCATGGTTTTGAAACAGGTAAACCATGGTATGCCATACAATAATTACCATGCCCAATATATAAAAAGTTTACCATGTAATGCCATGGTATATTTTGAAAAGGGTTCTTCCGTAATAATTTCGCGCGCGCGCGCCCGCCCGCGCGTGTGCGTTTGTGCGTGCCTTTGTGCGTGCGTGCGTGCGTGCGTGTGTACGTGTGTGTGTGTGATCTCTGAAAATATATTAAAAAAAATGTTCATCATGTATGTACATATTACCTGGTGATGCTCACAATTAAGTGATGGCTGTCTTGGATTTTCCATTTTTATTTTTTTTTATTTTCCTCGAGAACTCCACACCCACATGGATATTTTCATAGACTGCACACACACGCACGCACGCACGCACGCACGCACGCACGCACGCACGCACGCACGCAAAATTTGACCATTGACCACTGTTAGGGCTTCTAATATCCCTTTTTGTTTTGCATAATAGTTAATATTCTACGTGATAGACTTGAAAACGTTTTAGCTAATAGTGGTATAACAGTGTTTTTATAGGTGGGTCAATGCCGACCGAGAGCCAAAATCCAAGGCAAAAAACATCGTAATTAATTTTGTTAGCATGTTTTTTTGTTGCTCTCCTATTTATTCCTGAAGTCGATTTTTTCCTTCTTCTTCGTCACTGATCCCGTTTCACTGCCGTCTCCACTCCCACTCCCCTCCCACTCCACTCTCACTCCACTACCCTCATCTTCCCCTCAACTCCCCTCCACTCCCGTCACACTCCCGTCCCATTCTCATCTGCCCCCTCCTACTCCCCTCCCACTCCCCTCCAACTCCTCCATCCCTCTCCCTTACCACTCCACTCCCAATTCCGCCAAATTTCTCTTCACACAATCCTCCATCTCAGTCTCGGTCTTCCTCTTCTCCTTCTACCCTCCACTCTAAGCGCATCCGCAATAGATGGTACTAACGCAAGTCTTTAAATAAAAAGTGGGAACAATGGACAACCACCTGATCATATTAAAAAAAATTGACTTTTAACATAAACAGGAACTAACTCTAAATAATCAAGCCTAAAGTGTTGTTTTGAACACAGAAAACAGCCTTATTCAACGATAACATAGGAATAAAAATAAATAAAACTAAATTATGTGATGGTGCCGTGCAAAAGGCAGGTAAAGGCCACCAGGCATTCAATATGTGGGAGTTGTAGCATCTGGGTTAACTTCGTCAAGTCCGGATGTGCGAAGTCCTGTGCTGAGTTTCAGGCGGTTAATTTTAGTTTTGAGTGTAGGGGACGTGCAAAGATGAAGAAACTAGAGGTGGAGATGGAACAGTTGAGGCAGATCGTCGTGGCAATGATGGTAAAGGAAGAGGCGGGTTGTGCCAGTGGTTCCGGTGGGGAGACAGTGAATAATAAAGTGGGGGAAGACGATGAGAGAGATGCTGGGGGAACTCGCTTCAGCCTGGAAGGAGGCTGAGAGGAGGTAAGGTGACGGGACGAAAAGAGATGGGGCTTATGGAAACGGGACGGAAGGAAACCGGACCGACTAAAAAAGAAGGGAAGACGGGAAGGAAGGAGAATGGATCGAAGGAAACGGGAGGGAAGGATAAGGGTGGGGAGGCGACGGGAGCGAGGGAAGCGGGAGGGGAAGGAGATGGGAGCGAAGGAGACGGGAGGGAAGGAGAAGGTAGTAGACGAGACGGGAGGGAAGGATAAGGGAGGAATGGCCACGACGAGGAGACCGGAGGGAAGGCGAAGGGAGAGAAGGAGATGGGAAGGAAGATGATAGGAGCGAAGGAGCTGGGAGAGAAGGCGTCAAGAGTGAAGGCGACAGGAGCGCAATATAGCAAGGAGACGGGGAGGGAAAGGTGACATGTTGATGGGCGAGAGGGAGACGGACAACAGGCTGTCAGTTGACACGACTGCAGGACACATTGCGACAGAAGGGATCCGACGCAACAGCTATTCTGAGGTAGTGTAACAGAGAGGGTGGAAAAAATCATGGGTCCGGGAGGCAAGGGAGGATCTGTTTTAGCACACATAGGAATGAGGGAGGGAACAACTGCCACGGTTAGGAAATACAGGCAGTT
Organism: Lamellibrachia satsuma; assembly: GCA_033239005.1. Classification (NCBI taxonomy): domain Eukaryota; kingdom Metazoa; phylum Annelida; class Polychaeta; order Sabellida; family Siboglinidae; genus Lamellibrachia; species Lamellibrachia satsuma. Next base: position 3,095,750 of record BSQZ01000057.1, read on the forward strand.
AATCAGAACACTAAAGCAGACGCGAGTTGATTAGATAACACTGTCAGGGATTTTACCAGTAATATGATATAGGGGGTAGGGATATCGAAATTGCCGGAGGGTGGCAATTAACATGTTAGCCCAGCAACAATGTAGGGAAGTTGGATTTGTAAATTTCTGGAGATGTTTTGTTGGGAGGACTGATATGTACCTAAGGGATGGGCTTCATCTAAGTGGAAAGGGTGCAGCGGTGTTTCCGGAAGAACTCTCAGTCGACAGACACGAGTAGCATAACAAATATTTTTGGTAGCAAACATTGATTAAACTAGAAGCGCAGGGGTTACTTAGAGATGCCTCAAACAGGAAAAGAGGCCACTAGTACACATAAACCAGAAACAAAATGTCCGGAAAAAATGGCTGTAGCTGGTTATAAATGCGTGTGTTTAAATGCAAGGAGCATAGTAAAAAAGGAAACGAAATAAACATTATGGTAGAAGATATTGACCCTCACATAATTGGTATAACCGAATCATGGGCCAACAGAGATATATCAGATGCTGAATTAGGACTGACACGATATATAATGTTTACGAGAGATCGAACGGGAAGAAGGGAAGGGGAGGTCATTTTATATATTAAAGAATCTATCCAGGCTTACGAAATCAAATTAGAACGATAAGCAGATCGCGATGAAGTTGTTTGGTGAAATATAGTTTCAGTAAATTCAGTATTAACTATAGGATTAGTTTACCGAAGTCCAAACATAAACGAAGAGGATAAAAAAATCAAAACGCTATAAAGGAAGTGAGTAGAGTACGGCAACATTTAAATGTTTGCATTTCTGAACTTCTAAAAGAGTGACCTTTACAATTATACTACACTTGCAGGATATTTAATAATTTTTTTTAAAGTTATGCATTTTGGAAATTGGCTTGACATCGGCAAACACTTTTCTTGATGGTGGCAACCTTTAGATATTAATATCTTCCCATATGCTTAAGCTACAGTGAAAATTTTGCATTTCTGAACTTCAGAAAGGGTGGCCTTCACAAGGATACTACACATGTGGGGTATAAAAATAAAGAAAAACCTCTGACATGCCTAAAACAAGGATCAGCATTATGCCCTTTATTATTCTTAATATATATCAATGACTTGGACGATGCTTACATACAGGGCATGGGAACTTGGATGTAAACTATAAATTGGGTGATACTGTTCTGGGTGCTACAGTAAAAGAAAAAGACTTAGGAATTACAATAAGCGATGATATGAAAGTTTCAGAGCAATGTGGTATTGCAGCGTCAAAGAGTAATCAAATTTTTGGGTTGATTAAGAGAAATATAACATACAAGGAGAAAAAGCTAATTATACCTTTGTATAAAGAAATAGTTATGCCTCATGTAGAGTTCTGGGTACAAGCTTGGAGACCATAACAATTATCGTAAGAAGGATATAGATACGCTTGAAAGAATACAGAGGAGAGCAACTAAAATTATTCTAGAACTGAGATAGCTTAGTTATGAAGAATGATTGAAATAATGTGGTCAAACAACCCTTAGTCAGTGTAGATTGGATATCAGGAAGTACTCGTTCTCACAGAGGACAATAAATGAATGGAACAAATTGTCTATAGATTGTGTAACTGCTAGCAGCGTGAATATGTTTAAAAACAAGGTTGACACATATCTCAGGAAGGCGGATTACGCATAGATTAAAAACAATTTTTTGGACTATCGATAAGCCAGTGGCTTCCTTGTCCACTTGCCATTTGGGTCTTTGCTTTGGATGGCAATCTTGTTACATCTTGTTAAAGCAGTCAAGTTTTAGCTGCTGCAGCCAGTCACGCCCCAGTAATGCAGGCTTTGACCCCTTCGCCACGATCAGAGGCAGATTATGTTTGCTACTGCCGTAGCAAACAAACGACACCATGTGTCCATCCAACTGCACGTCAACAAGTATGGTTTGCAAGCAGACAACAGATGCTGACCAATGGAACAAAAGGAATCCATTTGCGTTTAGTAATTGGTAGGGGAGACCGGGGCTAGTTGTTACAATTTTCAGCTAAAATCATTTTGTCCGAAACGAATGTTTGATGCATTTTTTCTGTTAAGGCATACAGTACATTAATTATTCGTATTAATACCAATGATATTCCATATTATAGTTAGGTAGATATGTGAAGTTTCCCAGCCGCGGTCGCCTGTAACAACGGTAGTGGTGTTGAAAAGAATGTTTGTGAAAAATCTAAGAGGTGAAAGCTGAAAACATAATCTAACAGCGACATATTACTTTAGTGCGTGAGTGAATGGTATGTGTGCGTGATAGGTTCACATCGGTTGAAGTGAACAGCCAGGATGTAGTGCTTAAAGTGGGTAGACATCCAACGACTTCGCGGGCGATTCGGATATTTAAAGCGCAGTACACCATTGAGCGCCACCGCGGAGCGTTTCACTGACCACTTTGACGGGCCAGGTTACATATGCCAGCAAGCAACTCGCCATCACACAACAGACGGCATATGGACAACATTCTCACTGCGTCTTCACTAGCGGGAAACGTCTCGAGACGAACCCAGTTTGGTGGCTGTTGATTGTTCGTGCAAATTTAACCTGTCACAATTATTTGTTGTAGAATAACGTTATGACGATACGATTCATGGCATTGTGTTGTTGCTGAACTAGTTTTCGCGGGATGTTGTAGACGTTGGGAAGGTAAAAATGAAATTTCCGCTGGGTTAAATTACGCTGCATTTTGTGTGGGAACTACGGGCAACTACCCAGTCATCTTAAAATAAAAATTGGCTTTTTAATCTAAATGACCGGGTCATTGTCAATTTCTAGTGGACTACAACACGAAACGACCCTCGCGAACAGCGGCGGCCGTTTGCGTGACAACTGACATTCGCATACTCATCAATAACTCTTTTTGCTACGACGCTACGGCGGAGCATGAAACAGATCTAGACATGCCAACGCAACACCCAACGACATTCGCGAACAACGTCTACGCCCAGGATGGAAGAAGGTGTCACCCACCACCTGTAAGCAGATTATGTGACGTCATATGTGGGCCTACGTTTCGTATCACGAAACAAAACCAGTGTTTATGCGATAATCTGCTACACTGTTGTGATTTCGTCACTTTTTCACCACCCGTCATCAAAGTTGCGTGTTTAATAGCAACCAGTATGAACACACGGCGTGAGTCCATCTCCTTGTGTTACCGCGGGGATACAAAATATATTATATTCATAACTTGTTCTCGCTGGTAAGCCATGAAAATCACCTTTGTATAATACAAGTCTCCCGGACGGGGCTGAAGCAGAAATATGTCACCTCAGCACGGAACGACGCTCGCGAACCGCCCAACACGACTATGAACAAGCAACGTGAGACTGTCGCCATGTGCGTGATTACTGACATTCTTCATCAGCATCATGGTCATCATCAATCCCTTAACCCGGAGTGTCGTTGGTGTACCGCAGATGACCTCGCAACCAGCTGTATCAACGTCTGCATGTCGTCTGCCACCCTTTGTGTCTCTGAGAAGTACAGGCCTGTCCACTTTCTGATGTTGTCCTCCCACCTCTTCCTCTGTCTCTGTCTTCCCCTTCGCCTTGCTCCCCTAAAGGTGCCTTGCAGAATGTCTTTGTCGTATGTTCGTGAGACATGCCATATCATTTCAGCATCCGTCTCTTTACCGTGGTCAGGACATCGTCATAGAGCCTAATGGCTTGTTGGATTCTGTTCTGGACCTCTTCGTTGATTACATGGTCCTTGTATGAGATGCAAACGATCTTTCAATAGCACCTCATTTCCATGGCTTGTACTCTTCTGTGTAATTCGGCTGTAAGAGTCCATGTATTGCATGCATATATAAACATTGATATGGGAAGTGATCGCACCAGCCTGATTTTGGATCGAAGGGTTATGTTTTTATCTTTCCATATTGGTTTCAGTCTTGTCAGCGTTGCTCTTTTCTGGGCACTCTTGAAATGACTCAGGTTTGACACATGAACAGTCACAAATAACGCTTTTCCTCCCATATAGTTGTACCGCATAAATTTCACTCGTCATCCCAGCCATATTGACAGCACCTCCTTGATCGTTGCTCGACCTTGTAGGCGCTGACTGTGCCTATAACTGCTGAGTTACACAAGAGAAACTCTGGATCTTCTCCCGAATGATGGCTATAATTTCCCTCTCTATTATCTCTTTGATACCTACAACATATACAAGCCGTAATCATTACCAGTAAAAGGATGGCTGGCGGCTGGCGGTGGCATCTCAGTACAACAGTCTGCTTTTCTTACAGATCACTACCATGCGCAGCGTGCTTAAGGCGGTTGCCTCTCTCACTGGTTTGCAAGCCTGACAACAGATGATCACCAATATATATGGAACCACATTTGGAAACTAACAAGGTATATCATAGTAATTTAATGGGGCAGACAGACTGTTAACTGCATGCTAATTTATGTATTTAAACGTTTCTTTAATCATTTATCGAAGACAAGTATGTAAAATACATTTACATAAACTGCTATGTACGGGTACCACAAACTAACTAATAATGACTTTAGCACTGTCGTCAATCGGACGTAAGTTGGTGCCCTAGTAATCCATAATTGGCACTACATGCTTTTACTTACGAAGCCACTGGTGAAAACGGAGCTCTGACGCACACAACCGTCAGTAGTATACATTTCTCATATGGCTGACATCTTGGGTTCTGTAAAATATTATATGTAAATTATAATTTTCAAGTCGGCATTATGTAATCCATTGGAGTCAATTCTATAGTTTTACAAATAACAAATTGTATTTCAGTAAGATCCTAGGCGCTAACCTAAGTGGAACTACAGACAGCTGACGACGGTATGTTCATAATATTTGATCGTGATGTGACAAGAATACAAAATGGCAGGACAAAATATACATGTGATGGGTAATTTAACCACGAAATGTAAGAGTATGAGTAGAATGGGGTATGCCAAGGAGAAGGACTTCGTCGAAGACGTTGATGTGTCCAATCCCGCGTAAAGTACAATGTAGAGAGATTGGTGTGAAAGAGCGGTGTATTCGGTACGAAAATAAAATTTTTCAAATCATTTAACTAATTTGTCCAGATCGTTTTGTAAATGTTGTTTATCACCATCAGTGCTAACCTATATATATATATATATATATATATATATATATATATATATATATATATATATATATATATATATATATATATATATATATATATATATATATATATATATATATATATATATATATATATATATATATATATATTCTTAATTCTTCTTCTTCCAAGTACGAGTCGACACTCTTGTGTGTGTGCGTGCGTGCGTGCGTGCGTGCGTGCGTGCGTGCGTGCGTGCGTGCGTGCGTGCGTGCGTGCGTGCGTGCGTGCGTGCGTGCGGAAAAGTTGAAAGTGTGAAAGATGTAATGTAAATTGATGTTGCAAGCTGGAGATCCTCTGTCTGAAGATCTCCAAACTTGGTGCCGTACAGCTGCGTTGGCTGGCAGGTTGTTTTAGTTGTACGGGGTAAAAAGCTGCATTAAAATAAAAAAAAATTATAACATGTGTGTCCTGAAAACATAAAATACATACGTTCATCATGCATGTACATATCTGCTACTGCTCACGCTTATGTGATGACTGTCGTGGTTGTTTTAACTTGTTGTTTAAAATTTTACTCGAGAACTCTACACCCACCTGGATATAATCATAGACTGCACGCACGCACGCACGCACGCACGCACGCACGCACGCACGCACGCACGCACGCACGCACGCACATATATATATACGCACGCACACACACATATATACATATAAATATATATATATATATATATATATATATAAATATATATATATATATATATATATATATATATATACATATATATATATATATATATATATATATATATATATATATATATATATATATATATATATATATATATATATATATATATATATATATATATATAAATATATATGTATATATATGTATATATATATATATATATATATATATACATGTGTATATATACATATATATGTATATATATATATTACATATATATATATATATATATATATATATATATATATATATATATATATATATATATATATATATATATATATATATATATATATATATATATATATATATATATATATATATATATATATATATATATATATATATATATATATATATATATATATATATATATATATATATATATATATATATATATATATATATATATATATATATATATATATATATATATATATATATATATATATATATATATATATATATATATATATATATATAATGCATATAATGCAGCTTTTTACCCCGTACAACTAAAACAACCTGCCAGCCAACGCAGCTGTACGGCTCCAAGTTTGGAGATCTTCAGACAGAGGATCTCCAGCTTGCAACATCAATTTACATTACATCTTTCACACTTTCAACTTTTCCGCACGCACGCACGCACGCACGCACGCACGCACGCACGCACGCACGCACGCACGCACGCACGCACGCACGCACGCACACACACACACACACACACACAAGAGTGTCGACTCGTACTTGGAAGAAGAAGAATTAAGAATATATATATATATATATATATATATATATATATATATATATATATATATATATATATATATATATATATATAGGTTAGCACTGATGGTGATAAACAACATTTACAAAACGATCTGGACAAATTAGTTAAATGATTTGAAAAACTGGCAGATGTTATTAAATCTTGGAAAATGTAAATGCCTACAGGACACGGGAACTTGGATATAAACTATATAATATGGGATATAATAGCTGTTCTAAGTACTACTGTAAAAGAAAAGGACTTAGGAATAACAATAATTAAGTGCTGATATGAAAGTTTCAGAACAGCTAGTGTGGTATTGCAGCTTCAAAGGGTAATCAAGTTTTTGGGTTGATTAGGAGAAACATAACATAGATAGAACAACAAGGAAAACAAGCTAATTATACTTCTGTGTAAGTTAGACCTCATTTAGAATACAAGCGTGGAGGCCATATCGTAAGTAGGATATAGAAACGCTTGAAAGAATGCAGAGAAGAGCAACTAAAATTATTCCAGTACTGAGAGACCGTAATTATGAAGAATGCCTAAAAGAATGTGGTTTAACAACCCTAGACACAAGTAGGTTAACAGGAGATCAGATTGAAGCTTTTTTTTAATATTGAAAGGATATGAAAATACTAATAGAAATATGTTTTTTCTCACTCAAGAAAGATAGTGGAACAAGAGGACACGAGGTAAAATTATCTATAGTAAAGGATCAGTGTAGATTGGATATCAGGAAGTACTCGTTCTCACAGAGGACAATAAATGAATGGAACAAATTGGCTACGGATTGGGTAACTGCTAGCAGCGGGAATATATGTTCAAAAAGCGGTTGAAACATATATCTCAGGGTTGGCGGGTTACACGTAGATGAAAATTGTTGGACTCTCGATAAGCCAATGCATGGCTTCCTTGTGCACTTGCCATCTGGGCCTTTGGCGTGGATGGAAAATCTTGTTAAATCTTGTTAAAACTAGTTCTCACCCTGAAACTATAGTTCTCACAAAGACGCTATCACGAAACTCCTTTTCATCACACCTCCTCACCTAAACTGCCTATGGTGTGGGTGTGGAGACTGTTTATGAAGTGTGAGCCACAACAGCGACAGTTTCCATACACCTAACTAAACCTATTCAAAACTAAATAAATAAAATAAAATATTAAGTAAAAAACCCTTTGACTATAACATTAAAGACAATTAGTCTTTATGTTGTTGTATGTACCACTAACAGCGCATGTGCACAGACAACCGCAAACTCCTGCGTTAGCCCAAGATTGGGCTGTTTGGAGTGTAACCACTTGAGACTTGAGACCAAAACATGTATGTATTGTACTCCAAGAATTAACGCGTTACAAAGCGAAAAACAACCGCTAGGGGCGCTGTGTATCATGCTGTGTATTCGTTTCCGTGCAGTGGGAGTTTCTGACTTGTTTCGGCAGAACGTCTGATAAATCACGCCGGAATAAATTTCGTTCAGGAACGATGGCTTCATCATCTTCTAGACTGGGCACGTGGGATCTTGTTGCTGTTGTCTGCTACTTCGGGGCTGTACTCGGCGTTGGTTTGTATGTGAGTGTTATTCGACGTGTCGGACGCGATTCAACGTGTATCGATGGAACACGATCTTGTCTACCGACCGTGTAGCCGTGCGGCCACTGCGCCTGCCACGGTCCATGCGTACTGGTGTCTCCGTGGCACTTATTAATTGTTATTGTTTATATTTGTCATTTAACATATTAATTTTGCCTTTTTGTTATGGAAGTTTCTATGTACAGTATGTGTGGTTCTGTAAGCAAATTCTCCAATGCAACCTTTGCTTTGACATCTATCTACAAGTCAAATGTCAAATTACAAATATAAATGACATTGACATTGTATTGACAACGACAGTCACAGAGTCAGAAAAACTGGATTATTTGGCTTCATGACATGAATTCATGTCCAGACATATTTAAATTTGAAAAGAATGTAGTAGTAATAATGTGCGTTCCAGCGTTCTACTGCAGTGCTACTGTCTATAAATATAATATGGTCCTAACCTGTTATAGTCTTACAAATGTTTTCCCCTAATTTCATGGACTGTCTATAAAATGATACACAGTATCACCGTGCATAATATAATATATGTCATTTATGTGTTAGCCAGCCTTCCCTGATGATTTATGCTAATGCGTTTGGTGCTGTAACCACAGCCTAAAAAATCCACAAGCTGCAGTACCTGGGTCTCAAGAAAATAGTACTATTCATTACATACTATTCATTACATGCTATTACTGCCACTGTTGAGAGTAACAAATGAACAGAAGAATGTGTTCCAGTGATTGGCTTATAAACAAGAAATAATAAGACACTGAAGTGTTGCAAAACTCAGGGGAATCTACAAAGTCACTGTAGAAATTCAAGAATTGTCACGTGTCAACATGGCATTAATGTTGCTACCAATAGTACCGCCAGTACCATAATACATGCCAAATTAATGAAAAAGGGAACCTGTTATAATGCAGCCATATGTCACTGATAAAACATGATATACCAGGGAAAAAAATTGCATTTTTACTTACCAGTAATCCGTCAAGGACAAATCTGTTTTTAAAATTCAATGCCAATGTTCAGCTTTTGTTTATATCACTACTCTTAACGTATTTTGTACTGTATCTGGTGCAAGTGGATATATTATATCTGACTGAAATTAGTAGATGCACATGACATTATATCAATTACATTTCAAAATAGGCCTGTTTTGTAGTGATTTAATTTGCGTAGAAATTTGGAAAGCCATTGTTTAGGTGAATTTGTTCAGAAAATGTATAGAACAGAATAGTATGAAGCTCATTCTTTAACACAGACCGTAGTTCTATGTTGTGTGTTTGGAAACATTAATGTGTGTTTCTGCGCAGTTGCCTGTGCTCAGTTAATACTCTGGTGTTTTTTTTAGATCTGTCATCTTGTCCTGGTTTGTAGAACATCTTGTACACTTACCTTGCAACTGATGAGTCGGTCGAGGCATTCTAAAGAGTGTATTATCAGTTGCACTGGGAAATAGTGTACAAATTTAGCTAATGCGTGAATTCATGCAATTTTTTTTGCAGAAATTTATTTAATTATTTTACCTGTCAGGTGTGGAAGTTATATCTAACTGTAAAGGCTTCATTACAAGCTGCTGGTCTGTGGTTTGACTGATGGATCACAAGAGATATAAATGATATCCATAATAGTTGGTGGAGGTAACCTGGATCAGGTGATAACTCCCACTCGTGTTGGCCCCTGTTATCATACTCTGCTGGCTTTAACTATCTGCATGACTGCATAGTGGTGGTGATTTAAAAAGAATATGTCCATGTTTTTATTTGCATGTGGGCGTTGTAAGTATGTATGCAATTTATTGTGATAACTGATAATTTATCGTTTTAAAAATGAAACAAATATTTTCATAATTGACATAATAATAATAGTAATTATGGATTTGCATGTACCTATACATAACAGTTTCTGTAAAAAAAGTTATTGTTATAAGTAATAACTGATTATTTATAGTTTAAAAAATGAAACATATTTTCATAATTGGCATAATAGTAATTAATAAAAAGTAATTATGGATATGCATATACCTACACATAACTCTTTCTTAATCATAATGTAAATTTACTGTGAGGAATGATTGAATGTTTTTTCCATTATGGCACATTATTTCAAAAGGCACAGCAAACTTTTGATTCTCTACTAAAATGTTTCCGTCTCACTAGCCAAATAGTTTGTGGAAATGGGTATCAGAAAATGAAGAATGTTGATTTGGAACACAGCTGAAATAACTATTTTATGAGCGAAAGAACCTGGAAACTGAAATGTAGATTACCAGCAACACAAATTGGCTTTCCAGTGCAGGATATGAATGGACCCGGGCTACAGAAGCAGCTATGTGTGAAATATTTTGTTTGCTTAAGACCTGGCTAAAGATGAGTAACTATTGTCAGCTGATCAGGGATGTAACAGCATTTATTTTGTGAATTGTTTCAGTCTATGTGTAGACCAAACCGAGGCACCGTGACAGGTTACTTTCTTGCTGGCAGGTTCATGATATGGCTTCCGGTGAGTACAATAGTTTGAAGTTAGCAGATACTGCCCTTTCTTACTGGGTTGTTGAACGCAACTGTGGTTCACAGTTCATTCTAAGAGGACCCCTTTTTAATCTCTAAAAATAACTGCAAGTCCCTACCAGACCTGAAATTTTTTATAAATATATTAATTTCTATAAATATTTTAATACATGTCCTTACAAAGAAGATGTAAAGTCGTTAAAGTACTTGCATTCCACATACATTTATATACAAGTATGACCAGTGTTTAATGTCTTTCACATGCATGGGAAAATTGCCCATATAGAATCCCTCTCTGCCCATATAATTTACAATTTTAATATTTATATATATATTTTTTTAAATATAACATTTAACTGCCCATATAACATTCAGTACTGCACATATAAGCCGAACCTTGGAGTATCATTGGGTATGACTGTATGAACAAGAGTCTTGTATGAGTAATGATTAATTCTTAAACAATGGGCACATCAATACAAATAAGAAGTAGTGTGTATAAGCAATGGCACATGCATTACTTTTATGTCTGTAACTTGACCCATCACAGGTATAGGTATTATAGCCTTATAGGCATTCAAATTACTGTATACCTGCTTGTTTGCTCATCATAGGTCAAGTAGTTGGACTCTGTACGAACATGATTAGCATACAATGTTCAATCAGTTTACATGCCATACTGTTTATACAATGGGGTCTGTATAAACAAATGTGTTGTTTTTAAAGCTATGCTTCATGCAAGATTGAAAACAAATATGTAAGTTCCAAAGGGTACCGTTATAATCTTCATATTACTTGCCTTTTTAATTGTACAGGTCTAAAACCATGAAAAAAATTGCTTCATGACAATATCGGAATATTTTTGTTAGACTGTTTCACAGAGTAAATGCATTAATAGGATTAATTTTGTTTTACAATGATATGTACAAGATGTGATAAATTCATGTTTGCTCTCTCTCTCCCTCCCTCTCCCCCTCCCTCCCCCTCCCTCACCCTCCCTCCCTCCCCCTCCCTCCCTCCCCTCCCTCCCTCCCTCGGCCCTATTAGATTTGCGATTTGTAATTATAATATTGTAATGTTGCTAATTTTTAAATCATGATTAATTTGGGGGAAATGTCACTTTCTAAATTTGTGTTACTCTAACACAGTTTGTTAAATCTTGTCATTGTTAAGTTTTTTTAGTAAAGGTAAGTTCTTATATAACACCCTGTCCAGCACTGAGAACCTTCTAAGTTCTTTATACATCCCATCAGTGTGCAACTGATTATGTACATCAACTTAGGCAACAAGCATGCTTTCTCCCAGGTTGGTGCGTCGCTGTTTGCCAGTAACATTGGCAGTGAACACTTCATTGGTCTGGCTGGATCAGCTGCTGCTGCGGGCATCGGGGTCGGCGCCCTCGAATTTAATGTGAGTTCTCAACTCCTGTCACTAAAACAGAAAGTTATTAATTTTTGGAAGTGTTGCAATTGAATTTTCTGAAGATTTTTTAGGCTTTGTAATTGCATTGACAATTATAATTGAACCCAGGCCAGTAATTATGCTCATCAGACATGCCCATATATGTAAAAAAAAATAATGAGACATTTAAATATGTAAGAAATGTAAAAGATGATAATGTATTTTTGTTTATAAAAGGTCTAAAGCAAGAAAAGTGGGATGATGTGTTGAAAACAGATAATGTAGACGTGGCATACGCAAATTTTTTCAATGCTTAATATATTGTATAACATTCATTGTCTAGTAAGAAAGATAAAGATCAAGCAGGTGTATAAGAAAAAACCCTACTTTACCAATGGCTTAAGAAATGCTTGTCATAAAAAGAACTATCTAATATACAGAGCATTTCTACAGGATAAAACTGAAATTGCAGTCTCGATATAAAATTTATAAAAATTCAATAACTTCTATATTAATATTGGCTGAAAAAGCATATTATAGTAAACTGCTTTCAGAAAAGAGGCAATTCCAAAGAAACATGGGCGTTTTTGAATACTGTGATACGTAATCAATGCCAGTCAGCGAATTATCCAACTTATCTAATGGATGGGGATAAATGCATCTCTAACAAAAAAGATTTTTTTTAGTAATGTTGGTCCTAAGCTTGTGAAATAATTGTAAGCTTGCCATAGTAATACCAATGTTTAAAAGCGGTGCAAAAACTTACCTTACCAATTACAGGCCAATTTCTCTCTTGTCACAATTCTAAAAAAATCTTGGAAAAGTTGTTCCTTGCTAGAACAGATAGCTTTGTAAATGCCAACAATATATTAAATTCAAGTCAGTACGGCTTTTGTACAAATATGTCCATGGCATATGCAGTAATGGTATTGATAGAAGAAATATCAAATGCTATGGATAGTAAAACGCATGCGATTGGTGAATTTATTGATTTAAAAAGAGGCCTTCGATACAGTAGACCATAGAATCCTGATAAAAAAAGTTGAATTACTATGGTGTGCATGGAGTAGCAAATAACTGGATTAAAGGCTACCTAACGAACAGGAAGCAATTTGTCAATATTGAGGGGTATGTCTCGGAGTTATTAGACGTTACATGTGGAGTTCCGCAGGGGTCTATTTTAGGTCCAGGGTTATTTGTCCTCTATGTTAACGATATCTGCAGTGTATCAAAACTAGTAAAATTCATACTTTTTGCGGATGACATGAATATATTTTGTGCTGGTAGCAGCCTAGCAGAATTACGTTACTAAAATTACATGTTAAATAGAGAACGTGCCAAATTGTGCATATGGATTGCTGTGAACAAATTATCACTGAACCTGTTAAAAACCAATTATATGTTATTCAGGAATCGTCCACCCGATGTTGACATTAATTTGTGCACAAATAACGAACAAATAACCAGAGTACATGTAACTAAATTTCTGGGCGTATTTATTATCTTTTATTGATGACAGTCTTAACTGGAAACATCACATTAACACGGTTAGATAAAAATTGTCAAAAGTTGCAGCAATCATGTACAAGGCAAGTACAAGGCAAGTGGTTTAATTAATCAAGATGGGATGTATATATTGTAGTCCTCTTTGTTTTTGCCATACATCAATTATTGTAGTGAAACATAAAGTACATCTATGCTGCAAACATTTACTTTATCACGGTATTACAGAAATGAGTAGTTCGTCTAGTTTTTGGTGCAAAATGTTTTCGGCATACCAGCATCCTTTTTAAACAACTATGCATTTTGAAATTTGTAGATTTAGTTAAATTTAAGACTGCGGTCATTATGTTTAAAGCATATCACAATGAACTACCGTATAATTAACAAAACATGTTTAAGCTTTATGTGTCAACACAAAGTATCAGATTGAAAGATACCTTCAGTAGTTATTGTGTCCACACCAACATAAAATCAGTGTGTATTTCTATTTATGGTGTGAAGTTATGGAATTATTTACACCAAAATACAATTGGATGTAAAGGCATACAAGGTTTTAAAAACTTATAAATTATATATTCTCTATGTATTAGGTGTAAAATGCAATCATAATAAAACATAATATGTTGTAGACATATTATCTAGGTATTTGTAACTTAGCATTTTTTATATGTACTGTATATTATTAGTATATAACTACTCGGGTTGGGGGTGAACAATACATAAGTATTATACTTCTGTACACCCTCTTTCCAATGCACTATTGCTAATAATTACTAATGTTGAATATGGTGTTGTATTCTATTTTGTTTGTTGGAAATAAAATATTGGATGGTTGGCTGGCTGGCTGGCTGGCTGGCTGGCTGGCTCGCTGGCTGGCTGGCTGGCTGGCTGGCTGGCTGGCTCGCTCGCTGGCTGGCTGGCTGGCTGGCTGGCTGGCTGGCTGGCTGGCTGGTATATTATATGAAAATATCAAAACAAACAATTAGGATTCTTTCCCTAACTCAATGTAGGGGCCAGAGACCTTGGTTGGGCATGAGAACATAGATGGTGATACAAGTGTTATACAAGAAGACGTATCACTACTACAAGTGTACAATGACCTCTGGTCTCCCTGTTGCCCTTCCCCTGTCAGTTTATGTATTGTATGCAATGTATTGTGATAGCCAGCCTAATATATTGTGATGGCCAGCCTAATGTATTGTGATGGCCAGCCTAATGTATTGTGGTGGCCAGCCTAATGTATTGTGATGGCCAGCCTAATGTATTGTGATGGCCAGCCTAATGTATTGTGATGGCCAGCCTAATGTATTGTGATGGCCAGCCTAATGTATTGTGATGGCCAGCCTAATGTATTGTGATGGCCAGCCTAATGTATTGTGATAGCCATCCTAATATATTGTGATGGCCAGCCTAATGTATTGGTGCTTTTCAGGCCTGCCTGCTACTTCAGCTACTGGGATGGGTGTTCCTGCCTGTCTACATTGCCAGCGGGGTGAGTCCAATACTTCTGTGATCACAACTAATAATAATATATATTTAATAATAATAATAAAATATATATATTTTATATATATATATATATATATAAATTTGATATAGGATTAGATCAAATATTGTTGGTGGTACTTCACAGCATATTAAAATGAATAACATGGTTTACAATGGCTAAATAAACATATATATATATATATATATATATATATATATATATATATATATATAAATATATATATATATATTAAAATACTACTACTGATAATAATAATATTAATAATAACTTTAAAAATAAATATAGCACAATATAGCAATATAATAACAATTCATAAATTATTAAATTAATAAATATACATAAATTGTAACAATAAATTATATATATGCGTGCGTGCATGCTTGTGTGCGTGTGTGCGTGCGTGTGTGTAAATTACAATTAGTCAAATAAATTTGTTAGGATGTTGCCCATTGCCAGTGTTGATTTTCAAGATACTATTTAATAGATGCTGGGGAGATAACGTTAGTGTTGATATTAAATATTGTACAGTAGTACCCTTGGGTGTGTACCCCAGACATTTGTTCAGTGATATGGGATGCATGAGTGCTAGTACACTGTTTATTTTATCTGATACATTTTAGTATAACAACATAGATGGTTTATTGTCCCACTTATCCAAGATCATAAAGTGAACCCTGCAGTTGGTTTATTGTCACTGCCAGAAGCCCTGAACCACTTTAGTTGGATAGAACAAGGAAATGTGAACTTTCAGCTCAAATGTAATGTAGATAGATTATAAACATCAATTTGTTATGCTCATGTTAGCTAGTTACAATAATGTGTTGTTTCAATGTAAATGCTGACTGTTGGTTGAAGGTTTGCACGCTGCCAGAGTACACGAAGAAACGTTTTGGTCGGTCACGCATCTGTACATATCTTGCTAGTCTGTCTCTTGTGCTCTACATATTCACCAAAATCTCTGTGAGTATATGCAACTATATGTGTATTTTGGTCTTCCATTACTATCACTGATTTGGTTAGAGTTATTACAGTATGTTCCACATCTCTCCAAAATAATGACTGTAAGGAACATCCATGTAAAAGAAATAACTTTGAAATCCATGTTCCGTCCTGTTTATGTATCCATGGATACAAGGAACATCAGATATATGGAACAGTTTGACCAAGTGCCAACATCTTTCATATGCTCGGGGTTCACCGCACAGTATTATCACATTTTAATGCTAGTTGTTTTCATAAATAATAGTAGTAAATGTGTTATTGTTTGTTCTCTCTGTTTTAATTCCAAATGGGATTAAGTGTGAAATGCAATAACGGGCAGTGTGTCGTTGGGGGCCGGAAGTTAGCCTGTATAGACAGATTTGCATAAAGCCAACATGGTGGCTGATAAGATAAGCGTTCTCTATTACAGAACATACGGTAATGAGGTGGTTTGCTGTTGCAGGTGAACCTGTATGCAGGAGCACTGTTCATACAGCAGGCACTACAGTGGAACCTGTATGTGTCTGTGTTGCTGCTGCTCGCAGCCACGGCCTTCTGCACAGTCACAGGCAAGATTTGTTTTACTCAGCAGAGCAACACACATTCATCTGTAGTTATAATGACATACTCGTCATGTCTTCGTTATAATATCGGCTTTTGGTACAGTTGTAATTTATTACAATATAAATTGTAGTTATAATAACATACTCTGGCACGGTACTCATGTCACATCATTGTTGTAAATTACTAATTGAACTATGTAACCAGTTATGGGGAGATGATTCTTTAAAATAACTCTTAAGATGCTCCAACCCAGTACTACCCAACTCTAGTTGTCACACTAGCAAGTGCTGGTGGTGTAACACTATTTCAAATAGAGTGGTTAACTGGGGCAGAACCATTAAACTATTCCCTGTGTTAAAATGTGTCGTTTAAGTGAAGTTCTCTATTATTAGAGTTATCACAAGTTGACAGTGAGTGTCTGTGGTGTCTGTAGGTGGTTTAGCAGCTGTTATTTACACAGACACGTTACAAGCATTGGTGATGGTTGTTGGAGCAACAGTCTTAACTCTTATTGGTAAGTTATCAGATTGTGAATTTGCTTATGTAAACAGTTTTTTTAATGTCAGTAATTTTTGTGGATACTGCACAATTTTTCAGTGTTCATAAGATATACTCAAGGATTACTTAATTACAAACAGTAATTGTAAAACAATAAGTTGAAGTTCAATCTTGCAGTGAATTGTATACATTAAAATGATACTTGTATGCAGCATAGCTAGGTTATTACAAAAAAGTTGTTATTTTTGCTAGGCAAGATAAACTCAAAACTCATTTTCTCTGCATCATTTAACTGCTCTTTTAAATAGTTCATCATTTTAATATTTACAAGAGGGTGAAGAGGCAGCAGGCAATTTTGGAGTGTGTTTGATAGTACTAAGTAGACGGAAGATGATGGAGACCATGCCCAGTTTATTCAAGACTACTCTTGTCTGAATTTAGAGTAATAATTTCTGAACTTTAAAACGTTATGCAGGACACCCATGGAGCAGTCTCATGAACAACTTTGATGGGACCCAACCTCCAGATGACTAGATGAGTTTGGTGGAAGGTGTGCTGGTTGTGTTCATCGCAGGATGATAGTAGCATTTAAACTTGTGTTTAAATGCTACATATATATATATATATATATATATATATATATATATATATATATATATATATATATATATATATATATATATATATATATATATATATATATATATATATATATGAATGAAACTTCACACCAGGTCTCAACAAGGTGGGAGGCTTCCAAGAGCTGTACTACAGGTACTTGGAGGCAGCACCAAATGCAACATCGTACACCATGAACACAACCTGTGGCCAGCCACGAAAGGATGCCTGGATGATGCTACGTGACGCCAGGGGCTCTGACCTGCCGTGGCCTGGCTTTCTCCTGGGCCAGACTCCGGCTTCAATCTGGTACTGGTGCACTGACCAGGTATGTGGTGTCTTGCTGATGCTATCCGGTGTAAATTTTATCACCTTTTTTACAGTGTTTGATTTGGTTAATATTTTACGAGGTTTCGTTGTAATCATGGATCATGAAAATGTAAGTGACAGAATCAACTGTATATAAATGTTTACTGCAGCTCATTACTATGTATTATTTTAATGTCTGCTTTTATTGTGTGCAATAACATGGAACTCAGATCGCATGTATGATGTATATATGTCTTCTGTTGAGTCTGGATTAAAGATTTCGATTAATTGATAGATCCATCCATCCATCCATCGATCCATCCATCCACCCATTCATTAATTGCATCATTATTCAGTTGTTATAGCACTTAAATAATCATTAAAATGCATCAAAAAAGTTGACACTATTTTATTGTATGTGATAGAGTAGTAAAAAATAGTATTGTCTGTTGTCAATATTTCGTCCTCACACCTTACTTAGAAAGTCTTTATTAGAGCAACTACATTTAGAAAATGTTTGACCTTTGAAGAAAACATGGTAATATAGGTTACTGTGCAACAAGATTGAGATTTGTAAAGTAGCATCATTAATATTAGCTACCAGACTAAAAGAAATGTCTTGATAGTTCTAACATGCGTTGCCTGTCTGACAGATGGTCAGACATAACATGTGATTGTTGCCTCTCTGACAGATGGTCGTACCTATCATGTGGTTGTTACCTCTCTAATAGATGTCAGACCTATCATGTGGTTGTTACCTCTCTAATAGATGTCAGACCTAACATGTGTTTGTTGCCTCTCTATCAGATGATGGTGCAGCGTGCGCTGGCAGCCAAGAGTCTGTCCCATGCCCAGGGCGGAGTGCTGTTTGCAGGCTACATCAAACTGATGCCACTCTTCATTATGGTCCTTCCTGGCATGATTAGTCGAGTCCTCTACACAGGTACAGACATCTAGTCAGGTCATAGCAGAATCAGTAAGGTAGCATTGTAGATAGTGTTGTGAGGTGGTCGGGTCACTTGGTAGAGAATCTAAGGCACACTGTTTAGTTCCATTTAGAAACAGCGGGGAGGAGAGTGTTGCTCAATACACAAATCGAAATTTTTTTGTTTTTCCACACGGATGTTTTATTTTCACGGAAGTTGCCTTTGGAAAGGCTCTTGTCTACCCAGATTAGTGCCTTACCTCCAATCTGAAACTCGACATAATTTTATGTTGACTGCCGCTGGTTATTTTTTAGTTCTTGTGTGATTTAATCCCCTACGTTTTTAAGTGGAATTGCCAGATAGTTTTCATTCACATGGTACTTTTAAAGTGTGGCAGAATCATCTTTAGGCCGTATGTTTGACTTAACTTTTTAAACAGTCTTGTATTCTGTTAGATTAATGTTTCCTGGTGATGTTATTTGCTGCACTGTGTCACTTCAACTTTGAAGCCGAAGGGCTACACTGTAACTAATTAGGCCTATGACAATTCAGTTGTATAATAGTGCATGCTACATAATTAATCATCAGTAGCTATAGTGTTGTGAATGAGCTTGTATAAGTGTCCATGTGTAGCTGAACAAGGCCTGATTTTCTTACAGTTGTCTCGGGCTCGAAACCTTACTCTCTATGCTAAATGGCGTCACCATGGAAGACTCACTGCCCCCAAAATACGGGCTTGAGCTCAGACCATCAGCATCAAAAACGACAGACTGCCAAGGAAACTATTGTGTCAGCATTATAACAGTCCAATGCATATTTTGCGTAATTTAGAGGGGCATGTAGGGTCAATGTTTAGATTAGTTTATGCAGCATTGTATTTGTTTTGGTATCATAAAAATTTTATGCATTTGCTTTAAATTGAAACCAAAGGCATTGTTTTGGGCCTTTGCACCTATTGAGTGCCTACAAACTTACCATTTGCAACTATAATAAAAAATATCACGCAAGTGGTTTACTGGGAATCTGTTCTAAATGTGCGAAGTTCTGGTCTAATGTAATTTTTCGTGGAGGCTGACATATTCATCAGTGTTTGCAATTTCGACCAATCAGCGGCGAGCAGCCCCTTAACCCCAATGCAGCTGTGACGTAGGCTGTGCATATCACATGCATTTTAATATGGTTGAGATGTACATTTTTATTTGTTTTTATATTGGATTTACACGCAGCAAAAACTCTTACAATGCTGTACTGTGCAGCATTTGGATGTAAACATGATTCAGCGAGGTATAGAGTTGTCTTTTTTTTTGATTTCCTCTGGAAAAATGGAGAGTAGTGAAGCAGTGAATTCATATTTGCGGGTGGGCTAGTTGGAAGCCCACACCATATACTACACTTTGTTCAGCCCATTTAGAAGAGTTGTGTTTTGAAATTGATACATCTTCAACTAATGGGTCAAGATCCTTCAAAAAGTCGGCGACGGAGAACACTAATGTACCTCAGCCGAAGGCTTTGACACAACGCAAACACTCGACCAAGAGAACTGTCAAATCGGAACGTGAGGCAGTTAGTAAACAATGAATGAATGGACTATCTTGCCAAATAAGTTGATTTTAGATGCAAACAGCATGTCCAAATTTATTGGCAAGTATTTGACTAAAATCCTCTATGTCTATGATCAGACGTTTAAAGTTGGAGTTGTGGGAAACCTAGTCAGCACTGTTGATGAAGGGTTCTGAACAAATATGGCGTTGCCCATGCAAAAAAAGATTTTCAGTGTTCAACGAGGCATATTTCGTTAACCACTTGTGTGATATTCTTGATTATAGTTGCAAATGGTTAGTTTTCTAGTACTCTTATAGGTGCAAAGGCCCCAAAAGTGCCTATGGTTTCACTTTAAAGAAACAAAAAGTAGTGGTTAATAACTCTTTGTAAAAAAAGCTTTTCTAAAATCAACCCACATCTGCAGATTCAAAGCATAAATCTACAAAGTAGAGATAATGCTTAGATGCTGAAATAAGACCTAAGTCTTGTTGCCTTGGCCTTTGTACACACTTTGTATTTTGGAAACACGGAATGCCTATGTTAGCTGGATGAAACTTGCAGGGGAGAACATTTCTGTGTTACAGAAGAAGTTGCCTGTGCAGACCCAGATGTTTGTGAGGCCGTGTGCCAGAACCGTGCTGGATGTAGCAACATTGCCTATCCGAAACTTGTACTTGAATTAATGCCCACTGGTAAGGGTGAACAAATATGGCGTTGCCCATGCAAAAAGATTTTCAGTGTTCAACGAGGCATTCACACTTGTGTGAATTCTTGATTATAGTTGCAGTATTTTCTAACTCTTATAGTGCAAAGGCCCCAAAAGTTGTTACTTTAAAGAAACAAAAGTTTATTCTTTGTAAAAAAAGCTCTAAAATCAACCCACATCTGCAGATTCAAAGCATAAATCTACAAAGTAGGATAATGCAGCAAATAAGACCTTGGCTGTTGTACACACTTTGATTTTGGAAACACGGAATTATGTTAGCTGTGAAACTGGAGAACATCTGTGTTACAGAAGAAGTTTGGGACATTTTTAGGCCGTTGCCAGAACCGTGCTGGATTCCTCTCCGAAACTTTCAATTAATGACTGGTATTATATGTACCAAAAATTACAGTATAAGTTTGTTAATTTATTCAAATCTCAGTTCTGTAGGACAGCACCTTGGCTGTTGGAGCATTCTGTTGGATCATTTGGGACATTTTTATTGTGATTCCTCTCTTTCAGACATTCCAAGGCTCTCCAGTTCTCCATACTGTGTTCATATCTTGGTAAGTCACCAAGTTGGTGTGGATCACCAACATTTACCACTTCTCTTGGGCATTTTCTCGCCTCGCTGCATTTTAACAAGATTTAACAAGATTGCCATCCCAAACAACAAGTTCCAGATGGCAAGTGGACAAGGAAGCCATTGGCTTATCGAGAGTCCAACAATTTTATCATCTATGTGTAGCCCGCCCTTATCAAATATCTGTCAATTCTATTTTTAAATTATAATCACACGACAAACATTAACACAATCATTTGGCAGTTTGTTCCATTCATTTATCACCCTCTGTGAGAAAGAGTACTTCCTTATGTCCAACCTACACTGCTCCTTAACTAATGCTGCATTGTGTCCTCTGGTTCTACTGCCTTCTTTAAGTTTCAAGAACATATTCCTATCAACATCCTCATAAGCATTCACTATTTTAAAAACTTCTATTTGGTCTCCTCTTAGTCTCCTGGTCTCTAGTGTTGTCAAACCACATTGTAATAAGCGGCTTTCATAACTCTCAATTCTGGAATCATTTTAGTTGCTCTTCGTTGTATTCTTTCTAGCTTGTCTATGTCCTTTTTACGATATGGCCACCATGCTTGAATACAATATTCAAAATGTGGTCTAACTATTGCTTTGTACAGGGGTACAATTAGCTGTTTCTCCTTATACGTGATAGTTCGCCTAATTAGCCCTAGAATATGATTTACTTTCGAAGCAGCAATCTGACATTGTTCTGAAACTGTTATGTCAGCACTAAATGTTACTCCTAAGTCCTTTTCTTGTGTGGTTCTACCTAGTACAGCATTCCCCATTTTATATTCTTCATACATATTTCCATGTCCTATGTGTATGCATTTACACTTCCTAAAATTGAATAACTTTTGCCATTTTTCTGACCATTTAACTAATTTATCTAGATCGTCCTGTAAACTTTGTTTATCCGTAACATTAGTAATCTTTCTGAATACTTTTGTGTCATCTACAAATTTCAGTACTTTGCTAGATATGTCATCTTACA
This sequence comes from Lamellibrachia satsuma, assembly GCA_033239005.1. Taxonomy (NCBI): domain Eukaryota; kingdom Metazoa; phylum Annelida; class Polychaeta; order Sabellida; family Siboglinidae; genus Lamellibrachia; species Lamellibrachia satsuma. The sequence goes on from BSQZ01000057.1 coordinate 3,118,618, forward strand.
AATCATTCATATATATTAAAAACAGTATATGGCCTAATACTGATCCCTGTGGTACCCCACTCAGAACAGATTTCCAGTTTGAGATCTCGCCATCTACTATTACTCTCTGTTTTCTGTGTGTAAGCCACTCTTCTATCCAGTTGATCACATCATTACCGATACCATGGGCTTTTAGTTTAAGTAACAATCTTTAATGTGGCACTTTATCAAAAGCTTTCTGAAAATCTAAGTAGACAACATCCACTGGTGACCTGTCATCTAACCACTTTGTAATTTTTGAGATTGGTTAGACATGACCTTGTTTGTTGAGATGTATTTATTAAATTATGTTTTACAAGGAATTCTACCATGTGGTCTCTAATTAATGTTTCGAGTAATTTACATTCAACCGATGTTAAACTCACTGGTCTGTAATTTTCTGGCTTGTTCCTCGATCCCTTCTTAAATAGTGGCATAATGTTTGCTTCTTTCCATTCAGAAGGAACTATTACTTCTTCTAGTAACAAGTTAAACACTTTTGTAAGTGGTGTACTAATTTGCACAATTTTTATTTACCTCGACCCACATTTCTGCTTCCAACCAGGTGACAACGAAGAGTGTCCTGAGATGCTGATTTGTTTTATTTTCCATAACTTGTGCTATTTATTTTGTGATTAATAATTAATTTTAGTCTCTTGGAATGGACACCTTTTGTTGTCACAACTATCTACATGATTACATGTGCCACTAGCAACACTACAAGGGGCGCCTCACAACATCAGTTTTAGACCCTAGATTTAACATGATATTATCACTACTTTGCCTAATTTAGTGTGTTCAACTTCATTGCATCTTTATGTATTCTCTCTTGTTCGGGCCTACATTTAATGACTCGCATAAACATTTCATCCACTTGGATTCTTTATCTTCCTCTTGACGTGTCACACTGCTGTCTCTGACAAACAATACGCTTTTGCTTCATTCTGGAAAACATTTGTCCTAGTTCCATTGCTTTCTTGGGTTCTTTGGATTCATCTTCACTCACAGGTGGATATATGGCCACACACCAAAAATATGTAGTACTCCCTGCAGTTGTGAGGCCCCTTGCAGCTTGTGAGGTGCCCCCTTGCAGCTTGTGAGGTGCCCCCTTGCAGCTTGTGAAGTGCCCCCTTTCAGCTTGTGAGGTGCCCCCTTGCAGCTTGTGAGGTGCCCTCTGCACCAGACAAATGAAACCCTAGATATGTGCTGCGGTCCACAGTGCTGCTACTGGTGGGGCTGCAGCACAGCCCGAGACATCAAAACAAAATTATGGGTTCCTATAAATGTTTGTCCTCCCCACCCCCCCACCCCCTCCACAGAGAGAGACTAAATCTACCTGTCTCCACTCACACCTGTCTCCATTCTTTTCCTGTACAGCTCAGGATGTGCATCGCACCACATGTCTTAGTGTTATGATCTTTGCTTGTGAACTAAAGTGACAGAAAAACATCTGTATGTCACATTGCTGGGTGAGCACTTGACATGATAGGTGATGGGACATTGCCGGGTGAGCACTTGACATGATAGGTGATGGGACATTGCCGGGTGAGCACTTGACACGATAGGTGATGGGACATTGCCGGGTTAGCACTTGACTTGATAGGTGATGGGACATTGCCGGGTTAGCACTTGACATGATAGGTGATGGGACATTGCCGTGTTAGCACTTGACATGATAGGTGATGGGACATTGCCGGGTTAGCACTTGACATGATAGGTGATGGGACATTGCCGGGTGAGCACTTGACATGATAGGTGATGGGACATTGCCGGGTAAGCACTTGACATGATAAGTGATGGGACATTGCCGGGTGAGCACTTGACATGATAGGTGATGGGACATTGCCGGGTAAGCACTTGACATGATAAGTGATGGGACATTGCCGGGTGAGCACTTGACATGATAGGTGATGGGACATTGCCGGGTTAGCACTTGACATGATAGGTGATGGGACATTGCCGGGTGAGCACTTGACATGATAGGTGATGGGACATTGCCGGGTTAGCACTTGACATGATAGGTGATGGGACATTGCCGGGTGAGCACTTGACATGATAGGTGATGGGACATTGCCGGGTGAGCACTTGACATGATAGGTGATGGGACATTGCCGGGTAAGCACTTGACATGATAAGTGATGGGACATTGCCGGGTGAGCACTTGACATGATAGGTGATGGGACATTGCCGGGTAAGCACTTGACATGATAAGTGATGGGACATTGCCGGGTGAGCACTTGACATGATAGGTGATGGGACATTGCCGGGTGAGCACTTGACATGATAGGTGATGGGACATTGCCGGGTGAGCACTTGACATGATAGGTGATGGGACATTGCCGGGTGAGCACTTGACATGATAGGTGATGGGACATTGCCGGGTGAGCACTTGACATGATAGGTGATGGGACATTGCCAGGTGAGCACTTGACATGATAGGTGATGGGACATTGCGGGTGAGCACTTGACATGATAGGTGATGGGACATTGCCGGGTGAGCACTTGACATGATAGGTGATGGGACATTGCCGGGTGAGCACTTGACATGATAGGTGATGGGACATTGCCGGGTGAGCACTTGACATGATAGGTGATGGGACATTGCCGGGTGAGCACTTGACATGATAAGTGATGGGACAATGCCGGGTGAGCACTTGACATGATAGGTGATGGGACATTGCCGGGTGAGCACTTGACATGATAGGTGATGGGACATTGCCGGGTGAGCACTTGACATGATAGGTGATGGGACATTGCCAGGTGAGCACTTGACATGATAGGTGATGGGACATTGCCGGGTGAGCACTTGACATGATAGGTGATGGGACATTGCCGGGTAAGCACTTGACATGATAAGTGATGGGACATTGCCGGGTGAGCACTTGACATGATAGGTGATGGGACATTGCCGGGTGAGCACTTGACATGATAGGTGATGGGACATTGCCGGGTGAGCACTTGACATGATAAGTGATGGGACATTGCCGGGTGAGCACTTGACATGATAGGTGATGGGACATTGCCGGGTGAGCACTTGACATGATAGGTGATGGGACATTGCCGGGTGAGCACTTGACATGATAGGTGATGGGACATTGCCAGGTGAGCACTTGACATGATAGGTGATGGGACAATGCCGGGTGAGCACTTGACATGATAGGTGATGGGACGTTGCTGGGTGAGCACTTGACATGATAGGTGATGGGACATTCGTGTTTTATTTTGACTGTTTGTTGAGTTCATGTTCTGTTGTGTGTCTTGTAAGTAAGATTGTGATCACATCTCTCCAGGGATGTTTATGATAAACCTAATTTCTTGCTGGTTCCCTGACCCTGCAGGCCTTCACATTAAGCTTTTGTACCTAGTGGCCTGTTGCGCCAGTAGATTTTAAAAGTTACTGGTCCCCCCAAACATTACTTGCCTGAAATTTGTTGTTAAAAATAAATTAATAAAAAAACACCATTTTTGCAATACTTCGCCTTACAAGTCAAAGGATACGAGTTTGGCCGTTATTTCTTTTGTCATTGGTTATTTACTTTTATGCTTTTTGTTAGTATTCTACATGGCAGACAATGTTGCTGCTGGAATCAGATGCCCCTGTCGAAAATGCTGCGATATGCCGATATACTGGTAACACAAAATGTAGGCATCCGCAATGCATGAGCTTCACAAAAAGTTTGCATGTCGTCGCTAGTAGTGATGCCATGCAAACTTTTTTGTGAAGCTCATACATATCAAAACAATATGGCAACTATACAAATCGACAACATGAAATTAGATGAGATGAAGTTTGTGTTTAATAGTAGCGCCGGGGTGGATGGCAAGGACAAGCGATTGAAATGATGACCTGTGGCTGTGACTAATGGGATAAAAACGATCTGAATCTATGGTGGTCCAACAGGCCAGTCAATTATGAGAACTTATGGCCAAACTTGCCCGACAACCCCCAAAAAGGCACCGGGCCAGTGTTAGTGTCAAGGCCACCCCTGTATTCTCAAAACATTACATAAGTGCATAAGTCTAATTATTCCTGAGTCATGTCTATTTGCATTAGAGTAACACAATTAGTTAAGTGCATAAATCATTCAAAAACATTGGCCCTGTCTCTCTCAACTAGGTGGAAAATGTCACTAGACCCTGGTGAACAATAATATATATGATACTATGAATCATGATGTCAGAGTGGGGGCACTGTGGCCCTCTCAGAATCATGTAGAAAAAGCATTCTCCACTAACAGTTTGCTCACTGTGAATGAGACCCAGCATGAATTAGAATGATAACTGAACTCCATCTTTATGAACTCACTAGTCCTAAATGTGCATAGTTAGTTGGAGCTGTTAGGTTTTGAAGAACATTGCTCTGAAGAAGTGAGTAGTACTCTGTGTGGCATTTGGGAAGCAGAGTAAGTGTTCTTGTATGGTAAACCTACAGGTCAGGGCCCCACAGAAACATGTAATCACCATAAAGAAGTATCCCACCTCACGTGTTATGCACTGTAGACTACCATACAGGTCTACAGCCATTTAACAGGATGGAACTTTGTTACCTGACAATTGCTATTTTTGAAAGGTAGATTTGGCGAACTGACCGTTGTTGGATGAGCATATTATCTTGTGTTTTTATTCTCGTACACCACAGACCATTAATGCAATGTTTTCTGCATAGATAGATATAATAGAAAGACCATCTGGTGAAAATCATGCTGCCACAGGCACTCAAGGACACAGTGCAAACATTGGCAGTCAACAGGCTGCAATGCTGTATGTCCAGTGTAAACACTAGTGGAAACCTATACCCAAAATTTACAAAAAAAAATTAAGTGACCGGCTGCATGGATAAATATTTCACAATTATTTGTTTCTTTTGCCAGACATCTGAAGAGCTCACTTTTCCAAAGCTGCTTCCCATCGTACTCAATCCAATATCAGTTTCTCGTATTCTCTTTTTTACTGGTTCTAATATAAACCATGTATAAAATTTAATATGCAATGGCAAGTCTTACCTTGGTATTGTGTTTGGCAGTTTATAGTGTAAAAGAAGAAAAAGAATGACTTTTTTTATGTTTAAATATGACTGAATGTCGTACACATGTCTGCTGCCTTGTTGAGGACTGCGTGGCGTCATGATGTCTGTGATGTTGGCCGCCCTCATGAGTGATCTCACCTCCATCTTCAATAGTGCCAGCACCCTCTTCACCATGGACATCTATCACTTCCTCCGCAAGAAATCATCTGTTAAGGAACTGATGATTGTTGGCAGGTGAGTGTTGCCATGTCCTGGGTGTGAACTGGTGGTCATTAATGTGCTGGTGTTGCTAGGTTTATAGAGTTAAAATGTGTACAAGTTACAAGTGTGCCGTATGAAACGAAGAAAAAAAAACAAGCTAGGTGTTGAATTGTATTTGAAAGAATATAAAACTGATTTTATTATTATTTACAAGACAAGGCATAAAAGTCTAGGTAAGTGATGCATGTTGATAGTATTTACCAAGTCTCATTACTTCTGGCGGTTTGATATGATTTTATAACTATCCATGTGTTTTCGGTATACTTTTCGCACCATCTATCGTATAGCTTAGGACGAAGCACACACATTCACAACTGTTGCTACTAGCAACAGTTGTGAATGTGTACTAGAAATAAAATTGTTTTAGACATTCTGTTTGATATGTAGACTTATCATCATTGATGTTTTGTTGGTGGTTGGCAGATTGTTCGTGTGTGTGATGGTAGTTATCAGCATCGTGTGGATCCCCATGGTCCAGAGCATGCAGGGTGGACAGCTGTACATCTACATCCAGGCAATCGCAGCCTACCTGGCGCCACCTATAGCTGCCGTCTATCTGCTCGCCGTTCTGTGGAAACGAGGCAATGAACAGGTACATTGCGTACTACTTTCTAATGTTATGTTTTTTCAGAAAGTTACCACAAATGTCTGGAATGGTTTTTATTTTAATTTTAAGTTATTTAAAAATTAAACTTTCAAGGGATGTGTGCACAGGATGCTTGTTTCAGTGCTGCTGCTTCTCTCAATTGATGTTGGCATCAACTCTGTTAGTGTTACGACTATTTGGCATCAGCTCTGTTAGTGTCACCACTATTTGGCATCGACTCTGTTTGTGTCATCACTATTTGGCGAAAAACGGCCACAGTATCTGTCACAAGGCTGTTCAACACTTTCGCAAGTTAACTGATCTAAAGATCAAAGTAAATTCTTTTGATGATTTTAATAAGAGTGCAGTCTTTTATTAAAACAACTGAATGTATTACTTCATCTATTTAGACACTGCATATTTGAACATTAATTAAACTGTTTCGTGATGCGTAAATTAATTGAGGAGGGAGTTTAAAATGTATTATTGTTATCAAATAACTGATAATTATCCTCCTTTCTGCTCCCTGACAGGGTGCCTTCTGGGCGCTGATGGTTGGACTTGTCATGGGGGTAACACGGATGCTGCTGGACTTCATATACGTTGAGCCCCTGTGTGGGCAGCTAGACACACGACCTGCGATTGTTGCGAAGGTTCACTACATGTATTTTGCAATGTTGCTATTTGCCACCACCTGTTCCACCATGGTGATCATCAGTCTACTTACCAAGCCTCCTGCTGATGACCAGGTACGTTGATTAACAGTTGCATTATTTTTATTTGGTGGCAATTTGTTTGTACAGTCATCAAGATTAGGTGGAAAACTGGATTTCTGCTGCCAGGTTGTTTTATGCCCAGAAATGGTGAAGTTACTTAATTGTGTGTAGTTTTCTAGTTAACTGTCACATCCTCGTTATAATGATATCCATGTTACAAACAAGGTGGCATTTGCATCAAATGTAAACAGTGCCGCATGTTGGTTAAATATGCGATTTATCGTGGCAATTGTTGGTTTTTCTACCTGTTACCAGATTCAGTCTTGTTTGTTACAAATTAATTGCAGTTTTGTTGCAAGAAAATTACATTTCTAAGAGTTTTAGATCTTAGATATGTTAATGAGTTGGTCAGTAGAAAAACATTTACTGTGAAGCTCAGATCTTGCTTCCTGTACAAATTTGCCTTGTAGGAATAATATGCATCGTCCTGTTGCTACATGGTGCCACCATTGTTTATAGCTTCAGTAAATGTGATAGATGGTGCCATTCAAAGGATGATCAGACTATCAAAACAATGAATCAGTCAACTATTTCCGGAAAATCAACAAATTTATTGTTTAACAAACCATGATGACTTAACTATCTGACTATATAGAAACTGAAAACAATATTCTCTCTTGAAGATGTACCAGTTTTCATTATCTTTGCATTGACAATAATCATTATGCTGCAGCACATAACATTTCTTGTTTTCTGCAGCTGATCCGTACAACGTATTGGACACGTTTTGAAGAGTTGAGAAAACGTCCTACCCTAGACACGATCTCAAAGAAGGAGGAAGTCCCACTGCAGGCAGTCTATAGAAGACGAGCCAGCAATGATGCTTTCACATCCATTGGCTGTGCAGAAGTAGAACTGACCAAATTTCGTGATAGAGACATGGGCCAAGGCGATGTCAGTTCTCCTGGTGACTCTTATCCCAACAGTGTTGAAATCATGTCGACAAAAGAACCAGAAAAAGGCAGAATACCAACAGAAGGTGAGTATTGTGGCAGCCAAGATTCTCATTGCTATTTTGTTCATGTGTTGAAAGACAACAAAGTTTGTGTTCATTTTAATATGTACTGAACATTGACTTAACTAACTTCTGATTAAATACTCACTATGTTCCGTCAGGCAACATTTGTTAGGTGTACAAGTTTGTAGAATGTTCTTTAATATAGTGGACTCCACTTAATAGGATCACTTCGGGCCAGAGCAATTTGATTCTATTAAGCAGCTTATTCACTTCAGTGGTGCATTTTACTATAGCTGGAATAAGGAATGATGCTGTCCCAGCCAATATATTGGATTCTACTAAGCAGCTGATTATGTTAAGTGGAGTCAACTCTTTACTTTGTGCCAGTCTAAACGTCAATTTTAGAAATGTTAAATAATATATATAATTATATATATATATATATATATATATATATATATATATATATATATATATATATATATATATATATATATATCCTAGACATCTGCATTAACGACCACAGTCAACTCCACCTGAAGTCATGTGTTCATCCGTCAAGTCGTACTACCTGTACTAAGATACAACTCTAGACCACTTGTACTAAGATACAACTCTAGACCACCTGTACTAAGATACAACTCTAGACCACCTGTACTAAGATACAACTCTAGACCACCTGTACTAAGATACAACTCTAGACCACCTGTACTAAGATACAACTCGACTTATTGGTGAATAAGTTTATTATGCGTTCTAACAAATTATTAGTAACCCTCTCTCTTGCACCAGGTACTCCAGAGAGGCCTCCACCGCACAGACCGTCCCTGTGGCGCCGGACCATGTTGTGGTTCTGTGGTCTGGACTCATCGGAGGTGGCCGAGGCACTGGAACATGAGCAGGAAACGCGCGTTGCAAAGATTACCTCCCTCAAACAAGATCCTCGTGCCAAGTTCTTCCTCAACATTAATGCCATCTTCCTAGTTTGCATCACTGTTTTCATGTATATCTTCTTCTCGACGGGAAAGAGCTTTGGCCGCTTCTAATTGGCAAGACTTGTGTTGTGATGCAGATAGTATGTAAGAAAGGCATAGTAAGCACAGAATGTTTGATGTGAAAACCTGACTCAAATTGGGGACTGCGTATCCAACATGGCTCCAATGACTCAGTCCTGTCTTGTTAATTGGTTACAGACAAGAACCAGTGAAGATGATGTGCAGTGCCAGTGTAAAAGGTCAGCTTGGCATGATGTTCTGAAAAAGGCTGACTAGTTGAATGAAGCCTCATCAGACCATTTAGGTAACCACAACATAAGGTCTGTATAATATACAGACTTGTCAGTTAATAGAACATGTCAAGTGCTGGAAAGCCTAGAACTAATATGCTGGTTTGAGAATCATTTTAAGTGTTACCATTTGGAAGCATCTGTCCAATGCATGTTTGCCAGGTTTTTAACTTGTTTTATTGACTGAAATTTTGGGGCAAACTACATGTTTGTTGTTGTTGTGTTGCTATTCACATCTTGTACATAATGTTCATGCAGATCTGATTCATACTTGCATAGTTCATGCCATTGTAGGTTATCAAATCATTGTCAAAACTTAACCCATTTATAACTAAAATTTAATACTTTTTGATGCAAATACCATTTAGGCCACTTCTGGTTATTTAATGTGAGTTTACATTTGCCCAGTGGCTCCTATGTAAGAGCCATGTCAGAGTTGTGTTGTGAAATATATTTTTGTAGGTAGTCAAGATTGCACAGCACTTTGTGTGTTGAGGCAGGGTAGACTTTGTTTTTATGAACTGTGTAGCAATTATTGAAATATTACAAGGAAGACTGGAAATGTAGCATCAACTATTTATCTTCTATATTTTATGCTAACATTGTGGTTGGAACATTTTATTGTCACATGAAAGAACCAAGTTTTCAGTAGCTGGCTTGATATGATATAATTTGACAGTCATGTTATAGTTGTTGAATAGTTTGATGATCTTCTGAGACAATTAGAGTGACTCGTATTGCTGAAAATAATAATTTTAGAGTTAAACCAGCAATACATGAGATGAAATGCATTTGAGCGGACTATGCATAGTAATTGTTATATTTTGTATAATTGAAAATTTATTTCAATTACAATCAATTACAGTACTTTTCATATCACAAACTACCTGAACAAACTGTCAATAAAATATAATTTAAGTTTCATACAGGTTCAGGGTTGTTTGATTTAAATCATTTTATTTAAATCATTGATTTAAATCACTCCAAAAAATCATTGATTTATGATTTTTTTTACTTCTGATTTTTGTAATCGGTAATTTATATGAATTTAGCACAAATAATTGTTTACAAGCATTGAGATCAACAGAGTTTTGTATGTCTTTTAATACAAAAGCACAAAGTGTGCACACTTGTGTAGCTGTATTGACACCAGATAACCTGACAGTCAAATATTTTATGACATTGTGTATGTCTGAGCTATTCACTTTTTGAATGCAGTGAAGCTACACAAAGTTATCTTCCAGAGGAAGTATCTTTTCAAGTCAGAAGCCCTGAGTTAAAGTCCACTTAGAGCTTGTGCTAGTTGTTCTCAATTCAGTATGTTGATTCAAGTGAGACAGTCTGGGCTACCATTGTTTAATACTGTACCAGTTTGCAGTCTGGTTTGAAACCCTTAGAGTACATAGGGCCATGGACAGGTGCTAATCCACCCTGTCAGCAAACAATAATTAGCACTGCTACAGCCACAGACATGCTTTCCTTTCCAAGACATATTATGCAACTACAGGAGGTGAAGTCTTGTGGACATTGTCTAATGTCTTTATATAAGCAAAACTCATGTACCCTCTGTTAAGACAAGTACCTACATTGATTTGAAAGAGTTTATAAATACATCAACATATATATATATATATATATATATATATATATATATATATATATATATATATATATATATATATATATATATAACATTTATTAATGTCTATATACCAGATTTAAAATATATATTTATATAATAAAAATATGTTTAAACGGTTGTCTTTTTATTTAGTACAATTCAAAATTCAAGTCACAATTCGTCAACAATTTACAATCATTACCGTTATATTTGTTTATCAATTGTGTACAAAATATTGAATATATTTGGTTCCGCATAATGTAATTGTAATTGAAATTGAAACAGTGTAATTGTAATTGAATTGAAAAATTATGAGTGTAATTGTAATTGAACTAAAAATTGAAATGTAATTGTAATTGATATAATTATGTGTAATTGAACCCACCCCTGATAGCAAACACACTTTACAGTGGAATGGTTCTCCAGCTGTCTACATGGATGTCTTCATGTCATTTTTGGAAAGTTGATCTTACATATTTTGAAGCCAGCATTGTTTACCTTTGCCAGATGTTACTACTGATAAACCGTTTCAAAATGAAGTTGATATAATTATGTTATTTAAAAATACTTTATTTATTCCTTTATGATAGTCATTTGCCTGTTTACTTTTAAATACTACCAAGACACATTTAACATATAAAGAACACGTTCTACGTCAACTTTGTGATATGTGACTATTATGTGTACGTTGGTACAGATTTAATTATTGATCTCAAGATAAGTTTGCAGCTCGTCTATTCTATAAATTTGGACTGCTGTGCAACTCGAAAGGATGATTCGATTTGTGCATTTCCATGTTGAAGTTTGTTCTTTCAAGTGGAATAAAATATGTTTTGAACGCAGCACTGACAATGTGTTAAACAGCGTGCTCAGAGTTGCTGATTAGTGTGCCGGTACAGTTTGCAGAGTAGCTGTGATAAAAACAAAGAAGACAATACCAGGAAGAATTTGTTGCAACATACCTTTGCAACAATTAAAAAGGTAAGAATAAGCATGATGTATTATTGACAACATGTTTATTTTCCATAATTATTACCAATAATCTTTCATAAATAAATACCAACTAGAATGTGTTACATGAGCACACTGACCAATTTCAAACTCTTATAATTGTGTGTAGCTGAAAAACAATTATAGGCATCTTGTATCTTCACAATTACAAACAAGGCCAAATGCAATGCAATCAAATCAACTGGATTGTCAATTAACAATGCTAGTACACATGTATTCTCAACACAGCCTACGACGAATGTCTTAACTATTACATCTCTGTCAACAAACACTAGTCTTTATACAGCTGTAATTACAGTATAATTTTGCTTTTTTTTTAAATGTGCCAGTTTACTCACAATTCCCTGACCAGATAACATGCAATTAATATTAATTATATATTGACTGTTATGTAATATCGCCTGACAACAAATTATCTAGAATGTGATGACAGCTACCAGGTACTAGTAAGTAAGTTATCTTTAGATTTAACCAATTTGTAAATCTTACATTAGATTAAGAATAAAATCATTCAGACAGGTACTAAAAATTTTTAACAAATTAAAATTAAAAAAAAATTACTGCTGCAAATCTACATGGCATAACTACAAAACACACACTGTAACTAGCTTGATACATGTATTTTGTCCTTTAAAACCCTGAGCTGTTCAATGCAGTCACTAAGTCACTCAAGAGTATTAAGTAAACATCCACCAACCATCTGTGACTTTGGAATGATTGTCCAGACATTACAATTTTGATAGCAATATGCACGTGAGCTGTACATTTGGTGTTGCACACATAATATATTATATAAGTGAAACTGCTACGAACACCAATCATGGTGTTCATACAGTAAACTCTTTAGATAATTTAATATTGCTAATGACTGTTATGTTATTCACACAAACAAACTAGTTCCCAGAACACCATGACCACATTTTTAACAACAAAACTGTTACTACTTAAGCTGCTGAGCTGTTTGAGTCGATACACAGGTTGATCGGTTCAGTGCGGTCGCCACATTTTACTTGACGTGCTTCAAACTGTGGCCCCACCCACTTCTCAAGATCATCTGGCCGACCAAGGTCCTTGAACAGCTTATATCGGAATGCCTCCTGGAGGAGACCATTTGCAACAGGACAGCCCTGTATGAGCGGGTCACTCTCTACAGTGTACAGTGGTTTACGGTCCATCAGTGGATAGCGGATGCAGGTGAAAACCTCAGCGACCACTTCAGTGTTGTTACGACGTGTCTCGGGCTCATACTCCAGCCACGACTTGGCTGCCTTGAACAGGGTGTACTCATTACAGTAGAAGTTGTCATCTGCCAACATGCGAACAAGCAGCCTCTTGTTGAGGTCATTCCAGACGCCGTAACGCTCCTGCTGGATCTGCTTCTTCAGTCTCGCCTCGAGGTTGTAGAGGGCAGCACTGGTGATGCGTGTGTTGTTGCAGAAGGTCAAGATCTTCATGACAAGAACAAGCGGAAACGTTTCGCTGGCAACCATCACGAAGTTCCTGACTGTTGCTGTCTCAGCAGTACTTTGTGGCAGGGCAGTTGCACTGGTGGTCTCCACGTCGTCCGACTCACTATAGTCTGAATCGCTGCTTGTACTTGTTGTTGGACTCTCGAGGGGGCGTACAACGAATACGCCAGATGATCTGCTAACAACTTCTATAACTGGCTTTGCTGGTCTAGATACCACGTACACTTTCAAGCCATTCTCAATTACCTTGACACACTCATCATACAAAGGTCGGGCATCGTACTTATCAGCCAGCATGTAGAGAGGTATGACAACTGACTCAGTGATCGTGATAGTGCCTGTGTAGAAGTAGTACAGGAACCGATCAAAGACGGCAGCACAGTCCAGCTCCTCACTGAGCATGAGCTCCGGAGAGCCACCCTCCTTCCATTCATTGCCGAGCATTCGTGCAAAAACCTCGCTGCCTGCAGAGAGTATCAGACGATGAACATAGAAGGACTCATCACCCACTCTGAGAGTGATGTCGCTGAGTGCTGGCTTGTTGTACAGTGCTGCTGTTGGTGGTAGTGTCGAGAAGTTACTGCGAGAGCATCCTGACATGTCGGAGAGGAACGGCCGAATGACAACACGTGGATTCCGACAGACTTCGCACGCAAGGCCATCACACTGATGTGTCTTTAGAACCTTCAATTTTGGTGGCATTCTTCTCCTGTAATACAAGAGTAGCTATTATTATTTACATAAATGTTATTATATGTCTGGTCTATGATTATGTACTAGACACTTCAACAAAACTGATTTTACTGAAACCAAAGTCATGACTTATTTACATTTCTACGAATTGAATTAACTACAAAGCCAATACAATGTGTATGATATTTGTTTTACAAAACAAATTTTATTCATGATTATTATATTAGTAATGCTATATCTGTATGTACTTTTTATGTTCTTGTTACTATATTAAGTAGTATATGGATATTGCATGTACTATTTTGTCTGAAATAAAAAATTTATTGATTTGCATTGATTAAACTGGTTGGGCCTGACTGTGCTAAGTTACTAGAATAACAAAATTATGTAGTTTTTTCAATGACTGAAAGAAAAACAAACTCTGAGCAATACATATATTCTAAATCGTTAATTAACAATTATTTCATTGATTGAGTTCAATCAGATTCTTAGAAAATTATTTTATTAAAATAATTAATTTGAATTTTTACTACAACAACACTACCTTAGTTTGTGACATTATCTACACAGGTGGATTTTCACAGGAATACTGAACAATAATATCACAAGATTGCACGTAGAATCAAGATAATTAAACCAAATCTATGTGACACAAGAAATGTCAAATTCATTTAGACAATCTCTCACACACCTACACCCACATATGTATATATTATTCCAGGATTTATGAGACAGTTAACTGTGAATATTGCTACACTCGGCATATAGCGTACAGTGAACACCGACACACTTCATCTGATCTGCATGGATTTATGAAACAGTCAACTGTGAATATTGCTACACTCAGCAAACAGTGAACAATTGCCAATGCACTTGGCTCCCAGAGGGAATAATGTACAATCTTGCAGCATTCATCCATCTGCATGAGAAATGTTGGGTGTAGGCGTGTAGCAGTGAAATACTGTGAACAATTTCAAAAACATGACTTCATGTTGAATTACATGACATTATTTTATTAAATTAGTGACTGAAATATAAATATTGATGTACTGTACATGCAGGAAATTACAAAATCAGAATATATAATAAATTGTGTTATTATTTGCAATGACTTTTTTCTATGTGTATTTCTCCAACAATTATTTCACCATAGTCACAATGCAAGAATATTTTGGTGTTCTTTATAGATCTATTATTTGGCAGGAAAACAATGCCCAAGCTATGCAAAATATATACAAATATCTTCTTAATCATGGAAGTTATGGCTTTTTATTTAAATGTGTTGGTCTGTTGACTTGGCATGTTAATTAGCCAGTGTTGATTTATTGACTGAGTTACTATTAATGATAAATGACTGATGTATATTAATGATCCTACTTAATGTGTTTTAATCCCTGAACAAAGTATACAAATATCTTCACAATGATGGAAGTTATGGCCCTTTATAAAAATACTGACTTAGTAATTGCATCAATTGAGTTATGAAATGACCAGGGCTGGGTCAAATAAAAAAAATCAATTACAATTACTTTCAATTTTTCAGTTCAATTACAATAAAAAAATTGTTTAATCAATTATAATTACACCATTTCAATTACATATGTATTATGCAGAACCATGTGTTAATTATGTAGCGTGTGTTGTTGATTGTGTGTGCGAATAATACAATTTAAAAACAAATAAAATGGACTTGGCTATGTTTGCACATTTTGTTGAACCGTGAGTTCATGATTTCATATACAAGAAACACGACTGGGGTCAATTCCATTTAATCAATTCAAATTCCTTTCAATTCAACCAATCCCAAATCAATTAATTTTTTCAATTAAAATTCCAGCTCAAATCTTTCAATTCTAATTCAATTCAAATTCTAAATTAATTCTATGGGAGTTTTTCCAAAGCAAATGCATGGGATAATAGTAATATGTAATAGACATTTGTTTTCTGTAATAGTATTAGAGGAACTTGTTTCTAAAGTAATAGATCCTAAAGTAACAGATAATAGTCTATTACTTTTCTATTACATCTATCGCTGCAAACTTACAAAATAGCAGGTTTGTTTGCATGTTATTCCAACTGCTAGTAATTGTAAACAACATGAAAAGACCAGTAGGCTGATCATTTTATGGTTGCAGAAATACCTGCTCAATGAAACAATGCTGGAGTAGCAAGCCAATTAATTAATTGCTGGGATGCCCCATTGGGGTGGCTATGGCTTCACACATTCCTAATGCACACAAAGCGCATGTTTTCAAATATGTGCCTGTAGACAACAAATGTTATCTTAGTCTTAGAGCAGAACTGAATTCAAAGTAAGCTCATCATACCCCACCATAATTTGATTTAAGCAACGTAGGGCACGGTGGTCGAGTGTCGGACTTTTTGGTCGAAGGGACCGGGGTTCAAAACCACCTGCTGCCGTTTTAAAACCTGGGCAATTTCATTCACCCCATTTTGCCCATATCTTTCGGAAGAGACACTAAAAGCTGCTGGTCCCTTCTACCTTGTGTCTATGTCAGGGGAAGTAAAAGATCACACACAGGGGGTAAATGTGTAACCTGTCGTGGACTCAAAGAGTGGGGGTCTCTATCTCTAACACACCGATTCCCAGCACATGAGAGGCACTGAGCAGGACTTACAGCACTCTTAAGGAGCCCAGTCCTTGGCAGGAAGAAGAGCAAAACTTCTGAGTATTTTCCAATTGCCACATCATAACATTGCCACACAGACCCTTTGATTTTTTTTTTGGATTTGGACAAATCTCACCTCAGATCTTCAAATGGTGTACAAAATAATGTATGTTTAGCTGCTACAAAGACATTGAGTTCATATACAATTCTAAGGTTGGATTGAGGACCACATTGGAAATAAAACCAGGTCGCACCAGCACAAGAAAATTAGTTTCAATTAATTTTCTTTCCATTCCAATTCCAAGACTCAAAATCTTTAAATTCCAATTCAGCTTGGCCCTTGCCCCTGGTGAAAATCTTTCAATTCCAATTGAAATTCAGGAATTGAATAATTCCAATTAATTTTTAATTCACCCCAGCCCTGGTCAGAAAATCAAATCAATTTACACTTCAAGACTTAAGTTGGTGCTCTGCTCGGCCCTGGCCTAGGCTAGGGCTAGGCCTAGGACAACAGTCAACACTGTCAACAGCCTGGCCTTGCTCTGTAACAGTGCCAGGGCCGGGGCCAGGGCAGTGGGTGAACTAAACATCGAAACTTGTTGCTGATGGCGTTTGCGCATCCAGATACTATATGTATTATTAACCAATACGTAACATACTGTATTGTAACTATTCAACTGATGTCATATATATACTCACAAAGAACGATATTTTACAACTAATTCCACAGGTTCGCAACAACAACAAATCGAGATAACCGGAAGTTTGCAGCGATGGCTGGTTTTCGATGCACCAATGTCGCCATCTGGTGACTGTTGTGCCCCAGGGCCAACTGCGGCCCGCGTAGCAATTTCATGTGGCCCGCGGACGGACTTACTTGTAAATTAAAATTCATACCTGGCTAACATATTGCTTTAAAATGGTAAAATAGCCCACGCTGGTTGCTGGTCGTTATATCCCAAGCTGGTGCAGTCGTTATATATATATATCCAAGCTATATATATATATATATATATATATATATATATATATATATATATATATATATATATATATATATATATATATATATATATATATATATATATTATATATATATATATATATATATATATATATATATATATATATATATATATATAGCTGGTTCTGTATGACATAATTTAACCCAATCATCACGCTGACAGTAAATAATTACCATATACACGTGAATAACAACGCAATGATAATCATACCAGTTTACCATATGAATTATACAAAATACGATTACAGATTACGACAACAATGGCCGACACGCTTTATGCAAATAATGGCTTAATTCTAGGTCAATTCTAAAAACCATATTTACGGTAGCTGACTATTCAACTATTAGAATATACATCTAAATACATGCACACATATTATCAGCTAACAAATTAACGTAATAGATCATACTTACGCCAGTCGCTTCTGGCATTGTTCAAATTGCGTTGTACCGCGCAGCTTTCCGACACACAATTTCAGTATTGCAGTATAGTTGCCTCCTCACAACTTATATCACCGGCTGTCTCTTAACTATTGTAGTATAATTGCCTTCTCGCAACTTATCACCGGCCGTCTCTTAACTATTCTCCTCGCGAACTACAATCGACCGATCGTCTCTTAACTATTGCATCCACCTAGCTCCTCGCGAACTACAATCGATCGACCCCGGTTAGAACAGCACTGGTAGGAGAGGGCACTAGGAGATTAGGAGATTTTGCATCATTTGAGGCGAGCACCACACATAACAAACCGACTTAAATGCCAACCCCCACACACGCACGCACGCACGCACGCACGCACACACGTTATACATCATTTGAAAGCTTAATGTCTCCCCGTCACAATGGTGTATGATTTGGTGCTGAAACATGCTACGCAACATATGAACGAAGGGACGAGGACATGCTACGCAACCTACCAGAGGAGGACTTTATATCTAAGATGCAGTGTACCACTCCACGTGTCATTCATCATACCAATATGTGATGCACTCGGCTCCAGTTTTGCAACATACTTTCTGTCATGCATACTCTAACAGGGTGTGACTCTGTTTCGTCCGTTTGGCATTGGCAAGAAAACGGTATCGGTGTTGTCAACAATAAGGGAGCAGGGAGCTCCAAATACCTCTGCAACTTGGGAGAACGTGACACAGGCTGTGACGTCAGCAGAGCGGTCTATCATAGCAATCTTGTACGGTCCGAGTGAACAAGAGAAAAGTTCACACACCAACGTCAATTGCCTGCGGGTAAAGATTGCCACCAAAAAAGACAAGTCGATAGCCAAACTGCCGCCATAGGAAGCAGGCTTTGGGGAACACGCAGGACGGTCGCATTGGCAAACCATGATTTAGATGTTGTCACATAATAATTATAGCCAAACCAGATACTGGGTCCCCGGAGCAACATGGATGGGAGACACAGAACAACACACTTGTGTCTGTTTACTTCAATGGCTTCAGAGCTCTCAGGAATCATCTGTTCAGATCCCAGTAGGAGTCGTTGCACCATTAACTGTGTGTGTAGTCAGGACAGTTTGCCCTGCACTGAACTGTGCACAAGCCATGGACATGAAAATTGTGGAAGCCCACACTTGTTTGACAGGCACCAAGACGATGAAGACGGTGAATAGGAGGCAAGTCACACCAATAGTAGAAACTGAATGTGTCTAGTAGCCTGAGCAAATTGACTTAATTTTGACATCATAAAGTAAATGGTCCAATATTTGAGTACAGACAAATTGTGCTGAAAGTAGCTTTTCAGTGAAATACGTACGATTATCGATAGACGAGAAAACGCTATGACAGCATATCAGGCTCACCTTTAATGCTTAAAGGTATGCCTTTAATTAATTAAAGGCATGCTTTTAATTATTTAAATACGCGTATGTAAAGTTAAAGGCGTGGTTTTAACATTAAACTTTTAACTTTACATACGCGTATTTAAATAATGACAGCATATCAGGTTCATCTTTAATTAATTAAAGGCATGCTTTTAATTATTTAAATACGCGTACGTAAAGTTAAAGGCGTTGTTTTAACATTAAACGCATGACTTTAATCAATTAAGGACGCGTATGTAATTTAAAGGCATGCCTTTAAATAATCAAGTACGCGTATTTAAGTGTAACCAATCGGAACCAACGAAGTGTATTGATAAAATTTTGTTTCGTTGAATCTGATTGTGGTTACAATTAAATATGCGTACTTAATTATTTAAAGGCATGCTTTTAATGTTACATATGCGCACTTTATTAATTAAAGGCATGCCTTTAATATTACAACCATGTCTTTAACTTTAAAATACGCGTATTATTTAAATAATCAAAGACACGCCTTTAATTAATTAAGTACGTGTATGTAACGTTAAAAGCATGCCTTTAAATAATTAAGTACGCGTATTTAATTGTAACCAATCAGAACCAGCGAAACAAAATTATGTTAATACACCTTCTGATTGGTTATAATTAGATACGCGTACTTAATTATTCAAAAGTATGCCTTTAACATTACATACGCGCTCTAATGTTACGACCATGCCTTAAACTTTACATACGCGTATTTAAATAATTAAAGGCATGCCTTTAAATATTAAAGGTGAGCCTGATAAGCTGTCATAAGACGCTATTGTAACTTTATGGAATGGCTCAATTTCGAAAATTCATCGTTTCACTGCTACCTTGTCTGATCTTCGCTCCACGCGTACTGCATCCATTGACAGCACCACATTATAGCTCATTTTGACGGGGAGATATTCAACTTTCAAACTGAGTATGATCTGCATAGGTTGGTAAAGTAGATACACAGCAATTGTAATTGCATAACGTTTTTCGGAATACCGTAATTTCGAAAATTCATCATTTGACGGTGACCTTGTTTGACCTTCGCGCCATACTTACTGCACCACTTGACAGCACCAAATCATACCACATTTTGACGGGGAGACAGTGAGCTTTAAAATTATATATGCTGTGGCTGTGTGTAATGAAATAAAGTAGATACGCATCCAGTATCTTTTTTTGACATTTTTGTAGAAAACCACAATCTCAGAAAAAACTTCGTTTGAGGGTGACCTTGTTTGACCCTCGCTCCACGCTTACTGCACTACTTGACAGCGTGACATCATACCTAACTTTGACGGGGAGACATTAACCTTTCAAATGATGTATGATGTGGATGTGTATGTGGGGGGGGGGCATTTAAACTCCTAAAATAAACCACTTTTGGGGAATTGCCGCTCGCCTAATAAGCCTTGTACTAAAATTTAATAATAACTCAGCCAACACATCTACCCAATGGGTACAACACGTCTCTAACAAGTTTACATGCTTAATTAATAAGTTGGTACACTTAATTAATAGACTTATAGGCCAATCAATAACTGCTAATATGTTGCCTTGTAGCTATCCGATGTCCCAATTTGCACACAGCATTTCACCATTGACTCACCAAACATATTATGTCAACAACACACAACATGTCACTATTGACTCACCAAACATATTATGTCAACAATACACAACATGTCACCACCGACATGTCAACAACGCGAGTTTTATTCTCATGACAGATACATAAAAAGAGCAAGATATTAACATTTCATCATAAACCGAATATATATGCATTATCAATAACCATTTTGTAAAAAAAATAATAATAAATTACTCTGATCACAAGGATATAAGACTAAAAAAAAAAATATCACATAGAGATGCATACTGCAGCTAACAAAATGCAGTATTTGCTGTTGAATCCAAGGTGTGGCTGATAAATCCATGGCCAGCCCGTCTCTCAGGGGTAGACCGGGTGTTGTTCATATTTCAAGTATGTCCATCTTTCCTACAATAACATATGAAGTGGATATGTAGATGAGGGACTGTTCTGGTCAGACTTGGGGTCAACAACATTGTATCATTTCCAATTACACACGCCAATTCCACTTCAAAATATCAATTCCAACTCAAATTATCAATTCCATAATTAAAATTATTGAAAAAACAGTACACTTACATGAACAAGGCAACCACAGACATTCAATGCCAACAAAATTACAAATATTTTATATCAGCTTTATTTAATTTCAGCATATTATCATACATAATGGCAAAAGATAAACGGAACATATTATATTTTATTGAAAATACCAATTAATTTTCACGAATTCCAATTAAAAAATAAAACTCCAATTTCGGAATTGGAGCTCTATGGGCCACAGAATAACTGTACCAGAAATATATTTGTTAAATACAAGTTTTGAGACAAATCATAAACCTCAAACCAGTATGTAGCTGTCTCAGCAAAAACATCAGTAGAAGCATTGCCTACTGCATGATTAATTGCGTTGACAAATTAATTCCATGTTATCTTATTAATGTAACAGGCTATAAAATAGTTGAGTCAAAACAACTGTGATAACATATAAAAATATGCTATCAGTTGGACTCTCGATAAGCCAATGGCTTCCTTGTCCACTTGCCATCTGGAACTTGTTGTTCGAGATGGCAATCTTGTTAAATCTTGTTAAATCTAAACCAACCTAAAATGGCTAATATCAGTACCGCAGTCCAGATGAAGAATTCTGGAGGCATGATTTAAAATTAAATTAAAAGCAATTCTAGATATGAAAGATGTGCCTGTCAGACAATTATAAAACCCAACCCTTTCAGAAGCATTCAGCCACACTGCAGCCAATGCACAAAAAGCTGTTGGATATACTTGAAAACAACATACCAGTTCGTTGGTTTCGCTGCATGACATGTTTGAAGTATTTTGTTTCTATGAAGCCTTCACTGTTCCCCGGGCTCAGTATGACATTGTTGGCAGACAGATAAAACTCTTGGTTGTCTGAAATAATCCCAAAAGAAGAAATTAAAATTATATCGAATAATTTAAGGTATCAATCTCAATAAAATTAGTGAACATATTTAAGAATGTCTACAATGATATATATATAAGATACCACATGGTTTCCAATAGATGCAAAAGTGCGCGAGTTCGAAGGCTTGGGTGCGTGTCTATTAGGTTATAAAAATAGTGCAAACTGATATAAATAGCACTAAATTTGAAGCAAGTACAGTAAGTTCATGAAGTACAGTAAGTACAGGAAGTAGTAACATGTGTTATTGTTTACATAGAAAGGTTTGAATATTTAAATGATCTATAGATATTGTTTTAATGTCAAGGTAATTGTGTGCGTTCACTCATGAAAATCTTGTTCGGCCCATGGTTTCACTTCTAAAAAGGGGTGCACTGCAACCTGCATGGGTTAATTTCATTTGTTAATTGAATTAAGTCAACTAAGTTAATTTAATTAATTAATTAACCTTTCCAGAAAGGAGTTAATTTAATTTAATTGACAAATTCTCAATACTCAATTAAGTGCTCATTTAACAGTTGATTTTACTGGATAGTTCACAGCCATGTTATCCAGGTGTTTTCAGAAGGCCTGCAGACACTATGCCAGTCTTTAGCCTGAGAGAGAGATCAGGTTCAGGCATGTGTGAATGGGAGGGAGAACATCACAGAGCACACATACACTTTATAGACTGGGATGTGTTGGTCATTCAGGCACCTGTGAATTGGAGGGAAGGCCTAGACAATAGAATGACCTCTGGTAGGGTGATAAGTACATTTCACCCCTTTCATTCCAATGCCATCTCAACTACTCTGTGAAGCATTCAGCTGGAATTACTGCGCAGACTATTCATTGAGATATCCACCTCCATCTGTAGCCAGGTACTCATTAATACAGCTGAGTGAACTGTGGCAACAGTAACCATTAATGGGGAGATGTAGAGATAGGAATATTTTTGTGCCAACTTAAATCAAAAGCATGCCAGTTCTAGTGATGCATAAAAAATAGTGTTTACATATTTAATGCTAGTGTGTAAGTGTGAAACCTAATGATTTAGTAAAAAACACTGCGAAATTTCCCGTCTTTATTAATTTGGTGGTTGAATATACGAGTAAATTCCATGCCTGCAAATCTTCAGCCACAACTTTTCATCCCTTTCAGAGCAAAATAATTAAGCATATATAACTAAAACTTTTTTAATTTCTTTCCAACAAAGTTAAAAAAAAATTGGGGGCTACAAGTCTTGTGATTTTAGAACTGTTTTAAATGTGTAAACATTTCTACCAACATATGAATTAACTGTTAACTGAATTAAAAGTAATTGTTAATTTAATTGAAGAATTTGGGAGGTTAATTTAATTTATTCGACCCGAGAAATGTGTGAGGTTAATTTAAATGGAGAATTTCTTAGTTAATTGTAATTTAATTAATTAACTGTTCAAGTTAATTGCCCCATGGCTGGTGCATTGCTATTAGGAAGTGTGCTTATATTGGAAACTATACTATACATGCTGCACGTCACATTATTGACCACACAACATGTCTTATGGAATTTCATAACTGGCTTATATAATAGTATCTAACATACAGAACAACTTACATCTGAACTTACAATTTGACTCCTTTATATAAATCACTATGTATAAATATGTTTTTTGCAAAAGTTAATTAAATTTATATTTATACTAATACATTATCAAACATTGGTGACACCCACACAAATATATGCATACAGATGAGCTGATGTCAGTGTAGACTATGTTTTATTGTTGTTGTCATAGCACACAAATTTTACCATCACAAACCATATTTGCAGAATTTGTTTTGTTTAGATAATATGGTGGCAACTTGGTCAACAGACTTATTAGTCAATTAGTCGATGCCGCTATAGCACAGATTTTTGGATGTTCCTTTTGCCTGAAGCCAGATGGGTTTTTTTTCTTGGGAGGCACTCCCCATGGAAGCATATTAGAACTTCTACAAACCTGCCATTGCTTTTTCAAGGTCAATATAAATAAGCAAATCACAAGATTTCCTCATCCCTGAAAATAAAGAAATATTTGTTATAGAGAATGTGTACATAATTTACCTTCCAAGCAAAATGTATCAATATCTTATACAAAGATTAATGCATCTATACTGTAATTTTAAATATAAATCACACAAAACTGTTATTAATTGCTACACAATTATAATATTTATTTTGTAACACAATTCTATTTTATCAGTAAAATGTAGACACCAATAATGCAGATAAATTAAATACAGAAAAGTAAAATCAGTAGTCAAAAAAGTAGTCAATATAACATATTCAGTGAGTTTCCTGTGATCGTGATTTCCTTCTTCTGACTAATACATATTAATTATAAAAAAACACCTTAATAGTTAGATTAAGATTATGTGTCACAATTTAGGAACAGTTATACTCACCACTGGTGACCTTTGTGTCGTCAGGTTCACCACAGGCAAAATGGATGTGATTACGTTTCATCCTGCTTAGACCCTACAACATTTTGGTTAGAGTTTTGTTACATGACCATGATTAAAATATTAGTAGCACTAAGCAGTAGCAGTGATGTCAATGTACAGTGTATACTTGTCCATGCGGGCATGTATGTTTCCACCTGCTACACATTGTTATTTTTCATATATCTGCAAACTGTACAATTCTCTGCAATTATTACTAGCACAGTAGTAATACAATAAAATATCTTATCTGTGTAAATCAACGTTTCATAAACTTTTGGGTTGCCCAGCCATTTTCAGCGGGTCGAGGTTAATAATTTATGTCAAATGTCCCATGAATTCGAAATGCCTTGTGATGTGACATATGGAGAGAAAGAGAATAAAGTCAGGGGACATCTCGAAGGAAAGTGGCCAAACAGCAAGCTTATTTGAAAGGAAGAACAAATGAAGTGACTGCGGATTGATGCTCCAACCAACACAGTGGCTTACTCCGTCCAACAAGCTACATTCAAGCTTCCCATTTTGTGGCTTGGCGGATCACAAAACAGAAGAAGCCACACACCATTGGTGAGGAATTGGTGAAACCAGCAGCTGTCGACATGGTACGTACTGTCTGCGGAGATGACATCGCCAGGAAGACTGAACAGATCCCTTTGTTGAATGATACTTTGTTTCTGCGTGGCCAAGGGTAATGCAGAAACGTGGGTAGACACCTAGGCTGCAATGCGCAGATCATTCATTTCTGTGTTGAAAATCTCGGAAAACCAAGCCAGAGATATACGCATCGAACAGGCACACAGAATGACTGGCACCAGCCACTCCAGCAAACCGAGAACAATCAAAGTGAAGTTTGAAAGCTTCAAAGATCAGGAGACCATTCTACATGCAGCCTTCAAACAGAAGCCGCGAGGCCTGTATTTCAATGAAGACCTGTCTCAGCGCCTGTTAGCCAGGAGGAAGGAACAGCTTCCTAGACTACAAGAGGCGAGAGAGAATGGCAAGATTGCCTATTTTGTCATACGACTTGTACAACGTTGAGCCAGACAACAGCGTTAACCAGAGCACGCATACTAATTGTAAATACTGTAGTGATCAACAATTTGCATGTAATGTCAAATCCGATAGTGACTTTTCCCTTATCCATTTCAATGCTAGAAGCTCAAATAAGAATTTCCAGAAAATTAAGGAGTATTTTGATATCATTTAAGATAATAGACATTTCGGAGACTTGGACTGAACTGAACACAACTGAAGACATTTTATTAAACAGATATATGAAGTTTTTTCACGTCACTAGAGCAAACAGAAAAGGAGGAGGTGTCGCACTATTCATAAATCACAGATTTAATTGCACACTCCCTACAGCAAAATCTTTTGAAATTGAGAATCTCTTTGAATCTGTCACTATCAATTTAGAGATGCAAAAACACAAAACTATAATTGTGAACTATGTCTATAGAACTCCGGGTTCAGATATAGACAGATTCTGTGAGAACATGGACCAGTTACTTACTTGTGCCAACCCGAGTAATGGCAAATTTTTTTACTTGGTGACTTTAATATTGATTTACTTAAACAGGAACAAACAAATGCACCGGAACAAAGCAGTTTCCATGTATATATGTATGGTCAAGGATTCTTTAATAGTAAGATTGAGCCTAATTACCATCAACTCATGCACCCTAATAGATAATATATTTACCAACCAAATTAATTACTCTGCTGATATTAGGTTACTGATCACTGACATTAGTAACCACTTGCCTATGTTTGTATTATGTAAATATGAACTTGAAAAAATAATTCTAAGACGTTTAGAAATGTAAGAAGCCTGAAAGATGACAATATACTTATGTTTATGGAAAGTTTGAAGCAAGAACATTGAGAAAGCGTGTTGGGTTCGGATGATGTTAACATCGCGTATGCTAATTTTATCAATACATTCAATTCATTGTACTTTATTGCTCAGTTAAGTAAGTAAAGATTAAGGACACAACCTTGGTTGTCCAACGGCTTAAAAATGCATGTCGTAAGAAGAATCATCTTTACAGATTATTTCTTTGGGATAGAACTGAAATATCTGAATCTCGATGCAAAACATACAAAAACAAACTTCTATATTAAGATCCACTGAAAAGGAGTAAATTGCTAGCAGAAAAGAGAGGAGATACTAAAGAAACATGGGCAATATTGAACAACGCAATCGATCAAGTATCCTCCATCAATAAAGATTGGCAAATGAATTCAATAAGTTCTTCACAAATATTGGTTAAAATTTAGCAAAAAACATTACAAATTCTGATGGAAATTTCTCTATTTATGATTATTTAGGAGGCAGGAACAGAAACTGTATTTAAAACACACGGATGAGGAAGAGGTTATTAATACTGTAAAAATGTGTACACGAAAAAAAATCTACAGATTTTGAAGACATTAGCATGGATATTGTAGCCAATGTCATACCCATTATATGCAAACCACTCACACATTTGTAATAATTCGTTTTAGACTGATGCGTTCCCCTCTAGAATGAAGGTAGCCAAGATACAACATATATTCAAAAGTGGTGCCAAAACAGACATAGGAAATTATAGGCCAATTTCTCTGTTGCCACAATTTTCTAAAATAATGGAATTAATACAGGAAATTTCAAATGCAGCGGACAATAAGAAACATGCTATTGGTGTATTCAATGATCTTAAAAAGGCCTTCGATACAGTGGATCACAAAACACTTATCAAAAAGTTTAATTTCTATGGTGTGCGTGGAGTTGGAAATGACTGGATAAAAAGTTACCTCACCAACAGTAAGCAATTTGTTGAAATAAATGGGTCCATCTGGGAGCTGTTATATGTAACACATGGGGTACCTCAGGGATCCATTTTAGGTCCAAAGCTATTTGTACTCTATATTAATGATATTTGTAACATATCAAAACTAGCTCAATTTATACTCTTCGCAGATGAGACAAATATATTTTGAACTGGTAATAATTTAAAAGAACTATAAGGTATGATAAATGGAGTACTTGCCAAATTGGCTAAGTGGTTTGCTGTGAACAAATGATCAATGAACCTGTCAAAAACAAATTACATGTTATTCCAGGACCGTCCGGCTGATATTGAAATTAATCTGTTCATTAATAATCAACAAATAACCAGAGTCATTAATAATCAACAAATAACCAGAGTACATGTAACATAATTTCTAGGTGGATATATTGATGAATCTCTAAACTGGAAATATTAAATAAATACAGTCAGATTAAAACTGTCGAAAGTTGCAGCAGTCATTTATAAGGTAAATTGTCTCAATGATCGAAATAGAATGTATATATTACACTGTTCTTTGTTTTTACCACATTTAAGTTATTGTTGTGAAATGTGGGGAAACGCCCACACCACAAACATTCATGGCATTACTAAACGAGTAATTTCGGTTAGTTTGTGGAGTAAAACAGCTGGAACATATGAACACTCTTTTTCAACAATTAGGCGTCCTAAAATTTTTAGATTTAGTTAAGGTCAAGACATCTTAAGGTCAACCAGCCACGGGGTGAACCTTAGATAAGCATTGCACTGTTCACCCCATTTCCAGCTGACCCTTGTGTATTTTTCACCAATTCACATTTGTTGCACATTTTTTTGTAATTTGTTGTTATTTATTGTACTGTAACTGTGTGTTGGATTGATTGATACTATTCATGCGCACATCTATGACATGTCGAATGACATCAAATAGCAGGTAATTGCACCCATAAAGACAATGATCGATTAATCCAACTGGGCAATTTAGTCTTCAATTAGATGAATCGACCATTGGATGATGATGTCCTACTCATGGCGTATGTTCACTGTCGAGGTCCAAACGATATGGAAGAACACTTCAATGCAAGGTCGTGATCAGACACTGGTTGAGCCATCATAGAAGCTGGCAGCATTCAAGGGTCAACTGAAGCTGTGGAAGAAGACAATGGCGACAAAGTGTCTAAATACAACTGGGTGCAGAATCCATTCAATGTCGACATGGAAGATCTGCCAGAAGAAATGTCAAGCATTGATAATGTTAAGCAGGATTTCTAGCGCATACTGTCACAAAGACAAAGTTCAGAAACTGACTGCAGTCCAACCAGTGTCTGATCATGACCTTGCATTGAAGGGTTCAAGTTGATAATCTCAGCAAAGATATCCATGCATAAGGTAGGCCACTTGCAGCATCCATTGAGAACCATGAGACCAGGGGATGATTTTTCCCCAACAAGAAGATGTTAATATGACTTGTGATATATAGCCTGTCTTCGACAAAACCACGCTTTGAAGAAAGCCTGGGTTCGCATTGATAAAGATTGGAAACCACAACTGGAACATGACTTGCGATGCAGCCCTAGCTGAAGTTCTCATTAGTAAGCTGCCATGTGTAGCTATTTATGGTCACTATTCAGGAAACAAGGAAAAAATATTCTCATTGATTGTTTACTTATTTTATCTCTGTTTATGCTATCAGTGTTTATTTTAGTGAACTGTTTGAAGGCATGGGTCACCCAGGTAGCACAGTGAGGGCAAACGCTGGTATAAATAGTAAAAATGTGTATTTCTATGTTACAAAATGCTCCTAACAATACAGACGGGGGTAGACAACGAAAGAAGAGAGTAGTAAAAACACTGAAGTAACGATTTTCTATTATTGAGATTTACTTACTCAATAGTTGTCATTAGAAGAAAATCGTTACTTCATTATTATGTACAAACTTGATGAACATTAATATGTACCAACTAGATGAACAACCTGATGAACATTTTCACGAGTAAAAACATTGATATACACTGTAGAAATGTATGCTTCATAGCATTTCTTTGTGCTCCACATAAAGTAATATTTCTACCGGTAAATATGATTTCACACTACAAAATGTTAAACATTGTTTCTTGAAATTGCTTGCTTATTCTGGCTTAGCGAGACTATGAAAAAATTTAAAACACTGAAGCACTTCTACAAAGATTTGTACGACATTATATTGTTCAAACAAATATAATACAGTTTACTTGCTCATGAACACTGAACACACCTGCTTTTTTATGCTCTCCCATTTCTTGGCATAGGTTCCATGCAAGACAATCGGGAAGTCCACGGCATTTGTTATGCGTGTCAACTCCAGATCGGCAACCTAGAATATAATCGACTCAATTCTAATAAACTTATATCCAAGTTCAAATTACCCAAACAAAATATTTCGCAAATAACAATAGTGAAAAATCATTGATAGTGAAAAAGTTCAAAACTGTTATGTATATTAAATAGGATCAACTGAATATTATATGTACATCAGTAACACAAAAGTATGGTGATATTGTCAGGTCAGTAGCAACAAGTAGCTACTTATGCTAAGCCCAAAATACTAAAAAGTTTAAATTAGGAAAATTGTATAAGCAATGCTAGTTCCAGTTTATTCATGGCTGTGATGCCCTTACTCATCAAGATGGCTTGTGATCAAAGAAGTAGTTGGTTTATTTAGTTTAACAACATGTTAATATATATGTGGCCCTTGTTAGACACGATGATATATTCACACTAATAGCATTTAGTCAGCAGATGATTTGATACATTACAAGTTGAGGAAGAATGGTAAGAAGCCGGATGAGATGGACAGGTCCCTTGGCGCAGAAACAGTAAGACCAAAAGAAAGGGAAAGACCATGCACAATTAAGATGGGATGACTGCGTTAAAAGGAATGTGAGCAAGGAGGAGGAGGGAAAGGGCTGCTGATGGGGATCAGTTTAAAAGGACAAAAACTGAAGCAGTGCAGCATTACAAGCAGTCCCACCCCTTTAAAGGGAACTACAAGGGAGAATGAGTACTTGAGGTAATGGCGTATCTGTAAAATGCACCTGCAGCGTGTGACCCTGATTTGCCCGGATCTTCAGTCTGCCTGTCTCCAGGTCTGGTTCCATGAAGTATCTCTTCTTGTCGTTAGTGGCAACGACTCTGGTGATGTCATTGACAGTGTAGTGCTTCAGTTGGGGTTGGCGCAAGAGGTCATCAACATAGATGAAGCCACCTACAGATTAAATGCTGTACTGTTTCTATGATAACATGTCTCAAGTCAACTTTAACACGATTGCAATGTTTTATACATTTCTGAATAATTTATGCATGAAACATATAATTATGTTCTAATTTAAAGCACATTCAAATACCAATGTACCTAGTTCTTTCCAATTATACCTTCTTAGCTGTTCACTTTGATGGGATACTAAACTTGTTCACAACAAAAAGATGCATTTTTTGCCCAAAATTTTTTTCACTGAAGAAACTCATTTAAAACTGCCTCCTCTATTCATTTACCATCATGAATCAGGTTTGTTGATGTTAAAATCTGTAGTGTGTAAATAATTTAAGTAATATGTACAGTCAGCTTAATATAAGAATGCGAAGTGAAGATGCTAGGAATAAAGGTTTTCACATGAGTACAACACAAAACAGTTAAAAAGAAGACAAAGAGGGACAAGAAAACATAAGTCGAAAAACTAGCCAACGAGGCTGAGATCGCAGCTAGGCAAAACAACTCCAGAGAGTTATACAAGATCACCAGACAGCTAGCAGGGAAGAACAAGAGCACAAGTCGCCCCATCAGGGACAAACAGGGAAACCTTCTCACTAAGGAATCTTTACAGTTACAATGCTGGAAAGAATATTTCCAAGATATCTTGAATAGGCCTCCACCAGATTCAATCCCAGACATTGAGGAAACAAATGAAGACCTTAACATTAATTGTGGTAGGATATCCAAAGAGGAGATCAAGAGAGCCATCAAAAAGCTGAAGCTAGGCAAAGCACCTGGAATTGACAATATACCATCTGATGTCTTAAAAGCTGATATTGGGGCCACCACGGGCGTTTTATACAGCGTGCTAAATGAGATCTGGGATAAAGAGGAAATACCAACTGAATGGAAGACAGGTATGCTAGTTACAATCCCCAAGAAAGGGAACCTCAGTGAATGTAAGAACTGGAGAGGGATCATGCTTCTATCAGTGCCCAGTAAAATTCTCTGCCGTATCATCCTGGATAGGATACAAGAAACAGTTGACAAGAAGCTAAGAAAGGAACAAGCTGGCTTTAGAAAGGATAAATCCTCCACAGATAACATTGATACACTCAGGATTATCGATGAACAATGCATTGAATGGCAGAGCTCCCTTTACATAAACTTTGTGGACTTCGAAAAAGCATTTGATAGTATAGATAGGACAGTTTTATGGAAGCTCCTGGGGCATTATGGTTTACCCACAAAATGTGTAACCCTAATAAAGAACATGTACGAAGGTTTCACTGGTCATGTCATCTTTAATGGACAAGTTTCAGAAGGCTTCCAGATTGGAAGTGGAGTACGACAAGGCTGCTTGCTATCTCCACTGCTCTTTCTGATAGCCATAGACTGGACAATGAAAAGATCCACAGAACACCATCGTACTGGGATCCAGTGGAACTTGTTCTCACAACTAGAAGACTTGGATTTTGCAGATGATCTAGCACTACTCTCAGAAATCCATAAACACATGCAACAAAAAACAGAAAGGCTTCAAGAAAAAAGCAGCCAACTGGGTCTTAAGATCAATGTGGGAAAGACGAAGGTGATGAAAGTCAACAGCAGATCCTCCGAACCCATTTCACTAGAAAGTGGTACTGTTGAGGAAGTACAAGACTTCATCTACCTCGGGAGCAACATCAGTACAAATGGTGGAGCTGACAAAGATGTGGAGCTACGCATCAATAAAGCTTGCAATGCCTTCAGAACCCTACGCCCTGTATGGCTCTCTTCCCAACTATCCATAAACACTAAGATCCGCATTTTCAACACCAACGTTAAACCAGTTCTTCTCTATGGCTGTGAAACGTGGAAAACTACTCAGTTTCTCAACAACAAACTCCAAGTCTTCATCAACAGTTGCCTCCGATACATCCTTAAGGTATGGTGGCCTAACAAAATATCAAATAAAGAGCTCTGGAAGAAAACCAAAAAAGAAGAAATAAGCACTACAATCAAAAGGAGAAAATGGAGCTGGATTGGCCACACACTCAGAAAAGATCCAACAAATACAACCAAACAAGCACTGGACTATAACCCACAAGGAAAGAAAAGACAAGGAAAGCCAAAAATCAACTGGAGACGCTCCACACTACAAGATCTTGAAAAAGTGGGGGTCACCTGGCAAGAGGCCAAAGCTATAGCCCAGAAGAGAGTGAGGTGGAGAAACATGGTTGACGCCCTATGCTCCTGAAGGGGCCAAGAGGATTAACCTAACCTAACCTAACAACACGTGCTTATACTTACCAGGCAGAATGTGCAGGTTCATTTTAGCTGCACCATGTCTGAGAATGTACGAGAGCGTCTTTGACAGTTTCACGTCACCCATATTTGATCTTCACAAAAACGGTGTTCATCTGTACAAACCAAACTGATAACATTAATAATCCAGATTGACTATGTGGCAATTAAACTTCTACTTTTGTGAAATGGCAATGGTAGCCTGCTATAACCACTCACGGTATCACCACGTTTTATTCTTTTTACGTAAGAATGGATTTGCTTCTGGGACTGGGGGTCAATAATTTATTATAAAATAAAACAATTCTGTATTGTGTCAGTTCAATGAACTAGACTCGGTATCTGCTCATGAATATTGTCTGTTTTACTTTTGGTCTATAAAATGCTGCCGGAAGCCAATAATGTAATTTGACATATAAATAACATTATATCCATACTTACAAAATGTGTTCGGAGAACTGCTTAATTTTGCTCTGACACGTGCTGCATATATAACTATTTCGAAATTACGATTTCACAACATGATGAAATCACAGGACTCGTGGAGCAATTAGAAAAACGAATGCTCCCTTCGTATACGCGTTACCTGAGGTAATGAATATTCAGTAGCACAACTATCGTCACCTGTCGTCTTTTGATGAGATTATTATGACTAGGCATAGCCATAGTCATCCGCCCCACTCTTGGGGCGTATTCTTTTTGACGTCCGCGAAGCGGAGAATGCAGAGAGGAACAAAATAGACTTGGGAGAGGGTAGCAACCTCCTTGTTATTGCCCACGCACTGGCTATTTACCTAGCAGCTCTGGAAGTAACAGCCCATAATTTATTTCCCGAGCAAACCGGAAGCTGATTTAACCAATCAAAACGCAGGATGGAATACTTCCTATTCCCCGCGCGGGTGCATTCATTAGCTCGGCCGGTTCTGTCCACGATGGAGGTGGGCAGGAAATTTGCATGTTGGACTGATTTTTTAAATTGATTAATGGATTAAAAATGCCCTTTTTGGGCCTATTGGACTTACATTGTCATTTTTATTTTCAGAGCATGCTCTGAAAATAAGCCTCCGATCGGCCCTTATTTTCAGAGCTCTGATCGGCCCTTACCCAGATAGCAGTCATAAGTTGCCGTTGCGTTGGGCCAACGTGAGTATTTGGCGTTGGCCCAACGTTGGCTATCCACGGTGGGCCAACGTCATTTTGCTCATCGGCCCTACGTTGGCCCAACTGATTGGCATAACGTTAGGCCAACGTGGGTTTGTACTACACTTCCGTTGGGCCTATGTGGTTGTTACACGTGTAAGTTGTATTTTCATTGGGCCAACGTTGGACCAACGTGGGTCTGTACTACATTTCCGTTGGGCCAATGTTGGGCCAATATGATTGTATTTTCATTGGACCAATGCATATTTATTCCTTGGGTGTGTTTTGTTGGGCCAATGTATGCTTATTATGTGCGTACGTGCGTGCGTGCGTGCGTGCGTTGTGACCCACATTCACGCATGAGATCGTTGGAACATGAAAAACAATTTCCTCTGAAAATATTACCCATGAACAGATCACGGTTAATTCAATGGCACTGCAGACACCTCCATGCAATGCAACGTAATACTATGATATAATTTTATCCAGATCATTATAATTTATTATGAAAAAAATAAATGAGAAACATGGCATATTTACCCCAACCCATGAGAGCATATTAATATAATTATAATATGCATTTATCCAGGCTTTCCAAATATTGACAAAGACAACTACATTTATCCATCTCTATAGTCGAGAAAACCCCCATGGCATAAGATAACTCCATAATAATTATATAAGGCAAAGCTGCTTTCATGGAGATCTTTTAAATACTTTGACAAAATACAACCATAAACCTCTACGTAGATCACACAGAATTAGGTGGACTATGATAAGTGAACTATGATAACTACACTTACCCCAAAAATACCCCTCCCCCATGGCCTGGACTTGCAATGTTAAATTGATCTAACACTGATGTTGATCTTCATCAGCGCTCTCCTCCCAGGACTGGCTGTATTATTTTTGGCCAAGGTCCTCCTCATCCGATCCCCATCACGATCCTTGGCGTACCTCAGCCAGTCCTTCATCACTTTCTCCACTTCCGGGTCTGCGGTGTGTTGACAAGACTGGTTTAACCGTTTAACCGCTTCTGCAATTAATATGATAATGCAGGATTACGTTTCTATAAATAGCTAAAGTGTTTTGCGGTGTTGTATGATATATCTGCTCTAATTTCCACCAGAATAGTCGTACCCACCAGAGCCCCATTTGTCCCGGACTAAAGTGTCAACATTTGTGGACATGAGATTGAACTAGATTTACAAAGATTTAACAAGATTGCTACCCAAGGCTAAACACCCAGATAACAAGTGGACAAGGAAGCCTTTTGCTTATCGAGAGTCCAACAATTTTGTATCTATGTGTAACTTGCCTTCTGAGATATTTATAATTCTGAGATGTGAGGAGACACCACTGTTTGTTGTCCATATGTACCAGCAACAATGTTCTCTTTATGCTCACTTGGATGATCAGCAATGAAATATCATTGGGGATCGAGAATAGTAACTCATAGTTAGTCAATTGCAACCCTTAAAACAACAACAATCACACAAGAACAGTAATTTAAAATTGTTAGCAACATACATTTCAGTTATGCTATTTTAGACATCCTATTATATAATGGACATACTCCTCCTTTGTGAAAATAGCCTTGACCAAATAAGCTTTCACCAATTAAAAACTACATAATATATCTTGTTCAAATACAAACAGTAAAATTGTTCTTACTTGTAATTAGTAGCTGGATCTTGGCACCAGAAAATGCTGGTTTGGTGCTCTTCCCCATCCAGTTCAGCTGCTTGGCCAGGTGACCCAGGTCAGTGGACATAACGTGTCGCATAGTGTGGCGGACATTGTCGTTCGTTGTTTCCCCTCCAATTGTGCCGAGGAATGCAAACTGTAACAACGAAGATGCATTACTTTTAATCTCATGAACGCCGACGTCTGTTTGTCGAGTAGGGGAATGTCGGGTATGTCCGAATCTCTAAGGTATAATGCACCATAGCTAATTAACTATTTAGCCTCGGTGAACTTGCTGATATTGTTTAAACTTAAGAAGGGCGATGTCATGTTAACCGGTGCTGCCCTCTATTAGTTGAACACTAATAGAGGGCGGCACCGGCTAACTTGACATATATGATGGGTGGTTACAATTTGATATGATGGGTGGTTACAATTTGATATGATGGGTGGTGACAATTAAACATGTGGGCCCTTATTATTACATTGTTTACATCATACCACTGTAGTATCTAAACAAAACTATAATAATTCCACCTGGAACACACAGCTGTGCGGGTATGCCCCACAATACATGCATACAAGAAATCAAATCGCAAGTTCAGATATTTGTTGTGTGTGCTAGGTGCTATTGTACAACACAGTTCTGAAACCACAAACCAGTGGTGGGTGTGGTCAGTAACGAGAGGGGATATGCCCCACTTTCCCTACCGAAAAGTAAATTCATATTGGGTTTCATTATACAATAAACACCAGCTTATCTAGAAACTCCCCTGCAACTATGATATATATATATATATATATATATATATATATATATATATATATATATATATATATATATATATATATATATATATATATATATATATATATATATATATATATATATATATATATATATATATACAACCCTGAGCATCTGTCTTGTATGCATAACTAATGAGGTTGATCCCATTTCTAAATATGTGTATATCAACAACTATGGTAGTGCACAATGTTTCAAATTACAAGCAAAACAACATCATCCAATTATTTAACAGACTGTATGCAGAGATGTGTTTGCATGAGACATGCATAACAGTGGCTACAGCTGTACAGTATACATACAACATTCTTTTCTGTCTCGTCCACAGGCACAGAACAGTATTTCCACCTCCTGCATGTGCTGCAGGTTCGTCAGTGTAAACTACACTCCCTCTGGAAGTTCTGCCACCAAGCTTCCTCACAAACCTCAGTTCTGGGACAGTCTTGATAAGATGTCGATAAAGAATACGGCATTGTATTTAAGCAGCAAGCCGTTATTCAATTAATCCGTTAATCCTTTAGGATTCAGCCTACAGTTACATTTCCCATTGGTGGCCATTTCCGCCTATTAAAATCA
Organism: Lamellibrachia satsuma; assembly: GCA_033239005.1. NCBI lineage: Eukaryota > Metazoa > Annelida > Polychaeta > Sabellida > Siboglinidae > Lamellibrachia > Lamellibrachia satsuma. The sequence goes on from BSQZ01000057.1 coordinate 3,155,827, forward strand.
TCTAAAAATCCACCATTTCACTCTCCACAGTTTCCACTAGCAAACCTGGTAATGTCCCTGCACAAATGCACTTATGTCAGATCGTATGATGTTTTTAAAACGTCCTATATCCAAACTGACTGTGCCCTACATTCATGTGTAACACACCAGGAAGTCTCACTGAGGCATGACACCTTTAACGCGCCAAAGCCAGGAGCTATCCCGCACCAAATAAAACTCAGCTTGATTTGAGGTCTGCTGAAAATTATCTGTATGTATCTGTTAATTTAATTCACTACTTTTGTTACAAGCATGTTTTCTTCACAATCACAAAACACGTCACATATTTTTTAACTTCGTTAGAAGCCATTCTTTCAAATGATATATTTAAGTACATGTCTACGGTTCTTGAATGTTGGCCTTGGCTTGGGATAACGGTTTGCCATAAAAAATCGACCTCCGGGTGGCTTGGCCGCCTGCCAGTTGCCAGACACACGCTTGAATCCAATTACGACCCAACTTGTTAGGGTAATTATCACCAAGCCAGAGCTACTCCACACTAGGGGTGGTTGTACGAAAGGTGCCCTCCTGGGATAGTCATGGTGCTCGTTAGGTGTCAGGGCAATAAACAAATGGCTACCATCGTCCTGGATGAACGTAAGTAGTCGTAGTCCCAACATCTGGAGTGGGGGCAGTCATGCAACAGAGACTAACACTTATCCCTCGACACATGCCTGTAGTGTCGTCATACGCTCTGGCCGCCATTTGTTCCCTGCAGTCATCGTTCCCCGTCGTTCCCGGAAATATTATAGGCCCATGAATCATGATAACAATTAATATGTTTTAATGTAGGTTTCAGGTCCCAGCCCCAGGGTTTGAGTATCCAAACCTAGTTGCACTGAAAATTAATCATCAACAAGCAAAACTGTCCGTCCTTTTGAAGAATCTTTTAACGACAAAATATTTCAGAAATCATCACATGATTGTGTACGCGTTTCGTGTTTTAACCTTTTACTGCTATCTCGTCAAAAGCTTATTTATTATACTTCGTCATAAAAGCAACAAACTCCAGATAGCAACTAAGTGACACAATGAAGCCAGTAAATTTTTTTATCTACGTGTATGACATACATACATACACACATACACGCGCACACACACGCACACGCACACGCACACATTTGTCCCAGCAGAGATGTTTGATGTGAAACCACAGGTGTTTGATGCAATTAAACCATTACTACGATACTCAGTTGTGCAATTTTCATAAACATTTCTTTGCAAGTCACATTTAATATTCAAAATGTGCCACTTTAATCCTTCATTCACTTGTGCCTTTTAAGCCGTGTCTTTTTGGGTCGTGCTATTTTAGGCCGTGCCTTTTTGCTTCGTGCCTTTAGGCCTATTGTGTCAGCGAACAGAGCGATGTGATCAACGAAATCAAGATCAGATAGGTGACGACAGACTGGATGTCTGGTGCTTCGGCGTCTGGTGAAATTTAGTCCTTCTCAACTATCGTAGTTTTTAAAGCGTAGTCCAATACAATGGTGAACATGTATAAGACGAGACAGCTACTTGGTGAACTCCTATGTTAATATCAAAATGTTTAATTTCCCTTTTGGGAGTGAATATGACTGCAGAAGTGCTTTCATACATTATTTCTATGGCTTTAACAATTTTCTCCGGGATGCCATATGCACGAAGAATCAGGAATATTTTGTTTCTGTATACTGAGTCAAAGGCTTTCTTAACGTCGATGAAAATAATGGCTGCTTTTTTGTAGTTTCTTATTACCTCGATAATATGTCTGAGAGCAAGGATCTGAGATGATGTAGATCGTAGGGATTAATCTAATTTGGGTGCAAGATATATTCTAGCTCTGGGCGAAATTCTGTCAAGCGGGAGTCGATTACTAGCAGACATTTTGCCTTATTCCACGACAGTTTTCAGGAAGGGTCAGATCTTCTTTCTTAGGCTTTGGTACGAAGCCCGATATCCCCCATTCTGGTGGTCTATTCCCTAAGTACGTTTCGTTACAGAACATCAATAAATATTTCCTTAGCTTCGGAAGTCGCCACACTTCAAAAGGAATGCAGTGAGCAACAAATATCAAAGTTGGTTGAAAAGTGGTTGATAGGACATATGTTCAACCACTGTTGACACCTTTTCAATATATTATAAGTGTGCCCACAGTGGAGCTATGATGAACATTTTGCTTTTAAGCTTACGATAGTTTTATGAGCATAATTATATTAGTCAAATGCATTATGAAAACGCTTAAAAGTATAATGCTGGAATATGTTTTATGATGGATTTTCCATGTAAGCTCTTTATGGAAGATCTTTAGTGAAACTGTCAAAAAGTGGCTTAGCATTAGCATAATTCCGCCGGGGTTCATACATAGTTTGCCTTTGCCCAACAAGTCTTAATTTTAATTCAATGTCAGTGAAAAATAACTGATTTCTTGGATGTACGTGTTTAAGTGCCCAAAACAGGACATATCCTGCTCTTGCAAGTTATTATAAAACTCGGCTTTTTCCTATACTTCATATATTTATCTACCACCTTCAACTTTCTGTTTTTATTTTGTTAAAGATGGTGTCGGTTTGGGGGGAAGCAGCAGAAAAGAGAAGAATTATTAATGTATTGGGGGATTTTTGTTAGGTGAGGATATGCAGAAAGCATATTACAACACATCCAGCGACAACACAGCACGGCACGCCATGGCACATTGTAAGTGTACCATTAAAACGTGTTCAACATCACTGGAACGGTGATATAATGTTGTCAACGGTATATGCCGGAATAATTGCGCATAACTGAACACATGCGCAAGACGAATTGTCACGCTGCATCTCCGACAATTAATGTACCGGTTTCGCCGCCATATCGGTGTAGTAGTTTGAAGATGTGCACCGGAAAACATTAGTGGATCGTCGTGATTTCTTTTTGACCAGTTAGAAAAATGTTGTGTCGAAGTGGGGAAAGTACGTTTTGTGCAACCTTATCTTGTCCTCCGAACTTGTAGCATTTTTATATACACATTTTTTGTCAGAAATAAATGTGAACGGAGGGTGAAATTTTATGCCGAATTAGTAAGTATTAATACATTTCCTCCATTTGCATTTTTGAAACTTAACATGTATGAAAGTAGGTTTGCGAGAGTGTATAACCAATTCCATTTTTAAAATTTACAACGTTGGCCCCACGTGGGCCAACATTGGCACAACATCGCCAAGTGTGGTTGACCCAACGTTGGCCCAACATTGTCATATGTAAATGTCGAATTAATAAATATTGTAGAATGTACGTCTCAGGTCAGTCATTGAACCAACATTGGACCAACGTTGGCACATTGCACTTCGTTGACCTGAAAATTGTGTCGACTGCATAGCATTGACCCAACGTTGGCCCAACGATGTTCACCCAACGTCAACGGTATGCCAACGATACCATAATTGGTCCAACATTGGGCCAACATGGTCTTTCTATCTGTGATCCTTTTTCTCAGCCAGTTGTGTCATTCGTTTCTCTTCTCCTCTTCTGACGCACTGTCTCCCAGCTGTGTGTGTCGATGCCCGCTATGTTCATGTCACACTTGCATGTATCATTGTACCGAAGATATGGACGGCAGTGATAGGTTCATAAAACATAACTCTGCTTTATACTATATATCATCATTTTACAATAACAACGATCATACTTTTTACCTTTAGCCCACTCCATTCTAACAATACCCTCAGTTTGTGACGACCTAATTTACATTGTCATCATATCATTGCGGTGAGCCTGGAAACAAACTGTTTGTGAGGGGCCTGGTACAAACTGTTTGTGTGGGGCCTGGTACAAACTGTTTGTGGGGGGCCTGGTACAAACTGTTTGTGAGGGGCCTGGTACAAACTGTTTGTGAGGGGCCTGGTACAAACTGTTTGTGGGGGCCTGGTACAAACTGTTTGTGGGAGTCCTGGTATAAACTGTTTGTGGGAGTCCTGGTACAAACTGTTTGTGGGGGGCCTGGTACATACTGTTTGTGAGGGGCCTGGTACAAACTGTTTGTGGGGACCTGGCATAAACTGTTTGTGGGGGCCTGGTACAAACTGTTTGTGGGAGTCCTGGTATAAACTGTTTGTGGGAGGCCTGGTACAAACTGTTTGTGTGGGGCCCTTACCGAGTGTGGGAAAGACGAAGCTCGAGACGCGTATTGACGATAGAGGTAACCCCATACCTTAGCGTTTACTCAACCATGTTTGAGCATAAGCATTCTCAGCGCAAGCAAAAATTACAGCATATAATGAAATACCACAAATAATACAATATAATGCAACATAAAATTGAGACATCCATACTTTCCACCATGCGCAATTGATAGTTGCCAACGATTCTAGAGATCTGATCATGTGAATAGTCAAATCTGGTTGTACATCTGCTGAAATTTCTCATACACTAATGAACTGCTTGCGCGCCTTGGCAGACATCCGACAACGTCTTGTCATGATTAACCCGACGCATGATGTCCCATTCATATTATGATTGATGTTGTGGGGCGCCCTTTGTTTGGTTGGTATGAGTGCACAATTGGTACCATTATTGATCCGGCACTGCATCAAAATGTATGTATGCTGGATTTGTTAGAATGAAAGTAAACTCGCCTAAACCCGCTAGACTAGCCTTGATTATTCAACCGTCATTCAACCTTTTCATGCCACCGCTGTTCGTGATATACTTTGTAAAGGACCAAGATACAGATTAAATATCCCCCGACAACCACTGGGTTTTTGCATAGTAATAATTTATAATGAAAACACCTGTAGTTGTGCATCGTAACGGACCTAAGTCTAGTGAGTTGGTGTATGCCGTCGTGCAGCTGGTGGCAGAAACCCGCTAGAGAGTCTTGTGACGGAGTCTGTTGTAGTAGACAGTGCACTACCCGATTTGAGAATTATTAAGTCTCAATAGAAATCCAACTAGTTGGTCAGGATTAATTGCTGGGTCATAACATGTGCTCGTGTTCGAATAGTGTACGTCGAGTTGCACCACCACCGGAAACAACAGGCGAACTGTATCGGTCAGACATGCGATTTGTGGATTTAGCGACTCCGCGGGAACATGCTACTATTGGTTGACTTGATACCCGGCGGTCATTAAGCGAACCGCCGTAATTCGATTTGAGACCCGTCGCATTTATTTGAGACGCGTCGCAATTCGAATTGCGACGCGACATAATTCGATTCGCCCATCTTAAATAGAATTACGACGGGTTGCAAATATTTACGTCATGTCATGAATATAAATGCGACGCGAGGGTATTCCGTCCGTGTTTTTGACGGGCCCAAGCTTCTGTGGTTGTTGACACTGGACGACACCAGTCAACGCTGGTTACGTTACGCAAGCTGTGATTATGAATAGAACCAGATCGACGCGATACGCCGTCACTTTCAATAACTGCTTGGTGGGCCGTTGATGCAGCGTGTGGTCGACGCCCACTGCGCCGGGAGATAGAACATTCACACCCGCAGACATCTTCACGCCCATGGACGGAAAACAATCAAGCCGGATGTCTTTAAAAAGGTTTCAACCAAGGCGAAAACGTTATCAGCAGGAACACGGGTTTGCCTAGCCATGTGACATGTTGTGTATTGGAAGTAATTTGTCGATCGATCAATTGAGTTCTGTAGAAAGCCGCTGACGCACGAACCAGTGACACAGGACGCCATTCAACACCTCTGTCGCCGTTCAACATTGCTGTCTCATTGGATGACGCTGCCTCACAGATGTTGCCACCAGATGATAACCGGACGTCTGCGGCAGCGACGATGGACGACCGCTGCCGTCTGTTCGACCTCGTCGTCCTCACGGTCGTCATCGGCTGTCTCTGCCTCGTAGGACTCGCGGGCAACTTGACGTCGCTGTTCGTGCTGCGTCGACACAACTCCGAGACGGTGACGGTGTTCTTGCTGGAGTGCCTCGCCGTGTCGGATGCACTGCTCCTGCTCTGCTCTCTCGTCGTCTACTGCCTCGCGCCCATCCTCGCGTACGCGGGCGCCCCCACCGCACTCCAAGACGTGTGCACGTCGGCGAGCGTGTTCGTGTGGCCATTCGCGGTCATAGCGCACACCGCGACAGTGTGGTTGACAGTGCTTGTCACCGTCACGCGCTACCAGACCATCTGCTCGAAGACAGTGAAAGTCGCGTCGCTTCAGATCGGCCGGACACGCCTTCATGTCGTCGGCGTCATAGTCTTTGCTGTCCTCTACAATTTGCCGCGCTTCTTCGAACACCAGCCGGTCAGCGTCTCGTCACCACCGGAACTGACGTCATCGTCGACGAACGTGACAACAGCGCCGTCGAAGGAGCGCTCGACGAAGCCGCTTAATGTCGGCGACAGTCGCGTCTATCAGATAGTTTACTCGAACATCCTGTATTTCCCTGTCATGTACATCGTTCCACTGCTTCTTCTGACTTTCCTCAACTACAAGTTAGTCAGTGCCGTGCGCGTCATCCGACTCCGGAAGCGCTCGCTGACCGGTGGCCAGCGACATGGCTCGGACCACATCACGAGCTGCGTCATCATGATCGTGTTCGTCTTCATCTGTTGCCAAACGCCGGCGCTCATCAACCAGATCTTCTGGGCAGCGACCACGCCGGATGGACGGAGCTGCGGACGCTTCCACTACTACTACACGCGGCTCAGCGATGCTCTGGTTGTGCTCAACTCGTCCGGAAACTTCGTAATTTACTGCCTGTTCGGCAAGACCTTCCGCAAGATCTTCCTCGACACCATCCATGTAGGAACGCCAAAAGGGATTGCTAGCGTGTAGCTAATTGCATACAGGCTTTGGCGATACACACCAGTAGCTGCAGGTGTAAACACAGCGTGCGCTGAAGATTTGCCACACATAACAAATTTAAGGAGAATATCACCGAACTGTGCCATTCTTGAAAGTTGACATAAAGGCAAACAGACCCCAGGTAGATAACACACAGCTTGAACACTGAGTCGTTTTATAAGCCACCGAAGTTGTCAGTAATGTATTCATATTATGCACACGATCGTTCACGCTTAGGCAGATCTGCACTGGTTGGCTTCTGCCATTAGCTCAAACTTAACATTAATTTGTTCGCCCACTCTGTCAGCTTTAACCTGTATATTGATGAGCGTATGTATGCCCCTGATGGCATGCGAACATATGGAACATAATATATCCTTTCTATTGCAGATAGGTCATGCATGATACGTTCTAAATTATGACATAGCGTATGTAAGAGTTTGATGTAAATATGACGTCTGTCTTCTCCAGGAACACAGTCGTATTGACCTGTTGTAAATATATGTATAATTTATCCTCCTACCATTCAATTGATCATATCTTTCCCATCATTTCACTTATCCTGTCGTTCCTGTCATTTAATATATTTACGTGTCAACTACACACGACACATCGATGCGAGCGAACTGCGCGTGGAGTTCTCACGAATACAAGTTCTCCATGTCCTATGCGAGTTGAATGCGGAAAATAACTGTCACGTTATCTGGACAACGTTTTGACGAAGTCTTGCAGAAACCGTACAATCTGCCTAGTTCCAAATGATGATTGCAGTAGAAGGTGATTTACTGATATCAATGGTCAGCTCACTGGTCTCAATGGTCAGCTCAATGGTCTCTTAAAACACAACAAACAACTAATACTTTTGACATTTGGACGCGTAGGGAAAATTCAGAAACTGCAGCAACGTTGTGGAACTGTCGAACATTTCACACGTCATTCATGCCACACATACATTTCGCTAATTGAGCCTAGTTTCAAATATTTCAGCCGTATAACTTTGCGAATATGTCAACTGATCTGAAATTACAATATGGCAACTAACGTGGAAATGTGATTGTTAGACTTTAGCCGCTTCAAGTGTGTTTCTTTTGTTCTTTTGAAGCCAAATTATCAACATCTACGCATTAATTACATCTTATGACGTCATATTGCTCGTCCCATCTGAATATGAACAGCGACACCTAGCGTTATTTATATATTATTCGTGTAATTCGTTGTAGTTTGTTTTCCAAGCATGTATTACATATTATGCTGTTTCACACCTATGTTAATGTTGCTGAATAAAAATTAATAATTGATTATTGCTGTTCCTATTGTTACAAATGTCGGCACCATTAATCATACGTTGGGTTATATAATGGTTATTGTAGTAACATCGGCAACATTAACATTAACATCAGAAGCAGTAGGATTGGTAGGAATATCACATAAATATTGGATAAATTTAACAAGATTTGCCATCCAAGCCAAAGGCCCAGATGACAAGTGGACAAGGAAGACATTGGCTTATCGGGAGTCCAACAATGTTCGTCTACGTGTAACCCGCCCTCCTGAGATATGTGTCAACCTTGTTTTTAAACGTATTCACGCTGCTAGCAGTGATTAAATCCGTAGACAATGTGTTACATTCATTTATTGTCCGATGTGATAAAGAGTACTTCACTTCCTAATATCCAATCTACACTGATACTTTACTAATTCTACCTCATGTCCTATATGTCTGCTATCTTTCTAGGTATAGGATAGGTATATGTTTGACTGAGGTTTTTCCTGTTTTAAAATTTGCAATTTGCTATAATCTACCTCTAATTTTATATTTTTGCTTGTTTTTGGATATGGGTGGGGGTGGGTGGGATCAATTATATACAATGTGTTTGGATTATTTGAATTGTTTATATTTAAAAAGACCTTTAGGGCGATATTTGTGAATTAACGGGTATGCCGGGACTAAAAAAATGCATAAATATGTTGTTCCGACGAACCCGATTCCAAGTATTCGCAGACGAAATGAAAACGTATGCTACAATAATCAATTTAGTGCATGTTTCAGTTCCGGTATGTGCTTACATCTCCCCGCACTGTTCACGGGTGCCTTAGCATTGAATGTGACAACAACTAGTATCAAATTGCATATACGTTTGTTGTTGAAACATCCGCGATAGTGATCGTTTCCTCTGCACAATTGTTTCTGTATTAGCCTATCGGGTGGCCATATTATACTGAGTAAAAGTAGGGAAAGTTCGTCACGGCAGAAACAAAAGAACAGACAAATGTCAACGTGATAGCATAGTTCGGATAATAATATATGCCAAACTTAACATCTAAGTTATATTTGAATCGGGACGAATGTTGAAGGTCACATAAGCTGGCCATGGTTGCCATCTTGGCTTGTTTTGTACAAGAGAACACAGTTCTGCAGCCGAGAGCGTCAACAGTTTTCGACGCAATATAGCTTCGAGCAGGCAACATTCAGTCTCGAGTACACGGCGAGTAACGGAAAGTACCCGCCGAGTAACGGAAAGTATCCGCCGAGTAACGGAATGTACCCGGCGAGTAACGGAAAGGCAGAAAAGGCTGTTGTGAAAATCGGAAAGCGACTGTTGATGAATCCAAAGGAGAGTTATTGGTGTTAAACATCAAACAAAATAAATCCTTCCGATTATGCCATCACACTCCATGGTGGATTATACCATCACTCTCCATGGTGGATTATAATGGAACACAGAGATTCGGGTAACATAACCAGTGGCCTATGCCTATGTGTTAAACATCAAACAAAATAAATCCTTCCGATTATACCATCACACTCCATGGTGGATTATACCATCACACTCCATGGTGGATTATACCATCACACTCCATGGTGGATTATACCATCGCACTCCATGGTGGATTATACCATCACACTTCATGGTGGATTATACCATCACTCTCCATGGTGGATTATAATGGAACACAGAGATTCGTGTAACATAACCAGTGCCTATGCTTTAAGCAGCGCGATGTTCTCGGAGCTACCCGAGTCTTTACGTTCCATCATAATTAGGTCAGTTTACCATATTGTCTTACTTTAGCTGCTAGTCAGAGATAGTCAGAACATTGTTTTACGAACTGAAGTAAATAAAGCGAACAAAACAAAACCACATGTCTTATTATGACGCAGTATGCAGAATCGTTGCAATAAATTCCTAGATGTGTAGACGCAGTACAGAAAATGGTTTGCTCGGAATTTTATAATTTACATTTGATCGATGACGATGGGTCCGCTGAGTGGAGTCGTTTTTGTGTCGCGCAAATGTCAAAGTCGCCCTTTGCGGAATGACAACTGATGGTTTCAATCATACATAATGACAGTGCATGTTTATGTTCGTGCGTGATACGGTGTGCGGTCTTTGTCGTAGTGAATGAAGTACTATCTATCTGTCTACCATTGCGCTGCCGTCGACCAACGCCTACTGACATTTGTACAATATATGTGCTCCCATGCGTGCGCTTACAGCCTTAAATTGCAACAACGAACCTTTCTCGCATCTGGTTTTAGATCGTAACTTACGCGTGATGGTGACACTAACGACAATTTAACAACTTAGATGCACTTGGTACAACCGACTGTGGTCGTTTAGGTAGTAACAGAAGATAGTATACTAGTAACCTTAGACACGTCTCATTGGCAGCAGGTACACGCCGTCGCGTTCTAACCTCTCGAGGCTTACAATAAGCACCCGGTCACCAGCCAACACCAAGTCAATGTAGCGCCTCCGTCCGTACCAAGGAGAAAACTAAGAAAGGTATCTCCCCATTCACCCCCCTCGTCCCTGCTCTCTATCTATCTATCTATATATCTATATATCTATCTATCTATCTATCTATCTATCTATCTATCTATCTATCTATCTATCTATCTATCTATCTATCTACCTACATATCTATATAATCTTTCTATCCGTATATATATATATATATATATATATATATATATATATATATATATATATATATATATATATATATATATATATATATATATATATATATATATATAATCTAATGTATCTATCTCACGCACTCACTCGCTCGCTCGCTCGCCCGCCCGCCCGCCCAAGCTGTCCGAAACTGGTCTGATGCTCTTTGCTGCCAAGTAAAACATTGAGACCCTTTTTGTTGCCGAGTCCTGAGAGCGCGCTGTTTGAATCGCACCCTGTGAGTACGTGAAAGCCGAGTAAAGCATTGCACAGCTCAGGTTCCACTTCACGTGCCAGGCTGTGAATAGGTATTAGTGCCCTGCGCGGGCCTAGAATTTGATCCCAAGCCCGGCCCGCAATTAGCAGTTAGAGTCCAGGCCCGGCCCAGGCCCGCAATAATTTTTCAAGCTCGGCCCGGCCCAGGCCCGCAAACTAGAACTGAGGCCCAGGCCCGGCCCAGGCCCGAACCAGACCGTGAATGTTTGGCCCAGGCCCGGCCCGGCCCGGCCCGGCCCGCAAGTTTCAGGCCCAGGCCCGGCCCATACCCGCGGGCCAAAGATGGGTAAGCCCGCGGCCCGCAAGCCCGCGGCCCGCTAAGTTTAGAGAAGATAAACCTATAATCTTATAACAAAGACGAAAAACAAATAAACTGTAAAACAGTTTATTTGTCCATAGTGTGCTGGACGAGTTCTAAAAATACAGCACCACCAACTTCTTCAAACGGACGAATATCCTGAAGAAAAATAAAGAAAAACTTCTTAGTGTCATTACTATTAAATATGATAAGATTTGTTATATTTGACTTTAATGTATTGGTTTATGGTTAGGGTACGAGATTTGTTTATCTAACCCTGACTTAACCCTTATGCAAGCCATAACCCCAATTTATATTGTTAATTGAATTAGGTCAACTAAGTTAACATAATTTAATATGATATTTCAATTAAATGTCACCCACTGGCACTGACATCCAGTGGCATTTCCAGCAGGCCTGCAGTCACTAGCCTGAGACAGACCGGTTCAGACATGTGTGAATTAGTACAAGTGTGAATGAGTTAGGACTAGGAAGAAATACCAATTACCAACTGGGTTGGGTACTGGGTAGTGGACTAGTGGCCTAGTGGGCACTTGGCAGTGGGCAGGTCATTCAGGTGGGCAATGTTTGGAGGGAAGACCTAGACAATAGAATGTCCACTGGTAGGGTCAAAGTTGATGGTTAATCATGGCTTGATTGCCTCTGCAAATATTTCTAAAGTAAACATTTGGGGCTGGCTACTTCCAGCCAAGTGAACTTATGGGGCCATTAGATTCCATGCAAGGTCTCAATTTGCAACTATATAATACTAAAGAAATAATTTTAAGCATTCATTAACCGGAATTACAATTTATAATCAGGTTTTATTAAAAAAATAAAGTAATAATCGGTGTTTTTATCAATATTTTTATTATGTCCAGGCCCAGCCCAGGCCCGGCCCGGCCCGCTCACACTAGGCCCAGGCCCGGCCCAAGCCCGATGTGTTTAAATTGTTTTCAGCCCAGGCCCTTTCTCTATTACAGCATTTTCATCCACGGCACTGCCATCCTGCTTAGAGAGCCACTGCACGAAGGCACGCCAATGCAGACGAAACGTGGCTTCCACGACTATATTGTGGGTCATCACTCCACGATTGTAGGACTTCTCCTTCAGAAGGGTCGTGGTTGTCGAACTGCCATACATGCCAGATTCTATCAGCAGATCCTCGATGCCCGACATATGGTACTTCTTTCCCGGAACAGCCATATAGTTCATTGTAATGTCCCATGAGTATCATCGTGTCTTCAAATTCTTTTTTTAGTCGCCACGGAATCTCTTTGGCCTTCACATAGATAGCAAGGTCAAATCTAACGACACTATCATTCAGGCCAAGGCGTGCCATTTGGACTGCACTTTCTTCATGGTAGCGTAGACAGTGCTGAACTCTGTTGGAGACCCATCGTTTATAGGACAGTAGCTTATGTTTCTGCGAGCTGGAACACAGGAGTGAACCACAGCATTGAAGTCACTCCAATCGGGCACTTTTTTTCTGTGAGGAAGAGTTTCACCTCAAGCAGCTTCATTGGTGTCATCCTAACCAATGCCCAAACAAGACCAATCACACAGGCTACCGAATGCAGACTTTCGGTGCAGTTGAACCACTCGACTTGTATCTTCCCGGAGAAACTGGTAAAAGCAGGCCGCTTTCTTTCACTGTATTGTCTGATGAATTGGCATACACAAATGAATTGAAGTGAAATATAATATTACTTATATTGTCTAAACTAATATACCAGTTTAAGCCCCGTAGTATCATGTAAAATGAGTTCTGTTGCAAATGCTTCTTTGAGATAACTGAATGCGCTAGTTTAATATGATATATGATGCGATGTGCTAAGATAGGCCACATGCTACACTGTGGAACAGCTAACACAATTCTCTGTATAGATCGTTCAAAATACAATATCACAGCATTGAAGTCACTCCAATCGGGCACTTTTTTTCTGTGAGGAAGAGTTTCACCTCAAGCAGCTTCATTGGTGTCATCCTAACCAATGCCCAAACAAGACCAATCACACAGGCTACCGAATGCAGACTTTCGGTGCAGTTGAACCACTCGACTTGTATCTTCCCGGAGAAACTGGTAAAAGCAGGCCGCTTTCTTTCACTGTATTGTCTGATGAATTGGCATACACAAATGAATTGAAGTGAAATATAATATTACTTATATTGTCTAAACTAATATACCAGTTTAAGCCCCGTAGTATCATGTAAAATGAGTTCTGTTGCAAATGCTTCTTTGAGATAACTGAATGCGCTAGTTTAATATGATATATGATGCGATGTGCTAAGATAGGCCACATGCTACACTGTGGAACAGCTAACACAATTCTCTGTATAGATCGTTCAAAATACAATATCAGTTCATATAGTATGTCTTAAATTTATCCGGATTAATAATTACGTTAGTTTCAAAACGGTGAGTAGAGATAGATGGTAATCCAAATGTAAGCAATTCTGTCGTCATTGACTGTCTGTTAGTGCCCTGCGCGGGCCTATAATTTGAGCCCAAGCCCGGCCCACAATTAGCAGTTAGAGTCCAGGCCCGGCCCAGGCCCGCAGCAATTTGTCAAGCCCGGCCCGGCGCAGGCCCGCAAACTAGAATTTAGGCCCAGGCCCGGCCCAGGCCCTGGGGAAATTGTAGATACTAAATAGTAGTCACTAATTCACACAAATTAAAAATACCAATTACCAACTGGGGTGGGTACTGGGTACTGGCACTACTGGGCAGTGGGCAGTCGCCAGTGGGCTGGTCATTCAGGCGGGCAATGTTTGGAGGGAAGACCTAAACAATAGAATGTCCACTGGTTTGGTCGCTTGACTGCCTTCGCGTATATGTCTAAAGAAAACATTTGGGGCTGGCTGCTTCCAGCCAGGTGAACTTAAGTGGCCTGGTATGGGGCCATTAGATCTATGCAAAGGATACATTCATGCCAAAAATATGCGGTTTACAAAGTCTAGACATCACGGATTAAGGGATAGGAACTTAAGTTTGAGCTGAAGAAGAATGACGGGAAACATGCATTAACTGTGATGAAGCCAGTGAAACAAGTGCCACTACTCCAGTCACAGTGTCTTGGAAAGCCAGTACATGTTTAAAGAATTACAATACAAAGATATGGGCATGCGACTATGCATATATTTTATATGAAATGTCTCTATTAAAAGAATGCACATTATTAAAATGATACCATAGGAAGTCCCATTGTTGAAAAGAGGTTAAACTGCATTCCAGTGTATAAAGCACTAGTGTCATTAATAATTCTATGCAAGGTCTCAATTTGCAATTATATAATACTAAAGAAATAATTTTAAGCATTCATTAACCGGAATTACAATTTATAATCAGTTTTTATTAATAATAAAATTAATAATCTGGGTGTTGTATGAGTATTTTTATTATGTCCAGGCCCAGCCCAAGCCCGGCCTGGCCCGCTCACACTAGGCCCAAGCCCGATGTGTTTACATTTTTTCAGCCCAGGCCCGGCCCGGGCCCGCAATGGGTAGGCCCAGGCCCGGCCCGGCCCGCGAAATGATGTAGAGGCCCGGCCCCGGCCCGTGCAGGGCACTACTGTCTGTACTCGTAGCCGCCGTCATAGCATGTTGGCATGGTAACGTATTTCCCCATGAAAAGCTTATGTTATCTAACAGCATCATAAGGTAGAGGAAAAAGAACATTTGTGACATTTCATGTTTTCTGGTTTTAGAAAGTTGTTATCAAACAAAATAGAATAATGAATAAAATCTTATTCATATTTGATGCCCCTTGTATATGCCCTCTGAAGATTACCCTGCACAAAGGAATTCCATATAAAATCAACCAGAAATGTTCTTAACCCCTTCCGATTTTGATACAATTTGGTTAAATGGAAGAAATTACACCTGACTAGGATTTTTTATTTCCATAATTGTAGAGTGGGTCTTACTGAGTACACACAATGTTTTGCCCCTGTTTCCATGGCAACAAATAGTCGCCGTATGACACTTAACATATAATGGGTATATTGCTATCATCATTGGCTTAACTCTACAACTTGTCCATGGTACATGTAATTCAGTCATCCATCAGTCAGTAATATGCAATAACACAAAATCCGAAATTTGGCATGCGCTGGTGTCACAACTTGTCTAATATGTGTGCCAAATTGTATAAAAATCGGAAGGGATCAATAACACATTTCTGGTTGATTTTATTTAAATTTCATACAGATTTCAGAGGATACATACAGGGGATTTACTAAAATTATAATCAAATAATACTTATTCATTATACTTACATTGTATGATAACAACTTTTTAAAACCAGAAAAATAGGGGTCATATAATATGTTCCCCCAAAGCCTTTATTTGTTTTGTGTGCATTCTCAAGAACAGGATAATAACAGGCACATTCATCGTGCTCAATTTCCAGAGAATTTCGTTGTTATGTCGGAAACCTTATTAAATCAAATTATTAACATTGCCATTCTAGGCACATACACATTCTAGGACAAATAGGCGCAGACACATTCTGTGAGATTCCTGGAATGCTGTCATGGATTGTATATTCATTGTGAAATTTTTAAATGAATATGAAAAAAAAATCAAATGTTCTTGTATTGTCTCGCATATGATTTAATTTATCGGGTACAACTAATTAATTTTTAGATATGAATCATCCTAAATACGAACTCACTCGGAAATTAATTGTTTCGGATACGAATCATAAACGGTCGAATTGTGTTGAAACCATATTGGCGACAATGGACAACGCTGTGTGAGTGCGTGCGTGCGTGCGTGCGTGCGTGCGTTGAGTTTGTCGTCGCTTATGGTGTAATTTGAGGAGTTTTTAATTTCTTCATTAAACCAGCATTGAAGACAAGAAGAGGTCGGTGCACGGTATGACAGAACCCTCTGACGGCAACGAGGAAATACTGTGGTGTAGGCTGGCAGAGGGAAACATTCTAGCTGGTGTATGTTACAACTCTACATCTAATATGCAGGAAGAAGAAGCAAAAATTCATTCCAACATTATCAAAGCATGCCGCAGAATGTCAAGCAAAGAAATAATGTTATGTGGAGATTTCAACCACAAGACTATAATGACATAACTTGAATGAACTTGAAGCAACAGCAGAAGAACAGTTATTTTTAGATTTGACACAGGACCTTTGCTTGATTAAAAATGTAGAAACAGGTACAAGACATGGAAATGTGCTAGATCTTGTTCTGACAACAACTCCAAACTTAGTGAGAAATGTGCACGTAACATAACCTGCTGGTTCAAATGACCACAATGACGACGGTATGTTGGACTGAATACACTGACTGGAAAAAATAATACTATGATTACGGAAACGGTGACTATGTAGGCGCGAAGGAATATCTACGACAAATTGACCTCAAGAGTAAACTAAGCAGAGAAACTTTTTCAACAAACGAAGCCAGGACAATACTGAAAACTTCTGTAGAGGAGGCAGTGAGTAAGTTTATACCAAAGGAAGTCAGGAGGAAGAGAAGCAACAAGCCACTATGGTGGAACAAGGAGATCTACAAAGCTAGGAAAAAACAGACTGAGATTGTGGAACAGATACAAAGAAACAAAGATCCACCAAGGCTATATAAAGTTGAGGAAGCAGAACGCAAAGCATCAAGACGGTCCGTCAAGCAAAGAGGGAGAAATGGCGGATAACATTACACGAGATTCAAAGTTTTTCTACAAGTATGATAGATCACAACTAAAAGTTAAAGTGAAAGAAACGGTAAGACCAATTGAAGATGAACATTGTAACGTAGTTATCAATGATAACCTCAAGACGGCAACAGCATTTAACAATCATTTCGCGACATAGTTCACTCAGTAGAATCTAGACAGAATTCCACACCCGGTTAAGATGTTTCAATGAAGTAGTGAATATTAATTAAATAATATCACTTTTGAGGAATCAAGCATATGCAATAAACCAAAGAAGCTAAACGTATCCAAATCTCCGGGAACAGATCAGATTTTGCCAATTGTGCTAAACAGATGTGCTGAAGAACTAGCCGGACCATTGAATGCATTGTTTACAAAGAACTAGCCGGGCTATTGAATGCATTGTTTACAAAGAACTAGCCGGGCCATTGAATGCATTGTTTACATGTACCACAAGACTGGCTTGATGCAAATGTCATTCCAATTTACAAGAAAGGACACCATTCCAAGCCAGAAAACTACCGGCCAATTAGTTTAACATCAAAAGTATGCAAGGTGATGGAGTTCTTCATTCTAGAATCCATATCTGAACATCTCAAACAGCACAAGATGATTCTAGACTCACAACATGGTTTTAGACCAAAAAATCTTATTAGTTTGTTAACGTTTCTAGAAGAAGTGACTGTATATTGACAAAGGATATCCAGTCGATGTGATCTACTTGGATTTCAGCAAAGCGTTTGATACAATCCCTCATCGCAGACTCGTTTCAAAACTCACCGCTCATTTCATTACGGGAGTAGTATAGTAGTTGGGGCTACCAGCGCATCAATTTTAGTCAAATCCAATCCATTTCTCTAAAATTGTCCAAAAAACTGCGCCCGACAAAAACCACCCCAAAACGAGGCCAAATCCAAAACGAGGCCAAATCCAAAACGAGGCCAAATCCAAAACGAGGTCAAATCCAAAACGAGGCCAAATCCAAAACGAGGTCAAATCCAAAACGAGGTCAAATCCAAAACGAGGTCAAATCCAACCCCAAAACCCCAAAATCACCCCCCAAAAAACTGCGCCCGACAAAAACCTACTCAAAACCCCAAATCCAAAACTGCGCTCGTTATATTTCACTCAAATTAACCCCATAATCCGCCCAAATAAACTGCGCTCGTTATATTCCACTCAAATTAGCCCCATAGTCTGGCCCAGATTAAGGACAAGGGTAAATAAATTGCGCTCACAATCTAGCACTCAAATTAACCCCATAATCCACCCAAATAAACTACGCTCATAATATTTCACTCAAATTAACCCCATAATCCACCCAAAATAAATTGCGCTCACAATCTAGTACCCAAATTATCCCCATAGTCTGACCCAGATTAAGGACAAGGTTAAATGGTCCCACACAGCAGCACTTAACTGCCTATTTAAGTACACACCACCACCGAACAGGAACCGTGCCGCATTATAAAACAAACACAATTTATTTAAGAAGCAAAAACCTCCAACCAGATAACCGACCCTTGATCGCCCACTAGCTCGGGGAGCCCCGGGTTTATACTCCCCAAACTACTGAGCGATCGTTATAGCAGCGCAGTCAATTTTGTCTTTTCCGCCGCAATAGAGGCTATTCTTATCTACTCGTTAAATCCAGACAAGAACAGCCGCAGGACGGATAGGGAGACCGCATGTTACTATATTAAAACCCCGGGTTATTTTAATACAGCAACATGTTTTGTGTCCAAATTGACTACACCACTACGTTCAGCTAACCAGCCGAAGGCAATTTGTACTACATAACCCGCACACTCATTCTAAATTAGACCACTAATACTCCTTTTGTCCGCTACGCGACGCACTTATAAATAGTACTCCCAAGTGCTCACTACGCGGCGTCATTATACTATTCTGCTAAAGAATAAAAGTACTTAAAGAAATAAAACTATAGTAAATTATAATGGATAGAAATAATTTATCTAACCCCGTATTATATACGATGGAAGAATTCCAACACTTATCAAGAGATGAGATTATTAAGAAACTAATTACGGCCCAAAACCTAATTAAGTTTTTGTCAAACCGCACCGAACAACCGCACAAACAAGTTAGTAAATACTTAGACGTTATACCGCACCAACCACCAAAACCATTAGTCAATACTTAGACACCCCAACAACAACAACCCCCAAAACACACCCCAACATTAAAACCCAGGCCAGAGCCCTAAAGGGCAGCACAAAGTCGTATAGTATAGAAATTATAAAAAAAACAAGCCCACTAGAACAGCTAAACAGCTCTAGAACAGCAGCAAACTCTAAACTTTTGCATGATCTAGAAGAAATGAAGGGATTGAAGTTTGTAGAAACTCTTCGCGTTGAGCTTTATAAACAAGTTAATAAAGAACACCTAACATACAAAATGGTGTATTTTAATTCTACTGCACACACCATTATTAATTCTACTGAAATTGTTCCAGCACTAAACAAGTCAGCAGAGCAGGTGATAACTACTATTGGAAAATGGTTGTCAGAAGGCTCAGGCTGGATTATAGATAGAGTTTTTAGCCACTTTATTAATATTACAAAATACAAACCATGTAATGGAACAGGCTATATACAACTACCAATAGAGCTTCGAAACTCTAGAAAAGGACTTATTAATATGAAAAACACTGATAATGAATGCTTTAGATGGTGCCATTTACGGCACTTAAATACAGTTGTTAAAGACCCCGGCCGCGTTACAAAACTACTAAGACAAGCAATTAATAATGTAAACTATGATGGAATTAAATTTCCAGTAGCTATAAACCAATACAATAAAATAGAAAAACAAAACAACATCCGTATTAATGTTTTTGGATATGAAGCCAAACAACCACACCCAATTTACATTTCTAAAGAGAAGTTTGATGACCAGTTAGATTTATTATTATTAGCAGAAGAAGAGAACAACCACTACTGTCTAATTGAAGACTTTAATAGATTTATGTATAAAAAACAGAACACAAAGGAAAGAAACATTTTTGTAAGTTTTGTTTGCAATGTTTTAGTTCAGAAATAGTTTTAAATAATCACACCCCAACCTGTTTGATAATAAACGGAGAACAAGCTATTAAAATGCCAAGCAAAGGGGCTAAAGTAAAATTCACAAACAACTAGAAGCTCCATTTGTAATATATGCTGACTTTGAAGCTATAACAGAAAAGATTGATACAGCACGCCCAACCCCAGCTTCATCATCAACTACTAAGTACCAGCAACACACAGATTGTGGTTATGGATATAAACTTGTTTGTTGTGATGATAAATTTAGTAAACCAGTTCAAATTTATAGAGGTAAAAATGCAGTAAACAAGTTCTTGTCTAAAATGATAGAAGAAGCAGAATATTGTAAACAAATAAAAGAAAAACACTTTAACCAAAAGATGATAATAGCACCAAAAGAAGAGCAGCAATTCAAAAAATCAACCAAATGCCATATTTGTAATAAGAAATATACTACAAATGATAAAAAAGTAAGAGATCACTGCCATATAACAGGGCGGTATCGAGGATCTGCTCACGAACTATGCAACCTAAACTATAGAATCTCAGATAAAATTCCAGTCATTTTTCACAACTTGCGGGGGTATGACTCTCACTTTATTATGCAAGAAATTGGTAAATTTAAATTAGATGTTAATGTAATTCCAAACAACATGGAAAAATACATGGCATTTATGTTAGGCAAACACCTAACCTTTTTAGACAGCTTTCAATTTATGTCCAGCGCCTTAGATAGACTAGTTAATAATTTGCCTCCTGATTCATTCAAATACACTAATGAAGAGTTTAAGAACAAAATTCAAGCTACTCTTATGAAAAAGAAAGGAGCATACCCTTATGATTACATGGATTCTTTTAATAAATTTAAACAAACAACTCTTCCGCAAAAGATGAATTTTATAGTATTCTAACAGATGAACACATTAGTAATGAAGCATACGATCATGCTAAACAGGTATGGAAAGTATTTAAATTAAAGAATATGGGCGAATATCACGATCTATACCTTAAGTCAGATGTACTACTACTAGCTGATGTATTTGAGCAATTTAGAAAAACCTGCTTAAAATCTTATAAACTAGACCCATGCCATTATTTTACAAGCCCTGGGCTATCTTGGGATGCTATGCTAAAAATGACTGATGTTAAACTAGATCTTATGTCTGATGTTGATATGTACCAATTTATTGAAAAAGGAATGCGTGGAGGAATCTCTTGTGTTACTCACCGATATGGCTCTGCTAATAACAAATACATGCAAAACCACGACAAATCTAAGCCGTCTAAGTATATCATGTATATGGACGCCAATAATCTTTATGGATGGGCTATGTCACAGTTTCTTCCAACTGGAGGATTTAGATGGCTTACTGAAAAAGAAATTAATAAGAAAAACCTAGCAGCCCACCAAAAAGACAATAAAAAAGGGATGATACTAGAAGTTGATTTAGAATATCCTGAAGAACTACATGATGCCCACAATAGTTATCCACTAGCGCCAGAACACTTAGCAATAACAGAAGATATGCTATCCCCTATTGTAAACAAATAAAAGAGAAATATTGCATGTCTGCAGGCGAAGTTAAAAACTAATTCCAAATTTAATGGACAAAACCAAATATGTTCTCCACTACAGAAACTTGCAACTATATATAGACCTAGGATTAAAAATAAAGAAAATACATAGAGTACTAGAATTTAATCAATCTCCATGGTTAGAACAATATATTTCATTTAATACAAATAAAAGAACTGCTGCTAAGAATGATTTTGAAAAGGACTTTTTAAGCTAATGAACAACTCAGTATTTGGTAAAACAATGGAGAATCTTAGAAAAAGGGTTAATGTAAAACTAATTACAGATGAAAAGAAATTAATTAAATACAGCTCAAAACCAACCTTTATTAGTAGTAAGATATTTAATGAAAAACTTGTTGCTATACACAACATAAAACCATCACTGCTACTTAATAGGCCGGCGTTTGTTGGGATGTGTATTTTGGATCTCTCAAAAGTACTAATGTATGACTTCCACTATAATTATATAATGAAAAAGTACAAGTCTAAAGCAAAACTATTGTTTACAGATAC
This sequence comes from Lamellibrachia satsuma, assembly GCA_033239005.1. Taxonomy (NCBI): domain Eukaryota; kingdom Metazoa; phylum Annelida; class Polychaeta; order Sabellida; family Siboglinidae; genus Lamellibrachia; species Lamellibrachia satsuma. Next base: position 3,177,981 of record BSQZ01000057.1, read on the forward strand.
AGACAGTTTAATGTATGAAATTGAGACTAATGATGTGTACAAAGACTTTTATAAAAATAAAGAGAAGTTTGATAATTCAGATTATCCACAAACAAATAAATACTTCTTCAAAGAAAACAAAAAAGTTATAGGTAAATTTAAAGATGAAGCAGCATCAACTCCTATAGTAGAATTTGTTGGACTACGATCTAAGATGTATTCATATATGAAGGATAATAAACTGGGCGGTAAAACTGCAAAAGGCATTAAAAAGAATATTGTTAAAAATGATATACATCATGAAAATTATAAAGACGTACTACTAAACAAAAACAACTACACCACACAATGAAGGCCATTAGAAGTGAAAAGCACCAACTAGGAAGCTATGAAATTAATAAAGTATCACTCAGCTGCTATGATGACAAGCGATATTTATTAGAAGATGGTATTACGTCATATGCTTATGGACACTTTAGTCTAATGCTATAGTATATGAGAATTCCAAACTATGACAATGATAAGGATAAGCCTAAAGACAGGCATTATTATGATTTTATTGGCGAAGACTACAGACTACTAATCTCTGGGAAGAGTAACTGCGGGAAGACAAACACACTGATTCATATAATAAGAAAACCACTAGTTTATTATGATAAAATATATATTTATACTCCAAACGGGCACCAATCAAAGCTGCAAGATTTAAGCAAGCTTATGAGAGCGATTGATAAAAAAATAAAATATAAACACCCAGTATTAGAAATTTTAGCAGAAGATGAAATAAAAGCCACAAATGAGTACCCAAACTACAGCCGAATAATGGTTGTTTTTGATGATTTAATTAATGCTCCAGATGCAACTCAAAAGAAAATAGCTAACCACTTTACAGACGGGCGCCACCACAATATTTCTCCAATTTATTTATCACAGTCCTACTATGATACACCAAAAAGATAAGAATAAATTGTTCCCACATGATTTTGTACCCCTCTACAGACAAAAGAGACTGCAAAGCAATTGCAGATGATAATAAAGTGAATATTGAATTATGTAATTATTTAAATAAGTATGAGTTTTTGTTTATTGATAAAGTAAATAAAACCATAAAAAGAATTTTGATCTAACTATATAGTATAATGCTGTTATACTGTGTGAAAGAGAAGAAACAAACAGAGTCTAGGTTAGAACAAAGAATAATCACAAAAATGGTCGCCATATGATTAAATCAATTTGTGTTTCATGCGGCGCCAAAAAAGCTGCTTTTATCAAAAAAGGTGGAAATATTGACATTCACAAACTAATTGGAAAACTACCAAAACCTAAAAGAGGGTGGACACTGCCAGGGCATAAATACACCGGCCCATATAATCCCTTAGAGCAACAGCTAGACGAAAATGATAATCCCATAGAAGGACAAGAACCATATAATGATGTAGATGCAACTGCAATGGTTCACGACATCTGCTATAGAGACAATGATAACAAAGAAGGAAAGAGAATATGCGACAAACAAATGCTTGCAACACTTTCAAACATTAAACCAAAGAATATGAGAGAAAGACTTGATAAAGCTCTAATTTCAACAATAATGGGCACAAAACACAAGCTTGGAATGGGGACTAACACAAAAAACACAAAAGCCAGGTGAAAGGTGATTGGACTCGTCTGGCTAACGAACTACACAAACCAATTAAACATAATTTTAATAAGCGGCGCGTAATTGTGAATCATATAGATGAAATATGGGCTTCTGATTTAGTTGAGATGCAGCAGTTTAGTAAATGGAATAAGAGTTATAGATACCTTCTTATGATTATTGATGTGTTTTCAAAATATGGATGGACAATCCCACTAAAGGACAAACAAGGCGAAACTATTACCAAAGCTTTTAAATTAACATTTGAACGGGGCAGAACCCCCAAATTTTTATGGGCAGATAAAGGTAGAGAATATTATAATAAACATTTAAAAGAGCTACTTAAACACTATAATATAAAACTATACTCTACAGAGAATGAGGAAAAAAGCAGTGTAGTAGAAAGATGGAATAGAACAATAAAAAACAAAATGTGGAAACAATTTACAGCCCAAAATACAACGTACTATTTAGATATATTATCCCAAATAGTTGAAGAATACAACAATACAAAACACACCAGCATTAAAATGACTCCTAATGAAGCATCAAATAAAAATAATGAGGGATTAGTATATTTTAATTTATATGGTAACACAAAACAACTAATAAAAGCTCCCACATTTAAAGTAGGTGATAAAGTACGAATTTCAAAGTATAAGAGAAAGGTGTTTGATAAGGGGTATACACCTAATTGGACTGAAGAAGTGTTTGTAATTAGGAAGATTCAATATACAAATCCAATAACATATATAATTAAAGACCTACATAATGAACAAATTCAGGGATCATTTTACAAAGAAGAGTTATTAAAAACCACCCAAACTATATTCCGTATTGAAAAAGTCATTAGGAGAGACTACAAAAAGAAAGCAGCCCTAGTTAAATGGAAAGGGTATTCAAAAGATTTTAATACTTGGGTACCATTTAAGGAATTAATTAATACTTAAAGAAATAAATATATAGTAATTATATAATGAGCTGCTGCGATAAAATTATTCATGATTATTTAATAAGTTCTGGTGAGGCGCTTTGTCCATTTTGTGATATAGTAATACATGATACAACTACACATAAACCACGCCCATGCTGCAACAAAAATATGTTAAAATAGTTGATGGGATTGATACATGTACAAACTGTGGGGCTGTATCATGTTATCATTATGTTCAAGACTGGTGTTATAAAAACCCGCAAAAAGGTTGCCCTATAATATAAAATATGGAGTACAAGACATTCTTAATGCATCTAACCAGTTTATTTCGCTTGTTAATAGAGCCACAATTCTTAGAGTAGTAAAACAAGCATCTACTCAGTTTAAAAAAGTATTTCCTGATGAATATAGACTGATTAATTTAAAGTATTTAATTTCTAAAATTATATCTCACCATAAGATGAATATAATAATACCAGCAAAAAAGATGTCTGAAAAAGCAATACAAAAATATCAAAACATTATTAGTTGCCTTGATCTAAATTAAGTGCTATTTCATACTTAATTATATAATTAAGTGCGATTTCATACTTAATTATATAATTAAACTCTATTTTATACTTAATTATATAATTAAACTCTATTTTATACTTAATTATATAATTAACTCTATCTAATTCTATAGTATATGGATCTAAAAGAATACCACAAAAATGTTCAATTAGAACTTAAAGCAGACTCTATACGCAAAAACTTTTTAGAAGAAAAAAGAGATATTGAAAATACAAAAAGAGGTTATGTGGAAGAATTAGAAGACAAATATAAACCACTTATTGATGCTCAAAAAGGTATTAATAAAAACCAAAACATGATAATGAGAGCAGTAGTTAAACAAATAATGGATAATAATCAGCAAGCTATAAGACCACTAGTAGAAGAACCAGCAGCAGAAGGACCACTAGTAGAAGAACCAGATGATGAACCAGCAGCAGAAGGACCACTACTATTAGAAGACTCAGATGAAGAAGAACTAGATGGAAAACTACTTTATACGTACGATATAAATGAAGGAATAAATCCCGCTGTTATAAAAACCCTTGGCTTTCCACCAATGGAAGAAATAATGAAAATGTCGCCAGAAGAGATAGAAGCAGTTGTGGGTGCCGTGGGTGCTTATAAGAAGACAAGAGGCGTAGCAGTTATAGCAGCAGAAAAGAACCACGGCAAAGAAGCAGCTGATGCACTTAGAGCAGAGAGTAATATGGTTTCAGTGTATAGAGATAAATTAAATGCTAGGAAAAGAGAATTAGGAAAAAATAAAACAGGTAAAGGAATAAAAAAATACAAACAAACACCTCGTCATGCGTACAAAATTCAAAACAATAAATATGGCCAGCTAATGATTGACACTGATAAATTATTTAATAATATGAAGCTAGAAGCGTATAAAGGGGGAAGCCTTGTTTACGAGCAAATGGTTGATAGAAGTTTAATTGACCTCATTACAAAACGATTTAATCCTAAAACAAAATACAGCAAACTAGCTAAACAAGTGTTTAATGATTTGAATATTCTATCAGAAATACCCAAACATATGCCATCAAGAAAATACAAAATAGGTAAAGGAATTACATACTACCACGGACCAGACAAACTAGTAGATCGACTAACAGTATTAACAGGAGTAAGGGCAGCAGGTAATTATAATATTGAAATGAGAAATGAAATTGTAGAAATACTAGATGAACTATTAAAAACAGGAGAAATTGATAAAGAAACATATAATGACTATTCTAATAAATACTATTTAAATACTGCCTAATCTTATAATATACATGCAAACCCCAATTGTTTTAAGTAGTGTAGATGGTGCTAAAGGAAGTAGTTCTCATGATTTTATTGTGTCATTCCACCCTCAAATAAGCCTTAATAAGAACTGGAAGCACTATATATGCTTAGACACACTAAATATGTCATATAGTTGGTATAATGTTACATCAGAATACGGTAATCATAAATTTAAATACTCTGTGAATGATGGAAGTAGTTATAATTTTCTTACATTTAAAGACGGTATATATTCATATGATGATATTAATAATATTATATCTAAAGACTTAATTGCTACTGGTAATTCAGCCACTGGCATACAAATTCATTTTGATAAAATAAGACTAAGAACGTTTATTAGTTTAGAAGAACATTATATTGTTACATTTAATAGTGGAAACTTTAGACATCTTGTTGGGTTTCATCGGGGACTTGTACTTAATTCGCGGTTTGGTGACTTTTCTCCAGATATTACAAACTCAGTTGATAATATTCAATGTCATTGTTCTTTAATCTCATCTTCAAGTGTTGGAGGTGTAGATACAGATGTATTATATCAATTCTCTACTAGTGGATTAAATAAAAGCTATCCTTTTGAAAGAGAACCAAGAATGAAACAATACAATGAAATCAATACTAAAACTATTTCAAAAATTCGTATTTATTTTACAGACTCACTTGGTAGAACGCTAAATTTAAATGGAGTACAAAGCTCTGTTACACTGTCTCTTAAAGCAATAAAACCTACCTAACTATATAATATATGTATGCTGGTGAAGACGAGGAAGTTTATTCGAATGACGTTGAGTATTATCAGGAGGGCGGCGGTGTTTATACGGACATGCTTAGTAGTGTGGCTAAAAAAATATTTCAAAGTGCTGCTGAATCAGGTAGTAAGAAACTAGGTGACGCTATTGGTACTAAAATAGTTGATACAATTGATAAAAAACTTATAAACAAACCAAAAAAGGATATTATTAAAAAACCTGTTGAAGAGGCTATAGAATATGAAGTTGAAATGGTCCCACTAAAAGAAGTATCTAGAGGAAAAGAAATTAAGCACGCTCTTGAAGAAAAAAGCGAAGAACCAAAACCAAAGAAGAACAATACTATTAATAACAGAGTTAGAGCTTTAATTTAAATTCTACCTAATTCTATAGTATATAAATATTATGAGTTTTAGAAATCCAAGTAATATAGCTCGTTACGAGTACGTCAAATACTCCACACAAAAGAACATTGAAGAGCCTGCAGCAGATAGAACACAACACAAACAACAATTCAAATTTATTGCAGATGGTACAACAAATACAGACCCTTCTGATTATTATAATGCCAAGCTTATGATTAAGTTTAAAGTATTAAAAAAGGCTGATGGTACTAATTTTGCTGCTGCAAATAAAATATATGTTTCTGGCGATGGGTATTCTTTTATTAATCGATTGTTAGTTAAATATAATAATAGTATGGTATCTGACACTCCAGACATTAACCGGGCTATAACTGTTAAAAATATTGCTGAGTATCCTTTTTCATTTGCACATGGTCAAGCAAGTGAGTCTTTCTTTTATCCGTCAGCAGGGAACCCAGATGATGATGATTCTTTACGAATAAAACAAAATTTAATTGTTGGAGGTAAAACAAATACTATTTATCTTCCACTAAATCGATATGATTGGTTTAGATCTTTTAAGACTGAATTATGCCCCCAGGCAGGCTTGAACTTGATATTACTGTTGAAGAAGATGACATTATTTTACAAAGGGCTACTGATGCAAATGGTGGAGCTGGAGATGGGAAGTTAATTATAGAAAATATGGAGTTACATATTCCTATGTTTGATTTTAATCCTGTGGGAATGGCTCTATATTCAGAAAAATTTCTTACCAACCACACATGGCAGTATTTAAAAGACCTGGTTTCTATATCTGATGTGCAAACCCATCAATCTGGTAAATATATGATTTCACCTGGTATCACAGCACCAAAACATGTATTTGTTTGGTTTAAAAATGAAACTGGTGGCGATGCGCAGCTTATAAATCAATTTATTTTTAATACATTTAGTGCAGGTACTGCTCCTGCTAGTCTTGTTTCATGCCAACTTACTGCTTCAAATGGTGTGTTTTATCCCCTGCATCCATACAGGCCTGAAGAATATCCTATTGAACTATACAATGCTTTTAATTCTTTTGCTAGTTCTGGCCGGTGGGGGAGTAGTTTTGTTAGTTATGCTAACTTTATTAATCAATATGGAATAATTTATTTTAATCTAACACACCAAGACACTAAAATACAGGGAGGATCACCATCAATTCAGTTCTCTTATAATCTCAGTAGAGCCCCGGGAGGGCCTGGTTTTCGTATTCAGTCTTTAGTGATGTATGAACAAAACCTGTCTGTTGAAGTTGCCAGTGGAAAAGCTATGTTAATTGTTTAATTCTATCTAACTATATAGTATAATGACAAATTATATTTCATACTCTGTGAATCTTACAGATTGCCAAAAAAGATCGCTACAATTGGCGTATACAAATAATGAGGCTTTAGTTATTCGTTTATCTATAAATCAATTACAGGGTCCTGATGCGCTTATGTTAACAAAAACACAAATAAACAAAATTAAAAAAGCTATAAAAACGCGAAAAGGTGTGAATATCAATATATCTAAGACACAAATTAGAAAAGTAATTAAAAAGGGTGGCTCTTTGTTTAGTACTCTTTTTAGTAAAATTATTCCTCTAGCAACTAAACACATTCTTCCAGGATTAATGTCTGGAGCAACTACTGGACTGGCATCTAATGTTGTGGATAAAATATTTGGTCGTGGATTTACTGTTCCATATACAAACCTACCTCAACTATATGATCATTCAAAGCTTCTTACACCAAAACAAAAAACAGATCTTACTAAATCACTTAAAACTGGATCTGGGTTACAAATTACGCCCACAATATCACAATCTGGTGGGTTCTTAGGGACACTGCTTGCTAGTATTGGAATTCCTATGGTATTAAAAGCTTTGACTGGTAATGGTATGCAGGTAGAGCCTTATCGTGGTAGTGGTATGCAGATAGAGCCTTATCGTGGTGGAAGTAAAAAAAAACATGATGAAGTATCAGACAGGAGAAGGATTAATCATGGGCAACTATTAAAGCCGCAGTTTAAGTTTGAACCTATATCAAATATTGATATAATTAAGTGGTTAAAGTATTTTAAAGTAAAGAATTTTAATGGTGTTTATTCTAGAGATAATGTTAAAAAATACAAAATAGGATATTATATATTAAATATGGATGATGTTAGTGGGGGTGGAACTCATTGGGTTGCCATGAATGTTAGAAGTAATATAATTGATTATTTTGATAGTTTTGGTATGCCTCCATTAAAAGAGATAGTAGATAAGAAGTTTAAGTATCAGTATAATAATATACAATATCAGAGTAATAATAGTGTGTTGTGTGGTTATTGGGCTATATATTTTATAAACGAAGGGTTTAAAGGAAAACCATATTATGAGATACTACAACCTTTATCTGTAGTGGATACTAAGTATAATGAGAACTTTATAATAAAATATTTCACCTAACTATATAGTATATGGGTATTATAAATGAAATAAGGATTGCGCCTGCGGCAACAGAAGTTAATACAGCTAGATTAGAGTCTAGGTTGCAAATACTAACTAATGAGGTCCACACTAATTATATTAGCACAGATGGTAGTATTGGTATGCAATCTAATTTAAACATGGATGAAAACAAAATAATAAATATATCAACAGACTATCCCCCCTCTGACCAAGCCCAAGCTGTTTCATGGTCCCAGGTTTTAAAATTTGTGAGAATAGCCACAAAAGATCTTTTTAGAAAGGTTGGAGGCAAAATAACTGGTAATGTTAATATGGATGGTAACAAAATACTACATCTATCAACAGACTATCCTCCTTCTGACCGAGCTCAAGCTCTTTCATGGTCCCAAATTGTACAGTTTTTTAGAAGATCTACAATAAACCTTGCTAATAAAACTGGAGAGACATTTAGTGGCGATATTAATATGAATAATAATAAAATAATAAATATTCCTGATCCTGTTGATGATGGTGATGTTGTTAATAAAAGAACTGTAGATTTAAAACTTAATATAGGTATGTTTTTAGGAGCCAGAGCTCTTATTGGTGTTCCTACTCTTAATGATCTAGTATTTATTCTTGTGCCTGATTTATCATTAATGCGTGTTGATGAATTAGAAAAAGTAATAGAAGTTACAGATCCAATAAATGATCTTCACTTTATACAAAATGAAGGTAGAAAAAGACCTACCCTTAGATATGATTCAGCAACAAAACACCATTATTTAAAATTTAATGGAACTAACAATAATTTAGTTCTCCAAAATTATCAAATTGATAGATTAGGGGGCGGGGTGCTTATACAACAACTTTATTTTTATTAGTCAAAACATATAATCAAGCCCCACAATCACAATTTGGGTGGGGAGGTGATACAGAAAGGTTTAATGCGCATATACCTCATAGTAATGGAGCAATATTTTTAGATTATGGAAACTGTTCTTCTTATAGACTTGAAATCCACAGCCAACAAAACATTCTTGGTAATCTGGAATTGTGGACAATGCTTATTAGTGAAAATGATAAAGAAGTATTTAGAGGAACTAGTAGTATAATGCCTATATATAGACAAGTCCGGGGTTTTGCTGAACTGCCACAAGATTCTAAAAATGATTTTTTTATTGGAAGTGGTATTAATACTAATTTTTGTAAAATGGATTTATATTCTTTATTAATATATTCTCGCGCGCTTCCTATTATTGAGCTAGAAGGAATGTTTAGGTATTTTAAAAACAAGTATAATGTATAATAGTTGTGTGTTTTATATTAATTAACGCTCCAGAGTATAATTTTATACTCTAGAACTAGAAGTTTGTTAGTGTTTATACTAATTAATAACTAATCCTATAGTATAATGACAGATCCAAAAGAAGTTATAAAGTATATTAAATTTTATTCTAATGAGAATACTAGTGTTATAATCAAGTCTGCTTTAGCTTATAAATATTTATATTTAAAGAATTTTGGTGCAGATTTAGATTTGGAGGACATTATAAAAGCTAATGATTATAGTATGGGATTAATTGGCCCTAATAATGGCTGCCTTACTTGTATTTTAGAGTGGGCGTTTGGCAGTATCAAGTGTTGCCACACCCATTCAGTACTCCATGATGCATACGGCCGATTTTATTTATGCCACAAAAAGATAGGGGGTATTGTTATTATTGGTCAAGATCAACTAATTACATGAAAAAGTCTCCATTATTAGGGCATCTGACAGGATTGTGGTTTAGTTTATTTAATAGAGTATAATGGTCTCTTATAAGGACTCTTTTAGTGGTGTTTTTATAATGCAGTGCGCGGCACAGTTCCTGTTCGGTGGTGCTGTGTACTTAAATAAGCAGTTAAGTGCTGCTGTGTGGGACCATTTAACCTTGTCCTTAATCTGGGTCAGACTATGGGGATAATTTGGGTACTAGATTGTGAGCGCAATTTATTTTGGGTGGATTATGGGGTTAATTTGAGTGAAATATTATGAGCGTAGTTTATTTGGGTGGATTATGGGGTTAATTTGAGTGCTAGATTGTGAGCGCAATTTATTTACCCTTGTCCTTAATCTGGGCCAGACTATGGGGCTAATTTGAGTGGAATATAACGAGCGCAGTTTATTTGGGCGGATTATGGGGTTAATTTGAGTGAAATATAACGAGCGCAGTTTTGGATTTGGGGTTTTGAGTAGGTTTTTGTCGGGCGCAGTTTTTTGGGGGTGATTTTGGGGTTTTGGGGTTGGATTTGACCTCGTTTTGGATTTGACCTCGTTTTGGATTTGACCTCGTTTTGGATTTGGCCTCGTTTTGGATTTGACCTCGTTTTGGATTTGGCCTCGTTTTGGATTTGGCCTCGTTTTGGGGTGGTTTTTGTCGGGCGCAGTTTTTTGGACAATTTTAGAGAAATGGATTGGATTTGACTAAAATTGATGCGCTGGTAGCCCCAACTACTATACTACTTACGGGCAATATCAACAGATGGATTGAAAGTTGGCTAACAGATAGAAGACAACGAGTGTGCATAAGTGGTGTGGAGTCAGATTGACAAAAAGTGATCAGTGGTATATGGATCAATACTCGGCCCAATGAAATGTGTTATCTTTATAAACAACATTGACTCATCTGTAGTAAGCTCCCTGTTAAAGTTTGCTGATGACACGAAAACGTTGAGGCAAGTTCCTGAAGTTCGCTCTCCATGAAGACCTCCATTCTATGTATAAATGTAGTCAGGATTGGCAGCTATATCCCAGCTAGCACAGCTTGGTTGGGCCAACATTGTAATAAGCTCGCGACGGTCGCGGTCTGCATGTTGACCTAATGTCAACGTTGGGTGGAAACTTGTAGTGGGCAGACGGCAACGCGGCGACGTCACGCCTACGTTACACCAACTATTAAAACATCGTAGCGACACCTAGCGAAGAATCTCGCATATGCTCATTAGTTGGGGTTCCGTTGTCAAAATTAGTCGCCACCGTCGCGATCTGCATGGACCATGGTAACGTTTCCCCATCGTTTTGCCAACAGCATCAAACATACGATTAATCATGTAATCCGAAGAACGGCTCGCCAACCCGGGATACCACGTATACGTAGCGATACAGCGTGGGAGAGGAATGTCAGAAATGCGGTATGTAAGAGAATTGACGGTTTAGTCACCCATTCGCTCGGGCGGCAAATTTTTAGGTAATCGTTTACTTAACTGGCCTAAATTATTACAGCTTTATGCCGACTGTTTTTACAGCATTTTTGTACCTGAATGCGTTCCTTACATCATTCCGCATATGTTCCAGTAAAAAAAGTTCATATATTCTTTTAAAATATTGTGTTTTAGGCCACTTTTAATCAGTTTTACACATCAAAATAGCGGAAGAAATTGCATGATAAACATGGCGCGTGTGCGATTTGTGCATTAGTCACGCCTCGGTGCCATCAGAACCGCGAAGGCGATGTTTGTGTGCACTGGGCATACAATTACGCAACGTAAAAAATAAGAGATTTTTTTTAAATAGGCTCCAAAAATGTTTCAAACGAAGAAATTCTAGACAAAAATTAAAACATTCTCCACAGTTTTCATATTAAACGCAACATTTGTAGAGCACATACAATCACCTCTAACGTAATATTTCATATTCTATTTAATGGAATATTTGATGTTGCAAATATTATTTGTATGAAAATTATGTGGTCGATATTAGATGTTATGCGCATGCGCAGCTGCAAGGGGACATCTCATTGCATGTCATTGTAAATATAATTAAATTTAAAAGAATGCATGGGTTAAATTATCTGTCATTTGATGAACAAAGATTATTGTTTTTGTAATTATAAATTATACTGATGATATTGCATGTCATGCGCATGTGCAACTTTAAAGGGACGACTCATTGCATGTCATAAACATAATTAAATAAAAAAGAATGCATGGGTTAAATTATCTGTCGTTTGGTGAGCAAAGGTTATTGTTTTTGTAATGAAAATATATACTGGTGATATTGCATGTCATGCACATCTTTAAGGAGGGAAGGAAGGAGTACTTTAATTTTGTGTGGGATGACAGCCGTGACTTCCTGTACACATCAAGGCTTTGGCGTTTTCAGTGACATCCCACCTATTGTTCTAGGACATATTAGTAAATTTAGGTATCTCCAATGTCAATGTCTTATATGTTTACTATGTTGATAAATATTAATGTATAGACAACTAGAATTGTGTTGCCATCTATACATGTTTTATTTTTATAGAACACACGATGGGACAATTAGCAAACAACATGCTGGGACAATTAACAAACATTCTAGTGTTGCTAACTTTATGGACAGTTTATGTTTCACTGTGTATACATACATTATTATTATATTGTACCACAACTGTTGCCAATTGACTTGTCGTGTATATACGTTATGTGAAAACTACTGTCATTAAATACTTTTATCCCAGCTCTGCCATCTTGTGTTTCACACAAAAATCAATTTATATAAATTTAAGTAAATTTATATAAATTTACAATTTAATGTACTCTCTTTACATTAACATGTTCTTTTAAATAATTTAAAAATAATAGTTAAATTATATGCATATTCATATTTTTGGGGAATACCAAATACATATTTAGTTTTTTTTATATTTCTAAACTGGTGAGTAACCAAACCACATATGTATTGCTTTTTACGTATATGCTGTGTCTATGTGCAGTTGTAGTATCACTGGATTTGTCTGAATACACATTTCTTGATCGGAATGACTAATAGCACATTCACAGCTCACATCCAGCGAATACACAATCCTGTGCATTCAATGTGTATTCGACGGTTATGTGCCAGTCACAGCAATACGTGCAAATGCCACACAATTTGTTTTGTGCAACTGCCTCGATGTAAATACTTACTAAATAGTGTTATTATTTAGGCTTGGACAAGGATTTCCTACAGCAATTTACCTTATTTCTGCATGCGCCTACATAGGGGTATATATACGAAGTGTTAATCGGAACAACAATAACAGGAAAATTGTATAAAGCCTGTGCCGGACTAGCCATGGTACAAGTGGTGTACTCGTACTCAGCACTCACCCCTCCTCCCACAATAAAGATGTATAACAAATTTTTTACAATGCAAATAAAGGTTATTACATATTCCGCATGTTGTATTGTTTTGTAATTATGTGAGGAAGTTTTTTAGTCCTAGTTTCCATTTAGGTAGGGGAATTATATCTGGAGTAGGTGTGTCTGTATACCTACATTACCATCTCCGGACAAAATAAATGTATGTTATGATGTGATGCTAGGTCTACTGATTTTGTATAATAAAAAGTGTAAAGATCATCTTATAAGCAATTAGCCACATCACTGGTATTTCTCCTATTCAATACATATGAAGTGTCAACATGTACGTGACGGAATTATTTTAAATAAACAAGATGCAGACAAATTATGTTGCATTACTGCAAGGTCAAAATAATAATGATCGTTAGGGGTTTTGTCCGTGAGGAGTTATGTCCGTACTCCATTTGTAACAATATTTAACAAGATTGCCATCCAAGGCAAAGGCCCAGATGGCAAGCAGACAAGGACACCATGGGCTTATCAAGAGTCCTCACCTAACTGTCCTTTGCAAACTAGCCTCTTGATGGGGACAGACTTTTTATTGACGCCATTCATTCGTTGGTGCTCACTTCACTGATGTGGGTTCCAGACCAGGGGTAAGCTTACTGTCTTTAACATCTGTATCAATAAACACGCCAAGCAGCAGTATGAGTTACACCAGCAGACAGCTTTAAAACACAATTGTTACTTTGCGACATTTTCATTCAAATAAATATAAGAAACTTTTACAATAGTTGATTCATGGAGTTCTTTACATATAACTGGCCATTGATGGTAATGATAATGAAACTGACAATGATGGCTTGTAATGATAATGAAAAGTTATGTAGTCCCATAATGATAATACATTTCTGTTTTTACGTAATTATTGTGGCAAGGATACTGAATACTCTATGATGACTCCATCCCTCTAAGAAAGCTAATTTATAACTGTAAACTGTTGTGTTTTATTTATTACACGTCAAAATCACACTAGCAGTTACAATAGTGTAGCACATTGATTACATTATTAATATGTAAATTAATGTTATATATTTTGTTGAATGTGTGTATGCGCAATGAAAGGATGCTTTTAATTCACATGTATTATGAGAGAGTAATTAATGTTATTTAATATGAACAATTAAAATTGTTTCTGAGCTATATCTTCTTCTTCCCATTAATCACTGGCAAGGCGGTACTACATCACGATTTCTCTGCAGGATATTGCTGCAAAAACGAACACAGAATACCTCCCTCCCTCCGTCCCTCCCAACAATACCCCTCCCCATCAGAAGGAAACCAAATATGCAATATCAGCATAATAACAAAAAAAAACCTTTGTTCACCAAACGACAGATAATTTAACCCCTGCGTTCTTTTAAATTTAATTATATTAACAATGACATACAATGAATTGTCCCTTTAAAGATGCGCATGACATGCAATATCATCAGTATGTTTTAATTACAAAAACAATAACCTTTGCTCAGCAAACGACAGATAATTCAACCCATGCATTCTTTTAAATTAAATTATATTTACAATGACATGCAATGAGATGCCCCTTGTAGTTGCGCATGCGCATAACATCTAATATCGACCACATAATTTTCATACAAATAATATTTGCAACATCAAATATTTAATTAAATAAAATATGAAATATTACGTTAGAAGTGACGGTATGTGCTCTACAAATATTGCGTTTAATATGAAAACTGTGGAGAATGTTTTAATTTTTTTTCTAGAATTTCTTCGTTTGAAACATTTTAGAGCCTATATTTTCTAAAATGTTGTTTTCTTAATTTTTTTATGCTGCGTAATTGTATGCCCAGTACACACAAACATCGCCTTCGCGATTCTGATAACACCGAGGCGTGACTAATGCACAAATCGCACACGCGCCATGTTTATCATGCAATTTCTTCCGCTATTTTGATGTGTAAAACTGATTAAAAGTGGCCTAAAACACAATATTTTAAAAGAATATATGAACTTTTTTTACTGGAACATATGCGGAATGATGTAAGGAACGCATTCAGGTACAAAAATGCTGTAAAAACCGTCGGCATAAAGCCGTAATAATTTAGGCCAGTTAAGTAAACGATTACCTATTTTTATATCGTTAAACCGTTAAATGTACCAAGCAGAGAAAACGTTATTTGTAGATAGAAATTTGAGGTAATGTTTTATTATAGTAAAATATAGCGATTGTCAGATAAAGGTTGTATTTCATAACAGATTAGTACCATAAAGCATAAAAGGGTTATTGTATTTTAATTTATTGTTGGGCTAGCGATAATAGAGACTTCGAAGTGGTCACTCAACATAGCCCATAGGCTTTACTATAAAATTATTTCATAGCATCCGTCATACCTAAAAACTACAGAAAAAAAAAAAAATAAACATGTTTTGCTATGGCATAGCAAAACATGTTTATCTGTTTTTTTCTGTAATTTTTAGGTATGACGGATGCTATGAAATAATGTTTTTCATACAGATCAAAACGTAGGCGGGATCATAACGATGTTGACAATTTTGCAACCGTTTTATCCAGTCCTGACGGGCTTGTGGAGTTTGGAGGAATTGTAGAAGTTATTCTGTTTGAGATGTTGGTGAAGAGCAACAGCTACATTTGACTCTATAGTCTGTGCTTAATATATTCTTAAGGCTTTAAGCATGTATTTAATTTATGTAGTTTAGTTAGTTTTATAGCATTTTGCTTATTTTATTTGTTCTATGGAAATGTAATATATACCCCACATTGAACAGAAATACACTATTGTTGGATGCATATTTTTGTTCACCATTTTACTCTGCATTTATCTTTAAAATGGTAGATATTTCAAATATGTTAACATTTTCAACAGGTGCAGTGCGTCGGAACACAGGTCTGCACTTGGTATGCAAACAATAGAGATGTTGAGTGCACCATGAAACAATGGCTGCGATTCCTGTACACCAAGATGGTGGAACGCATAAGAGGCAACATAGGAGGAGGGAACAGTTACAACTGCAACACATTTAGCTTGAAGAAGAACTGGTACAACACTGACACTTCATCCAGACCAGGGGTCAATATATTACACACATCACTGCAAGCTTACAAAAATGTATTTGCATCTTATACCATCTGTTACTATATTTGGTAACAGTGAGAGAGAGCAGTGTACTTTGCAGGCTTCAATTCAATATGTTTTTATTTTTATCAATTCAATTCCAATTAAAAAATTGTTTGATCAATTCTAATTCAATTCAGAATTGACCCCAGGTCTGATTACATCACCCTTCAAACTTAATTAAAGAATACCTGTTGTTTGTTAAAAGTCACATATATATTTCCAAACAGAAACAATTATGGTGCAGCAATGACAATAGTGTTGCTGTAGTAGGACCTAAATTTGATAATCTTGACAACCCTGTTGACACCAACAGTACGTGTTGTGATTGTTAAGGAAGTTGTGTTTGTGGTGTATTTACAAGTACAATCAAGTACAAACAAGTTGATCACAATTCAACAGCAGATCCACTCATATCTTACGATAACAAATGTTCTACCAAACTAGAATAATCACTTCCCATTGAAAGATGTAGAGTTTAATAAATACAATCTGCACTTAGACCAGCCAGATTAAATTTGTATTTCCCGCCCTTTGGGTCAAAGCCGATCTGTGTAAACAAAGACCCTACGGCCAACAAGGCTACCGTATGTTTTAGTTGAACATAGCTTGTTAGACGCACTTGCTCGGGTATCAACACCTAGCGTGACATATACATACTAGTGCCCTGCGCGGGCCAGGCTTTGGGTCCAAGCCTGGCCCAGCCCGCGGGCCTCTACATAATTCCGCGGGCCGGGCCTGGGCCTACATACTGCGGGCCCGGATCGGGCCTGGGCTGAAAACAATTTAAACACGTCGGGCTTGGGCCGGGCCTGGGCATAATAAAAATATTCATAAAAAACATCGATTATTACTTTATTTTTTAATAAAACCTGATTATAAATTGTAATTCCGGTTAATGAATGCTTAAAATTATTTCTTTAATATTATATAGTTGCAAATTGAGACCTTGCATGGAATCTAATGGCCCCATAAGTTCACTTGGCTGGAAGTATTAAAATTAGAAATATTTGCTGAGGCAATCATACCATGATTAACCATCAACTTATCACCCTTTGACCCTACCAGTGGACATTCTATTCTTCCCTCCAAACATTGCCAACTTGAATGACCTGCCCACTGCCAAGTGCCCACTAGGCCACTAGCCTACTACCCAGTACCCAACCCAGTTGGTAATTGGTATTTCTCACCAGTCCTAATTCATTCACACTTGTACTAATTCACACATGTCTGAATCTGTCTGTCTCAGGCTAGTGACTGCAGGCCTACTGGAAATGCCACTGGGTGTCGGTGCCAGTGGGTGACATTTAATTGAAATATCATATTAAATTATGTTAACTAAGTTGACCTAATTCAATTAACAATATAAACTGGGGTTATGGCTTGCATAAGGGTTAAGTCAGGGTTAGATAAACAAATCTCCTACCCTAACCATAAGCCAATACATTAAAGTCAATTATAACAAATCTTATATTTAATAGTAATGACACTAAGAAGGTTTTCTTTATTTTTCTTCAGGGTATTCGTCCGTTTGAAGAAATTGGTGGTGCTGGATTTTTAGAACTCATTCAACACACTATGGACACATAAAC
The DNA here is from genome assembly GCA_033239005.1 of Lamellibrachia satsuma. Classification (NCBI taxonomy): domain Eukaryota; kingdom Metazoa; phylum Annelida; class Polychaeta; order Sabellida; family Siboglinidae; genus Lamellibrachia; species Lamellibrachia satsuma. The sequence continues at coordinate 3,195,776 of BSQZ01000057.1, forward strand.
TGTTTTACAGTTTATTTGTTTTTCGTCTTTGTTATAAGATTATAGATTTATCTTCTCTAAACTTAGCAGGCCGCGGGCTTACCCATCTTTGGCCCGCGGGTATGGACCGGGCCTGGGCTTGAGACTTCCGGGCCGGGCCGGGCCTGGGTCAAACATTCACGGTCTGGTTTGGGCCTGGGCCTAAATTCTAGTTTCCGGGCCGGGCTTAACAAATTATTCCGGGCCTGGGCTCTAACTGCTAATTGCGGGCCGGGCTTGGGATCAAATTCTAGGCCCGCGCAGGGCACTAATACATACACACTATCTATACATGCTATATATCCCTGCCCCGTATCTTTCGTACTAACCAGGCTTTTTAACCGACGCTGAACTTTATGATCTAGAGTCGCCCTAGATCGTAACAAACAAGTTGATTTGTCTGAAGCTCCGTCTTATCCTGCACAAATCAGCGTCATCCATTGCACAGCTTTCACGAGTTCTTCTTTTAGCTATTCAGATCTTATATAAGTATTATTGTCGTTTTATATAAGTATTATTGTCACTATTATTTATTTATTTATTAAAATTTAACCACCTGTTTTAATATGATAATTTGAGTACGCTTTTAAAGGTTATTTTATCTTATTTATTCCGTAATTTTGTTTTATATAAGTATTATTGTCACTATTATTTATTTATTTATTACAATTTTATATAAGTATTATTGTCACTATTATTTATTTATTTATTACAATTTAACCACCTGTTTTAATATGATAATTTGAGTACGCTTTTAAAGGTTATTTTATCTTATTTATTCCGTAATTTTGTTTTATATAAGTATTATTGTCACTATTATTTATTTATTTATTACAATTTTATATAAGTATTATTGTCACTATTATTTATTTATTTATTACAATTTAACCACCTGTTTTAATATGATAATTTGAGTACGCTTTTAAAGGTTATTTTATCTTATTTATTCCGTAATTTTGTTTTACACCCTCGCCACTCGAGGACCCCCTTAGCTTCACAACGATACTGAGAATATCGTGATCTAGTCATGTCTCAAACGCTAAGAAAACATTGGAAATCCAATATAAGTCTGCTTAATGTCAATACACAGTCAATCAGCGCAAAGAAGCTTGAATTCCAGTACATGGTAGAGGACGCAAAACCTGACATCATAATTGCATGTGAAACTTGGCTCAAGCCCAATATCAACAGTAACGAATTCATGCCACCTGGGTATGACCCTCCTTTCAGGAATGACAGAGCGGATGGTTATGGAGGGGTCATGATTATCATCAAGACTAGACTTGTCGCAGAACGCATATCTATAATGTCACCGTGCGAGATGGTAGGAGTGAAAATTCAGACCGCACAGCCACACCCTCTTGTAGTACTTGGAGTTTACAGGCCAACAGACAACAACTCTGATTACACAAACTGTATGTGTGATGCCATATCAAGCATAGCCAGGAAATTCCCAAACAGCCCCCTGTGGATTGCAGGAGACACAAACCTCCCAGACGTCAATTGGCAAACAAACACCATATCGAAACATCAGTACACTAAACAGATAAATGAACTCTTCATTGACACATTTGCCATGCTGGGCTTATCACAGATGGTCACTTTCCCGACAAGACTTCACAACACCTTAGATGTCTTCCTAACAAATCGACCTTCCCTCGTCAACAGATGCGAGCCAATACCAGGGGTCAGCGATCATGACGCAGCAGTCTACGTAAACTCGGACATCGTGCCAAAAGACAAAGACCTGTCCAGAGGAAGATCCACATATGGAAGAAAGCAGACACTGAACTGATCAAGGAAGATCTAGCTGCTTTTGCTGAAGAGATGCAAACCGGATACAACCCGGAAACACCTGTGGAAACATTGTGGGCATTATTTACAGCCAAATGCCAAAGCGTATTGGCCAATCACGTTCCAACAAAACTGTCTTCCCAGCGCTACAATCAGCCCTGGGCCAACGGCAAGATAAGAAACCTGTCTAGAAAGAAAAAGAAATGCTACAAGAAGGCCCAGCGAACCAAGTCTGACCAGGACATAGCAAAATACCGGGCTACAAAGAAGCTTGTACAATCAGAGTGCCGCAAGGCGTATTACCAATACATTAACTCCATGATAGGAGAAAGCAACCAGAATGGGGGCAATCTGAAGAAGTTTTGGTCTTTCATCAAAAGCAAGAAAAGCGACAACAACGGAGTAGCCCCACTCAAGAAGAATGGCATTGTCGACAGCCAGACTAAAGCTGATATTCTTAACACCAAATTCTCATCGGTCTTCACGAAAGGAGGCAAGATTAACGTGCCGAACCTTGGAACTTGCAAATACAGTGTCTTGCCAGATATCACAGTATGTGAAACTGGCGTGAGAAAACTCCTCGAAGCAGTTAAACCCCATAAAGCCACTGGACCTGATGCGATTCCTGCCAGGCTCCTGAAAGACTATGCCGCTGAAATTGCACCAGTACTGACGCTCATCTACCAATCATCCCTTGATCAAGGCACCGTGCCGGTAGATTGGAAACATGCTTGGGTTATTCCAGTCTACAAGAAGGGAGATAGAGGTTCACCATCAAACTACAGACCTATCTCTCTAACGAGCATTTCCTGCAAAACTCTGGAGAACATCATACACAGCAACTTCATGGACCACCTGGAAAACCTCAACATACTAACTGACTATCAGCATGGCTTCCGCAAACATAGATCTTGCGAAACCCAGCTTATCCAAACAGTTGATGACCTAGCCAAGAGCCTCCATGGTGCCGGACAGATCGACGCTGTGCTGCTGGATTTCTCTAAAGCATTTGATAAAGTGTCTCATCCCCACCTGGCAGTCAAATTACGTCATAACGGCGTGCGAGGAAATACACTGGACTGGATCCAAAGCTTCCTGAGTAACCGTACCCAAGAAGTAGTCCTCGAAGGTAAAAGATCATTTATAGCTGCTGTCACCTCAGGCGTTCCACAGGGCACAGTCCTCGGCCCCATCCTCTTCCTGTGTTACATCAATGACCTCCCGGACCAAGTATCCTCTACCGCACGTCTATTTGCTGATGACTGCCTCCTGTACCGGAACATCAACGCAACAGCTGACGCAGATATATTACAAGATGACATCGACAGGTTGCAGAAATGGGAGGCAGACTGGTTGATGGAGTTTAACCCAGACAAGTGCGAGATTATCAGAATCACCAACAGAAGGAAGAAGAAAGTAGTCAGCTGCTACTCGATCCATGGGAAAGCTCTGAAGGAGGTCACTGGCGCCAAGTACCTTGGAGTAACCATCGACAGGAAGTTAACATGGAATGACCACATCGACAACATAACAAAGAAGGCCAACAACACCAGGGCTTTCTTACAGCGCAACATCAGCAGCTGCCCCCAAGCCATCAAATCGCGGTGTTACCGGACCTTTGTAAGGCCTATTGTGGAGTAAATAACTTAGTCAAAAAGAAGTATGGGAAATGACAACATTTCTTCAATATTTCTGAAAGCTTCTGTTAATGTCATTGTCAAACCCCTTACCAGTATAATTAATGAATCTCTACTTAGTGGAAAATTCTCTAAAAAATAGCTAAAGTTATTCCCGTCCACAAAAAAATATGATAATCATAATTTCAACAACTACAGAACAATATCTCTTCTGCAGTGCATATCTAATCTTTGAAAAATTAGTTTATACTCAATTATTCCACTATCTCACTCTTAATAAGCTCCTCCACCCAACTCAGTATGGTTTCAGAGCTGAATATTCTACTGAACTGGCAATATCTGAATTAGTTGACAGAATATACTTAAATCTTGACAAAAAAGGTTTACCGTTAGCAATATTTCTAGATCTGTCAAAGGCTTTTGACACAATCGATCATACAATCCTTTAAAAAAAAATCCCACAGGACAAAATACAACAATGTGAAAATTTAACAAAATCCCACAGGCTGTAATACAAAATTTATTTGTAGTTCTTCTCTAAGCATCCATTGTAGTTTTGCAGACATTAATTTTATCAGTGTGCATTTCTTGCATTTTTCTTCGGAAAATAGTAATAATAGGGTATGATGTGTTTACTTTGCGGTTGTAGCTCCTGCTCTAAGCTGACATTCTTAATTGGTCTGCCCTTTGCTTCGTGTGAGTTGGGAATAGGGAGAGATGCCACATAAACAGTCCTTGCCACCTGACCTGTCTCCAGTCCACCACAACACAAGGGGTGTAATTGGCTTGCTAACTCTGCAATGTTTCACTGAGCTGATATTTTCTGAAGCAATATCAGGCTACAGGTCTTTCCATGTTGTTTGAATACCGTCTTAGCCATTGTCTGACAATGTCTGTGCATTGTTTATTGCTTCCCGGCTGTTACCAACTTATTGAAAAGGCTAATCGCTAAGGCTACCCACCACTAGCACCATGGACCAGTACCCACCAGACAGTGAATACTGTGACTCAGAGTTGGCGTTGATTTAATCAAATTGATTAAATCATCGATTAAATCAATATGAAAAAATCAAGATATTGATTTTTTAAGATTTTTTTCGGATTATGTGATCACCGAGGCATGACTGAATGGGAAGAGGGCAGAGAGGCATACCTTTATCTGTATTGTCACCTGCAAAGGACCAACTGACTGCAGCTAATTGCATTGATTTAATCAGTTGATATGTGGCTTCACGGTGAAGCCACATATTTCTTGAGGGAAGGGACTGCCAATCCTACTGAGAAGCCAGGGAATAAGGGCAGCAAGGCATGACACAGGGCAGTCTGGTATCTAGGCTTAGTAAGTTAGTAGGCAGAACATTCTGATGGTCATTGCGATTGCACATTGTGGTTGACAAGTTTCGAGCTCGAAGTGCCCCATTCAAAGCTTACATGTTTGAGGACAGTTACTTGGTTGAAGTGAGTTCAGTGGAATGGTGGATGGCAATGGAAGGACGCTTTAATGAAGACTTCATTCAGTTAATTAAATGCTTGCTGTGCTCAGTTGCATCAAGCTCCGATGTGGAACGAGCGTTTTCAACATTTGGACTAGTACACAGTAAACTGCGTAACAGGCTTGGAGTAGCAAAAGCGGCCAAACTTGTGTTTATATACAGAGTTCTAAATGTGAACATTGCTTCGGACTCTGACAACTGATATGAAAATGAAGATGACAATAATTAGGCTAACAATAATGAATAATCACATGCACCACAAACTGATTGTCTGTGTTGTTGCGTGCTATTGCCAGTTGATTTAACTGTACATATTTTTTAATAAAGTTTAAATTTGTACATAACAACTTTGTTTTAATTCTTTAGAAAGGCTAGGAATTAAATGTTCCGCCCATTGGGTATATTATGATATTCCACATATTTATTTATTTTCAGAACTATATATTATTTCTTATAAGATTTGTCGAGAATGTTAAAAAATCAAATAAATCGATTTAATCGAAAAAATCCGATTTAATCGAAAAAATCCGATTTAATAGATTTTTTTCTAAAAAATCATGATTTTTTCAACCCTGCTGTGACTTAAATATAAATATATAAGCAGATGTTATAATTAGTCTTGATTTTCAACTTATGTGAGACTTAAATTATACTTTTATTGACAATTCATTCAGACAGTTTGTGATATGAAACGTAGTGTAATTGATTATAATTGAAATAAATTTTCAATTATACAAAATATAACAATTACATTTACAGCAAAATTTCTAAACCATAATCAGTTACAATTACACAATTGTGCTGTAATCAATTACAATTACATAATTGGACCCAGCCATGACTGCACCATACATAGTCATAGGGAGGCTTGTATGATAGCGATCTCTCAGGTCTTAGTGCAGGCCTCCCTGGATCATCAAAACTATGTAAAATATGTACAAACTGTTATTTGACTCTGTATGTATCATCTAAACAAATAAAACTTCACTTCACCTCCATCTCATTGTCTCTGATCAGATATGATTTCGATGAGGGGGCTGTCAATACTGAATGCAACATACTATGTTTTTGGGTGCGTTGAGATAGAGGGCAACTGAATTACATGCTGGTTCAACTCTGTACGGCAGCTTCAGGCTTGGTTGACTGTGTTAGACAGTAGAACAATATCGTCAGCAAAATCAGTATCACGAATGTAAATCCTGGTGCTGTGTCATCTTCACCTACCACCATTATTATCTACACTGGGACTAGTATAATGTTCACATGTATGCCATAGTATGCCAAGCATGGGTATTATGTTGAATGCACAAATGTACGGGACTTTATGTATATTAGTCAGGTTATATCTGTGAAATAATTGTAAAACTGTTGTGTTCTACTTCTAGTGATAGGTTAGTAATTGTGAAGCCATAATTTGGTAGTTGTTATTGTATTTCTTTTGTGTCAAATGTATTGCAGTATGAAACCATATCTGAGTATGTCTTAGAATATTAAAGCATAGTGTTTGTAATTATAGCATAAGCTATATCATATAAAATTGTTTATACATTAGTACAGCTTTCAAATATACAATAACTGAGGTTGTATTTGATGGTTGGGGCAACGTTGGCTGATGGTTGGCTGTTGACGTAGGCGCAACGTTGGCCCAACGAGCAAAGTAACGTTGCGCCAACAATAGTTGCTGCTGTTGGGCCAACGTTGCGCCAACGGTTGGCCGACTGTCACTGTGCTAGCTGGGATATTGTTCAACTTCTCTAAATGCAAATGCCTGCACATTGGATACAACAACCCGAACTAGGACTATTTTATGGGAGATAAACGTATAGAATCGATAGATATGGAGAAAGACCCAGGAGTACACATTCATAAATCACTTAAAGCAAAGGTGCAAGTAAACTACGTAATCAAGAAAGCAAATAGAATACTAGCGACAATTCGTAGGGCCTACACAGACAAAAGCATGAAAAAACAAACATCAAAAACTTATACATCACCTTGGTCCGAACCATCATCGAAATCTGCAACCCACATCTTCAGTTTGCAGAGGAGGGCCACTAAGATGATCACTGGAATCTCTAAGCCAGGGGTCGGCAACCTGCGGCCCGCGGGCCAACTGCGGCCCGAGTAGCTATTTCATGCGGCCCGCGGACTCACAACGATATTGTGCAAAAAGCGGCCCGCCCCTGACACACTGGTATACAAAATAACATGTCCACGTGATGAACATAATAATATACCAAATATGTATTTTTACTTCCTTTAATATTTAATGAATTCACTTTTGCGTATGCAGACATGAAAGTATGCAGCGCGGCCCTCCTAAGGAACACACCATTAAACAACTTTAGCTTGTATTTAATGTGTTCACATTGTGGACAGATCTGTGCGTTGCCCATTGGAAAACTATTTTCAGTAAATAAACAACCTAACTAAGTTGCATTTCAAAAATAGTAAATATCCCAAAAAGCCATCCTTGGGGCAAGACGGTCCTCTACCTGGGGTAACACGGTCTATAACCCCCTCCCTGTGGTTTTTACTTATACAGTCGCGCCTCGTTATTACGCGGATTCGGATATAACGCGGTCAGTCGTGGACCCCGAATTTGGGCCTGCTTAAACCTACTTAGAATTACTTTGACAATTCTCAAGAAACATTAGGGGAAAACAATGTCAGTGAATGAGTATCAACGTGTTGTTTGTTTTGCGCTGTTGCCGACATCAATCGCTGTCGCTCGCTTCGCTTCGCTTCGATGGTTTGTAAATTGCAATCGAGATTCACAAATACGCCTCGCGTAAGGATCAGATAAACAGTTTTAAATGCATTTAGTATGCAATGCCAACATAACACTTGGATGAAATGATATGCTTCGTTTACATCGTAAATTTAAACGTTTAAACGCGACGCGAAACCAACATGTCAAATTCCTAACCCAAGGGCAAGGCTCTACCGATGCGCGAAAATACGAATTCGTCATCCGCACATGAAGTGGTGAATCGATGTTAAGTGGTGCGTAATAAATTTATGCTTCGGTCGAGATCAGTTGAAAGACGAAGTGAAACAATTATTAATTCTACCTATTGTCGTTTCTGTTTTTTTATCAGCTTACATACTACGTTTGTCAAATCATAATTTATACCTTTTCGGCTGTTCAGGTCCACGTTATTATTTTCGATTCGTAGGCCTATTGGTCCAGTACATCATCATCGTAGTAGAGCTAATCCATAACGATTTACGTACATGTGTTTTATTCAGTTCAAGAGTCAAGAGTGTGTGACATTTCAAAATAATACACGTTGATGCTAGTATACTTAATAAGTTCCATAAACTGCATATTTGCGTGTAAGACAGTGCAGTAAGCAAACGGGGCTTCGACAGCGTTCTTGGGCCTGGTGCAGCGGGCAGCGGGCAGCGATCGCTGTTGTTTAGTAGGTCCCTGGTGGCGGATATGAGAACACCTAACGCGCCTCGCGTACAGCGCGGTCCGAAGTCGTGGACCCCGACTACCGCGTTATGACAAGGCTCGACTGTATGAACGAATTATTGCCTGAAATTAAAATGTATATTATATACAAATGGTATGATAGTAATATATCAGGCCATTAAGGTTTTTAAATTTAAATGGGAGTTAACATATAATACATACCTTGCAATCCAAACATAATCTAATATTGGTTTAGTGATATTCCATCATAATTACAGCCTACGGGCTAGCAGAACGTAAATTATACAATGTTCGTATTATATTCAATGTATTAAACATAACTGGTCATGTGTAATACATTTGACAAAGTGTGACGATGTGCGTGTGGGATAAGACATAGGGACCATCTTGCCCCATATGCATGGGGACTGTCTTGCCCCAGAGACGTGTGTCTTAATAAGATGTATACCAAGCACAACATACTATTCCACATTTTGTATTGTTTGATCTGTCGACTGATTAATAATATTATCATGTCACCAATTACGTCCATGATTCATGATTCACACCGTTGTATGGTGAGTTTCACCATTTTACTATTGGCAAAATATTAGATCAATGCATATAAAAGTTTAAAAACACACTGATTTAATTACGTCTGTCTCGTGTTGCTGAACTTTCGGGCGGGTATCAGATAGAATTAGCTTAATTTTGCACCAGATTTGGAACGTTCAGAGTTATATTTTTTTAGTACGTGGTGGGGGCCGTCTTATCTCCCGGGACCGTGTTGCCCCAGGTTACCCTACTACCTTATTTGTGTTTGAGTGATAATGTGTTGTTTTAACTAACGTTCGTCGCCTGCCAGCGAAATGGCGAACGGAGTTGTACGATGATGGAAAAGGTTCAAGACTAAGGAGGTGCCAATTAAGCAAAGCTCTTCAGGGCACACTCCATCATCCAACGGGAAAGCCCGTGTGGCAAGACGATGAAAATGCAGAACGTAATAAGGGTCGCCGTGAAGACTAAACTGTGTTCGCTCTCGCTGTCTAAACTATCGGCAGTTCCAGCGCTTTGTGACCGAGATGAATGCGCGATATGAAGAACTCCTGTAGTACACCGAAGTAAGCTGAGGCGCGCAGGAACAAGTCTGCAGCCAGATGTGGGCCACTTGGTGGCGCAGCAACATCACCAGCAACATGCGTCAGTGTCACACGGGGCAACATGGCACCAGCGGCATGCCAAGAACACGTAACCTGAATAATGTGTTTTTGAATAATCCAACTGTTGTTCAAAATCAGACGTTGATGTTTGACGATAATAATAACTCATTCGTGGACGTGCTATTTACAACAGTGGTCAATACAACTGCTAGACACAAGGTATATAATTGCATTGTGCCAATTACCACGAGTGTGCGTGCGTGCGTGCGTGCGTGCGTGCGTGCGTGCGTGCGTGCGTGCGTGCGTGCGTGCGTGCGTGCGTGCGTGCGTGCGTGCGTGGCCCGCTAACCTATTCAAAGTCACTTATTTGGCCCTCCATTCAAAAAGGTCGCCGACCCCTGCTCTAAGCTATATTGATATATAGTGCGTGACCCCATTTCCGACTCGTTTATGAATCGTCTGCGTCGACGGCCACCTACCGCATTAGGCTCAGGGGCTATTTTGGGCCCTAGGCACCGGCTGCGTAACCGAATCACAAGCGGCTATTTTTAGATCGTCTCGTTGCGGACTCGTCAACACTACAACAACAACATCGTAGTAAATCTGACATTGGGAGTTTCAGCGTCGCCAGGCACCGACAGCAGTATCGTGCACAGGCCACCGACAGCAGTATCGTGCACAGACCACTGACCGCAATACCGTGCAACATGACTGTGTTCGCAGCCTGGGTTGACTACGTCGACACGTCGACCCTGCTGATATTCCTAGTCGTCTTCCTCTGCGGGCTCTGGCTACTGAGTACAGCCGGCGGTCCGGCCAACTGGCCGCCAGGTCCCAAGTCGTGGCCGGTCATCGGCAACGCTGACGTATTCTGGAACAACAAACAACTGTACCTGACGTTGACCGAACTAGCGAAGACATACGGCGAGATTTTTCACTTGCGTACTGGACCCAGAGGACACTTGGTCGTGTTGACGGGACAGGATGTGATCCGTGAGGCGTTTGTCGATAAGGCAGAGTACTTCTCAAACAGACCTTCTTCTATCCCGCTAATGAAGTACTTGTCCCACGGTAAAGGTAGGGCCTGCCACATTGTGAATTCAATTCCTTCATTATTATGATAAACTCGTGCGTTCGTGCGTGCGTGCGTGCGTTCGTGCGTGCGTGTGCTGTCGGGTTGCGGACACCATGATGTTCAAACTGACATAACTTTATTCTCTATAAAACATACAGCAGCGACCGTGAAATAGAATTGAACAGTAAAGGCATATATAGTTGTACGAGCAATAGACCCACTACCCAGTGGCGTACTTAAGTCATTAGGACATAGATACATAGGAGCAGTAACAGTAGCAGAATCAACAGACCCACTATCCAGTGCCGTACTTAAGTCATTAGGACATAGATATATAGGAGCAGTGACAGTAGCGGAACCTATAGACCCACTACCCAGTGGCGTACTTAAGTCATTAGGACATAGATATATAGGAGCAGTGACAGTAGCGGAATCAATAGACCCACTACCCAGTGGCGTACTTAAGTCATTAGGACATAGATACATAGGAGCAGTGACAGTATGGGAATCTATAGACCCACTACCCAGTGGCGTACTTAAGTCATCAGGACAAAGATATATAGGAGCAGTGACAGTAGCGGAATCAATAGACCCACTACCCAGTTGTCTACTTAAGTCATTAGGACATAGATACATAGGAGCAGTAAAAGTAGCAGAATCAATAGACCCACTATCCAGTGGTCTACTTAAGTCATTAGGACATAGATACATAGGAGCAGTAACAGTAGCAGAATCAATAGACCCACTATCCAGTGGTCTACTTAAGTCATTAGGACATAGATACATAGGAGTAGTAGCAGTAGCAGAATCTATAGACCCACTACACAGTGGCGTACTTAAGTTATTAAAGTCATTAGGACATAGGTATATAGGAGCAGTGACAGTACCGGAATCAATAGACCCACTATCCGGTAGCGTACTTAAGTCATTAGGACATAGATACATAGGAGCAGTAAAAGTAGCTGAATCAATAGACCCACTATCCAGTGGTCTACTTAAGTCATTAGGACATAGATACATATGTGACCCTGTGACTTTTATGTATATGGCATTAGGCCCAGGCTTTTACATTTATCCTCCATTATAACGGTATGCAGTGAATACACGCTGACAGCGATAACCCTTTGTAGCATCACTGGTATAATCTGGCTTATAGGGCGCTGCATTGACATTTCCCAATTTACGGTAATAACTGTGCGCAAGAACGGATGCGCAAATGGGAAGGCGGGTTATCATATTTTCCCGCGCAACGGGTGTTTTTCTGTCTGGGTCAGAAATCACATCTGACTGACACGTAAGTGAAACATGCACGCTTGGGGCGGAGCATTGTGCTTGTATGACACTCTGACATTGTGTTTGTATGACACTCTGTCATTGTGGTTATTTGTTCGGATTTGTAGCTATTTGGTGATAGCGTATTCATTACAATATTTACTGTTGACGGCGAGATGTCCTAAATGTCCTAGACCTAGTTAAGTTAGGCACCGTCAACGACAATGGCATGTTAGCGTTTGTATATCGTCCTAGCGGTTAGATTAATGAATGTATAATGTGTTAGCAAGAATGAGTTGCGGAATGCAAAATAGAATTAGTACTACGGTGACAGTGTATCGTGCGGTGGCATTAGGTTTCAATGAGTAAGGTCAGTAGTAGTATTGTCGGCAGTATCGGTACCCCGATGTGGAATGGTGTTCCCCTGTTGTCATTAGACGGCAGCACTAGTCATGTTACATTGTTCAAGCGTTACTGTTGTGTACTGAATGTCCTGCAATGGGTTACATTCGGGTGTTACATTTATTTGTGAAAGTTATGTTGTATGGTCGGTACACTATTATAAGTAGACACATAGGCGTCGTGTTTAGTATTATTGTATTAGGTTGCTATAACATGACTTCAACTGAACGGCTGGACCATGCTTTCTTATTCAACCACTTTATTGTTATTATGTGGAATATGATGCTACGTTGGCGCTAATAAACTGTCCAACGTTTGGCCGGAATCTTAGATGCTATTTACATAGTAATCCATGTTACTAATGTGCATTGGCTGTGTGCAGGCTACTGTTTGTTATGATATTAGGACGTGAACTGTGGGGCCGGCATGATAATAATCTGTGTTCTATCCATGACAGCTATCATATTTCTGAGTAGCAGTCGCCGTTTCCGCCGTGGTTTCCGTTTCGGACATATATCATCTTGGTTAAGTTAAACAGTTCTTCACAGAAATTAAGTACGTTTTAGTTAGTCTGCCATATAACGTTATGTCTCGGTTAATTGTTCTTCCGTGCGAATAAACCTTATATATATATATTCTGTTTGCCTTAGTGTAATTCGATTGGTTTGGGGACCCGCGGAGCGCTGCAGGTCACATTTTGGTGTCAGAAGTGGGATAAGGCATTAAGACTAATACTTTTAATTCTGTCTTCTATCGTGGATTTCTTACTTTTCGGTTTTTATCTCTGTCTTTCAAAATTCCTATTCTATAACGGCGACTGTGAAAAGACTGGAAATGGAGGACTTGCGCCACGAACTAGAAGCCCTACGGAGTCGATGGGAAGACGACCACCAGGAGCTGCAAAGGCTGCGGACGGCACCGGCAGCACCGACTTTCGTGGTGCAGCGCGAGAGGAAGCCGCGTCGTTTCAGCGGAACAGCGGAACCACTTCTGGCTGACTGGGTGGAGGAGGCCCGCTCGTGCATTAGTGCGCAGAATCTGAGCGGGGAGGCGGCGGCCAACTTCATTTTCAGCTATTTAGATGGCGCTGCCAGAGTTGAGATCCGCGGTCAGCCAAGTGAGGTGCGAGAGGATGCGGAGAAGATATTAGTCGCCCTCGAGGAGGTGTACGGCGACAAAGAGAATGCGAATCAACTGTTGCGTCGATTCTTTTATCGCAGACAGTTGCCCGGTGAGCCGATCACGTCCTATTCCCACGGTCTTATCGACATCGCCGACCGCATCCATCGGCTGGCTCCGAAGAGTGTAGCAGAACGTGACACGATGCTCCGGGATCATTTCGTCGAGAACGTGCGAGATGTCCACCTCCGCTGGGAACTGAAACGGCGCATCGAAGCGAATGGGGCCATAGATTTTCTGTCACTGAGGAAGGTAGCGATGCAGTGGGCGGACGAGGTGGAAAGTGCAACACCACAGAAGGTGAAGGCGAATGTGAGCGAGACGCGCGCCAAACAAACTGTGGCAGGGGACGAGATCGCCAAACTGTGGGCGGAGCTGGCAAGCCAGCGACAATGTTTGAAGGACGGTCTAGCGGGGAACGAGAAAAGGTTGACAGAAGTGCTGGCACAGCAGAGGCAACTGTCAACGACGATGCAGGCTGCAGCGGCTGTGCCTCACCCATCGAGTTTGCCTGCCGCGTCCTACGACCAGATCGTAGGTAGGACCCCAGTGGCCAAAGTGACTTTGGCCGGACAGCCTGTTGACTGTCTGCTGGACACCGGCAGTCAAGTTTCATTTGTAACGGAGGCTTTTTATAAAGCGGTATTGCAGCCTCAAGGACATCTGTTACGCTCAGCATGTAACTGGTTGACCATACGGGCAGCAGATGGTTTAGAAATACCATATGTCGGGTATTTTGAGACCACGGTATGCATCGCAGGCGTGTCCGTGGACGATCGAGCGATCCTTGTTGTGCGCGACTCTGGACAGCAATTTCCTGGGTTGCTCGGCATGAACGTCTTGTCACACGTTCCCGAGTTTGCTGCATGTTTGCAGGAGGTAGCTACCACTGACACCTTCAGATTCGCGCGTGCGGCCAGCAGGCAGGCTATTCGCATTCCTGCCAGATCGAGTGTATATGTACACGCGGTTGGAGGCCGAAAGGGACAGACCGCTCTAATCGAGCCGCTCACCGCCGGGTGTGGACCCCTTCTCACCACTAGTGCTGCAGTATGCGATCGCACATTCATTGTGGCCATGGTTAATCCAACCGAGAACGACTTTTGGTTGAGGCCACGAACGAGATTGGGAATCTTGAAACCGGCAGATGTCCTCCCACATGGTGCAGTTCGAATTAATGTGAGCATGAACGAGATCGTCGTCGGTGTGACACCACAACGGTCACCCTCGATTGATTCGGACGCTGATAGTGTCGAAAAGCTCATAGATCTGTCGCAGTTCGCAGGCACAGACGACGAGCTACGGGAAGTTAGAGCTTTGTTTAACCGACACCGTGCCGTGTTTGCGAAGTCGGACGACGATCTCGGATGCACCAGTGCCGTGCAACACAGAATCAGAACCACCGACGACGTCCCTGTCAACATGCCCTATAGACGCATCCCGCCAACACAGTTGGGGGAAGTCAAAGACCATCTGCAGAAATTGGTGCGGACGGTTGCCATTGTGGAAAGCAAAAGTGACTTTGCCAGTGCTGTTGTACTCGTGAGGAAGCGATCTGGAGCCTTGCGCATGTGTTGTGATTTCCGTGCTCTGAATGCAAAAACCGTGAAGGATGCTTATCCACTGCCACGGATTGACGAGTCAATGGATGCTCTGGCAGGTGCTCGATGGTTCAGCACACTGGACTTGCAGTCGGCGTACACGCAGGTACCAATGCACCCCGACGACCAACACAAGACTGCCTTCAGTACGCCATTTGGTTTGTACGAACACCGTCGAATGGCATTTGGCCTCTGCAATGCACCCGCGACCTTCCAGCGCCTAATGCAGACAGTGTTCCGCGAGGAAATGTTTAGCATTCTGCTGTGCTACTTAGACGACGTCCTCGTGTTTTCTACAACTGTCGCCGAACAGATTCAACGACTGGACACCGTGTTCACGCGTCTGGCCGAATACGGGCTGAAACTCGAACTAAAGAAATGCGCTTTCTTTCAGCCTGAAGTGCAGTATCTTGGGCACCGCGTGTCGGCCGCAGGGATCGCGACTGATCCTGAGAAAGTTGCAGCTGTGGAACGTTGGCCGAGGCCAGATACCTTGAAACAACTCCGATCCTTCATGGGGTTTGCCTCTTACTACCGCCGCTACGTCCCCCGATTTACCGCGATCGCGTGCCCGCTGAATGCGCTAATAACCACGTGCTGCCGTGATATCAAAGGCAAACCACGATCGAGCGCTTCTTTCCAACTGGCAGGCCGATGGAGTGAGGAATGTGATGCAGCATTCTCTGCGATAAAGAGAAAGTTGACGAGTGCTCCAGTCCTCGGATTCGCTGATTACAGCAAGCCGTTCATTGTGGAAACTGACGCTGAGTCAGGTTCAAGATGGAAAGACGCGAATCATAGCGTGTGCGAGCCGTGGCCTCCGCAAGTCGGAAAAGAACAAAAGCAACTACTCTTCCAAAAAGCTAGAACTACTAGCTTTGAAATGGGCCGTATGTGACAAATTCCGCGATTATCTGTTGGGTGGCGAATTCATTCTGTACACCGATAATAACCCTTTGACCTACCTGATGAAATCGACAAAGTTACCGGCAGTTGAGCAGAGATGGGCTGCCGCGTTGGCCCCGTTCAACTTCGAGATCAAGTATCGTTCGGCCAAGCACAATGCAAACGCGGATGCGTTGTCACGTCTAACACCCCCCGGGAAGGTCCCGTCCGATATCGACAGTTGCTTTGAGGAGTTGACCCGAACGACAAAGCTGCCGGCAGCATTACGTGTCAATGTTGTGGAGGCAAATGAGGGTGCTCAAGAGATCGTGGACGAATCTATCGGGACGCTACCATCGATTTCACCATCCGATATGCGTGAGCTACAACAGAATGATGACGTTCTGAAACGTGTAATCTGGTACCGCAATCTCGGGCGACATCCAGATGCTTCGGAGCGACCAGATGAGTCAAAGGCGACGTTGGCTCTTATGGCGATGGGACACCGGCTCATCGAACGCGATGGTGTGTTGTACCGACATATTACCACCCCGGCCGGCATCCAGCGCGAACAGCTACTTTTGCCATCTTGTTTGCAGGATACGACACTGCGTGGCCTGCATGACGAAGCAGGACACCAGGGAGTTGAGCAAACCGAAGCCCTTGTCCGAAAACGCTGCTATTGGGTTGGCATCCGTGAAGATGTCAAGAGATGGGTGGAGAGGTGTGAACGATGTGCTGTCTCCAAGATGCCCCACGTCAAAACGAGGACTCCCCTGGGACGCTTGTCGGCAACGCGGCCCCTTGAAGTGTTGGCCATCGACTTCACTGTGCTGGAACCATCATCGGATGGGCGAGAGAACGTCCTCGTCATCACCGACGTATTCACCAGGTATACTGTGGCGGTGGCGACACGTAACCAGCGAGCAGACACGGTGGCACGCATTCTAGTACACGAGTGGTTCCTCGTTTTCGGTGTGCCATTGCGTATACACAGCGATCTCGGAAGGAACTTTGAGTCGGCGGTTATACGCTCGTTGTGCTCGCTGTACGACGTCAAGAAATCGCACACTACTCCGTACCATCCCGCTGGCAATGGCCAAGTGGAGCGAATTAATCGGACGATGCACAGTCTGCTGCGAGCCCTTCCAGCCGAGAAGAAGAGAAAGTGGGCAGACCATTTGAAGGAGGTCGTACATGCCTACAACATCACTCCTCATGGCAGCACTGGCCACTCGCCGCATTACCTGATGTTCGCGCGAGACAGCAGATTGCCGATCGACGTGCTGCTGGGCGCAGATGAATCGTCGGGTGACGGATGGGTGCAACAGCATCAGCGTCGGCTGCGCGACGCTTATCAGAAAGCAGCAACACAGTTGGACAACCATGCAGACCAAAGAAAGGCGCGTCATGATCGCCACGCCCGCGATCTTCCACTCGCCGCTGGGGAGCGCGTTTATCTGCGCAACCACGGCATTCGGGGAAGGAGCAAAATCCAAGACGCCTGGCAGACAAGACCCTACCGTGTTATGATGCGTCAGGGAATGAACGACGTGTATGTGATCGAACCTACCGACGGATTCGGTGCGCAGCGCACAGTGAATCGAGCTTCCCTACGGTTGTGCGTTCCAGGAAATGGCCCAAAAGCGGCACCACCTGTACGACGTCGTCGACTGCCATGCCTGCCCAGTGTGGCGTGTGTGTGTAGCAGTGACACGTCGGATACATCGAGTGCGCCATTGTTGTGGACTGTGCGGAATCCGGTCCGCTACGTGTCACCTTCATCATCTGGTCCTGAATCGAGCTCCACGAGTAGTGCAGAGGAAGACGTTCGTCCGTTGTTACGGCGTACGTGCCGTAGTCGAGGGGGCACGCATTCGAACCCGGGCAATTGGCCCCGCTCTGTAAACCATTAGGGTTTGAGCATCTTAGCTTTTAGTTTTAGAGCTATGCTGCTCATAAGTTGGGGAGAGTGTGACCCTGTGACTTTTATGTATCTGGCATTAGGCCCAGGCTTTTACATTTACACTCCATTATAACGGTATGCAGTGAATACACGCTGACAGCGATAACCCTTTGTAGCATCACTGGTATAATCTGGCTTATAGGGCGCTGCATTGACATTTCCCAATTTACGGTAATAACTGTGCGCAAGAACGGATGCGCAAATGGGAAGGCGGGTTATCATATTTTCCCGCGCAACGGGTGTTTTTCTGTCTGGGTCAGAAATCACATCTGACTGACACGTAAGTGAAACATGCATGCTTGGGGCGGAGCATTGTGCTTGTATGACACTCTGACATTGTGTTTGTATGACACTCTGTCATTGTGGTTATTTGTTCGGATTTGTAGCTATTTGGTGATAGCGTATTCATTACAATATTTACTGTTGACGGCGAGATGTCCTAAATGTCCTAGACCTAGTTAAGTTAGGCACCGTCAACGACAATGGCATGTTAGCGTTCGTATATCGTCCTAGCGGTTAGATTAATGAATGTATAATGTGTTAGCAAGAATGAGTTGCGGAATGCAAAATAGAATTAGTACTACGGTGACAGTGTATCGTGCGGTGGCATTAGGTTTCAATGAGTAAGGTCAGTAGTAGTATTGTCGGCAGTATCGGTACCCCGATGTGGAATGGTGTTCCTCTGTTGTCATTAGACGGCAGCACTAGTCATGTTACATTGTTCAAGCGTTACTGTTGTGTACTGAATGTCCTGCAATGGGTTACATTCGGGTGTTACATTTATTTGTGAAAGTTATGTTGTATGGTCGGTACACTATTATAAGTAGACACATAGGCGTCGTGATCAGTATTATTGTATTAGGTTGCTATAACATGACTTCAACTGAACGGCTGGGCCATGCTTTCTTATTCAACCACTTTATTGTTATTATGTGGAACATGATGCTACGTTGGCGCTAATAAACTGTCCAACGTTTGGCCGGAATCTTAGATGCTATTTACATAGTAATCCATGTTACTAATGTGCATTGGCTGTGTGCAGGCTACTGTTTGTTAGGATATTAGGACGTGAACTGTGGGGCCGGCATGATAATAATCTGTGTTCTATCCATGACAGCTATCATAGTTCTGAGTAGCAGTCGCCGTTTCCGCCGTGGTTTCCGTTTCGGACATATATCATCTTGGTTAAGTTAAACAGTTTTTCACAAAAATTAAGTACGTTTTAGTTAGTCTGCCATATAACGTTATGTCTCGGTTAATTGTTCTTCCGTGCGAATAAACCTTATATATATATACATATTCTGTTTGCCTTAGTGTAATTCGATTGGTTTGGGGACCCGCGGAGCGCTGCAGGTCACACATAGGAGCAGTAACAGTAGCAGAATCAATAGACCCTCTATCCAGTGGTCTACTTAAGTCATTAGGACATAGATACATAGGAGCAGTAACCGTAGCAGAATCAATAGACCCACTATCCAGTGGTCTACTTAAGTCATTAGGACACAGATACCTAGGAGCAGTAACAGTAGCATAATCAATAGACCCACTATCCAGTGGTCTACTTAAGTCATTAGTACATAGATACATAGGAGCAGTAACAGTAGCAGAATCAATAGACCCACTATCCAGTGGTCTACTTAAGTCATTAGGGCATAGATACATAGGAACAGTAACAGTAGCGGAATCAATAGACCCACTATCCAGTGGTCTACTTGAGTCATTAGGACATAGATACATAGGAGCAGTAACAGTAGCAGAATCAATAGACCCACTACCCGGTGGCGTACTTAAGTCATTAGGACATAGATACATAGGAGCAGTAACAGTATCAGAATCAATAGACCCACTACCCAGTGGTCTACTTGAGTCATTAGGACATAGATACATAGGAGCAGTAACAGTAGCAGAATCAATAGACCCACTATCCAGTGGTCTACTTAAGTAATTAGGACATATATACATAGGAGCAGTAACAGTAGCAGAATCAATAGACCCACTACCCGGTGGCGTACTTAAGTCATTGGGACATAGATACATAGGAGCAGTAACAGTAGCAGAATCAATAGACCCACTATCCAGTGGCGTACTTAAGTTATTAGGACATAGATACATAGGAGCAGTAACAGTAGCAGAATCAATAGACCCACTACCCAGTGGTCTACTTGAGTCATTAGGACATAGATACATAGGAGCAGTAACAGTAGCAGAATCAATAGACCCACTACCCAGTGGTCTACTTGAGTCATTAGGACATAGATACATAGGAGCAGTAACAGTAGCAGAATCAATAGACCCACTACCCGGTGGCGTACTTAAGTCATTAGGACATAGATACATAGGAGCAGTAACAGTAGCAGAATCAATAGACCCACTATCCAGTGGCGTACTTAAGTTATTAGGACATAGATACATAGGAGCAGTAACAGTAACGGAATCAATAGACCCACAATCCAGTGGTCTACTTAAGTCATTAGGACATAGATACATAGGAGCACTAACAGTAGCAGAATCAATAGCACCGTCAAAACAACATTTAACAAGATTTAACAATATTGCCATCTCGAACAACAAGTTCCAGATGGCAAGTGGACAAGGAAGCCATTGGCTTATAAAACAACCATACAACCAATATATTTCATGATGGGTGGAACTACTTATTTGCCAATAGAAATAGAAGCTTATAAACCTCAATTTAACAAGATTGCCATCCAAGGCAAACAAAAACCAAGATATTTCTCACAATCATCCCAAGAATTTGAAACTCTGAAGCTTTCATATCCGCACTTATTGTTACTCCTACGTACTTTTATTTTATGGCATTACATAGAACAGTATCAACCCACTTTATATTTTACATTCAAGTTCCGCATCTAGTGTGTTAGAACCTTCATTTTGACGGCCTGGATACACAACAAACTGTTCCCAATTGTAGGAATCATTATGCAAGATGGCGAGGACTGGAAGACACTGCGGCGATTTACCCTGAGGGCTTTGAAAGACTTCGGCGTCGGCAAATCTTCGTTGGAGGAGAAAATCAAAGATGAAGTCGAAGTTGTGCTCGATGAATTGGACAAGACAAAAGGAGCGCCTTTCAATCCACACAAACTGATTAACAAAGCCGTCTCCAACGTTATATGTTCTCTCATATTTGGTCAAAGGTCAGTGGGTGTTGTTGTTATTACCACATATACTGGGGATATTTTCTCAATCCTTTCGTTTGCTTTATTCCACAAGACTTGTCTCCAGACTTAGAATTTCCAAAGATCAAAAATGGTACAATTTCCATGAGAAAGTTATATTTCTGGGGGCAAGTCACAAGATCGAAAAGTCCATGACAAAAAGAGTAACATTTCCATAAAAGGCTGAAAATAATGTCCCGAAATTGTACTTTCAATCGCAAACTATACAATGTTCAGTCTTCGTCTATTCTATGGATAGAGCAGCGTGGCTACAGTTGTGTCGTTAGGTTGTCGATCCACTCGATTGCTTTAGGAGAAGCTGAATGGATCTTGGCTATTCCTCCATTAAATGCGAACATGCGGCAGTGGTTGACGATGTGGTCAACGGTTTGCTGGTTACGGTCGCATTGACATCTTGCAGTGTCTTTGATACGTCATTTGTGCAGCAGTTGTCCGCATAGTCCAACTGCAGTTCTGTTGCGGTTGATTGTGGTCCACAGGCATCGAGGAAAATCAAATCCGGGAATTTCGGTCGTAGGGTCCGAGATTCTTCTGTCTGATGTCAGTTTACCCCTCTCTCTTCTCAAACTCTTTCTCTATGATGCTCGTTTCAAGGAGGGATTCTGCTTCGGTCCAGACAGTCCGTCCCGAAGTGCAGCGCCTCGTACGTAGTTCTGGGTTGAGGCCGTTCTATTCTGGGAGGTTCCGTTTGTGTTTGACCTCAAGGCTGCAGAGAGATGTGGGCGAACACCGGCAGCCAGCAGGGAGGTGTTGACTTCAGCACTCTAGGCTGGTGTGGGCGAGCACCGGCAGGCAGTGGGGAGGTGTTGACTTCAGCACTCTAGGCTGGTGTGGGCGAGCACCGGCAGGCAGTGGGGAGGTGTTGACTTCAGCACACTAGGCTGGTGTGGGCGAACACCGGCAGCCAGCAGGGAGGTGTTGACATCAACACACTAGGCTAGTGTGGGCGAGCACCGGCAGCCAGCAGGGAGGTGTTGACTTCAGCACACCTTATGTGGTGCGCATCGCGATATTAGGCTGGGGGTCAACAAGGCTGTTGTGCAGGCGTGTTAACAAATGCATGTCAAAGCATTTGAATGCAAATGTAAATGTTTCACTTGATTCAAATGCAAATGCCATGTTCCAGGAACGCATTCAAAGGCAAATGCAAATGTTTTGGGGTCGCATTCAAATGCAAATGTTTTGGTTACACATTTACAAATGCATTTGAATTAATTTCAAATGCTTTGGCTTTATATTAACATTAACAAACACATTATTAGTTTATTCAGTAAATACAGTAATATATTACTGTAACCTTCCAGTCCCAAAACATACCAGTCCCAATACATGAACATTTATGTAGAGTCATACACTGAGTCACACAGTTCCAGGCCTGCAGAGTTGGTGGAAATGGGAGGGAGGAATATACAATTGACAGTTTACTGGGAACTACTACGAACTGTCATCTTTATTAAGAAACCTATTGGGATGGGTGCTCCTGCAGTCATTAGTATACAAGATGTACAACAGGGGAGACAAGACACATCCTTGGGGTGTACCAGTGGACACAACCTTCACACTAAACATGGTGTTATTCACACGAACCCGTTGGGGTCTTCCCACCAAAAAATTAAGCACCCATAGGGCCAAGTCAAACTCAACTTTAAACTCAGAAATAATTTTTTTAAACGCAGGTGAGGATGCAGATTATTAAAAACATGACAATGTACAAGGATTAGCAAAGTAGCGACTGGACCCTCCACTCCTCTCCCAGGCCCATACGCACATTGTAGGGGGTCTAGAAGATGGACTGTACGGTTCATGATCATGGTTTTGACAATTTTTTTTAAACATTTCATTACGTGCGATGTCAACGCTACTGGACGAAAATCATTTGGGCTGGCAGGGCGAGGTTTTTTGGGGACAGGAATGACAGTTGACGTTTTCCACAAGGTAGGGATTTTCTGTAAGCTGAGAGACACACCCGGAAGATGAAGTGGAAGATACCAGACATCTGAGTGGCACAATTCTTCAAAACCTGACCGGAAATGCCATCAGGACCGGGAGTTTTCTTCACACGTGTACACTGGAATACTCTCAACACATCTTCTTCTTCAATTACTAATTCATCATCTGTCTTTGTTAATCTCCTAACATCGTCAATGACAGATCGAAAATCGTGTGTGTCTCGAAACGATAATAGAAAGAATTCGTGTCCTCTGCAAAGACTCCGTCATCTCTACCCCCCCCCAACGGTGATAACCAATTGGAATTTTTTATTTTGCTTCATGTCACTCATCGTCTTAATGCCTTCCCAAACTGTTCTCATATCACCTGTTTTAAACTTCAGTTCTATTTTGTTTTTATAACTCTCCCTTGCTTTCCTAATTTCTGATCTGACAGTCCTTTGAACTTCCCTTCGCTCAGCTAAATCTGCCTGAAAGTAAGCCCTTTTCTTCTCATTGAATACCTTTCTTAGTTGTTTTGAAACCCAGGGTTTGTTGTTTGGGTACACTTTGCACTTCTGCACGGGTACAACAGTGTCAACGCAGAAAGAAACATAACTGGTCACAACATCGTTAAGTTAAACCAGGCTGTCACAGAAATCCCGAAAAACATCCCAGTTAGTACAATCAAAACAACCCTGCAGTCTATCTATACTGTCTTCATTCCACACCTTGACTTGTCGTCCAATACATTTGTCACGTTTCATATGGCATCTATAAATAGGAACCAGGTGAACAGTGTTGTTATCGGCGTCGCCGATCGGTGGCTCAGCTATGGACTTATACGCATTAGGCACCGAACCGTAGCACAGGTCAGTAGTCCGGTTCATGCGGGTTGGGCACGTGATGTACAGGTGGTAGGTAGGCAGACTTTGTTTAAAGCTGCACTGATTGAAATCACCCAGTATGAACCACGCATCGGTAGACAAAGCGTCAAGTTTCTGTGTCACATCACAAATATGCCGGGCGGTTCGGTCCACGTTGGCTCTGGGCTGTATGTTAACAACAGTCACAAACAACTGAGGACATTCGCGAGGTGGATACAGTGGCCGTAGTGAAACAGTCTACATTTCAATGTGGCGGGTGCAGAGCCGATCACGCACAATCACATTTTTACGTTAACGTTCATTTACATATAAGCAGACACCCCCACCTCTCTCCTTTCCGATGGCTTACTTGTCGCGATCAAGCCGCGTAGGACATCCAAATCCCTCTATAAAAGTTCCTTGGTGAGACACACAGCCGTCGAACCAGGTTTCGGTGAATGCCATGAGACAAGCGTCTCAGTATTCGTTAAATAAATGTTACATTACCATGAAGTTCGTCCATCTTGAGATCTTTCAAAGACCGTACATTTGCTAAAATCATGGATGGTAGAGGGGGCATACCTTTCATTTTCCTCAATCTCTGTCGCACAACACCCTCCGTCCTGATGTACCCTCCCGTCTGGTGTTGTTCTGCGTCAGTTCGGGAGGAAAGTCAATGCTATTAAGAACATTTGAATCTTGATGTGTTTCCCACTGTTCTCACCGTCTTCGTATACACTGTATACATTTATTCCGGCGACCTTCTTGAGTGCGTTCGTGCGTTCGTTCGTGCGTGCGTGTGTTCCTTAGATGGTGATCGTTGTCTGTGCATAGTTTGATTCCAAAAGGCGCCAAACTTCACATCTGAACAATAAATAATTACTTACAAAATAAATTAAACATTGTTGATTTCCATGACAAGTGGTTTTGTAATTAATTATAAATTGTACATTGATATCTTTCTCTAATCTACGCAATAAGTAAATTGATCTGTTTGAAAGTGTCCTTTCGGAGCATGCTCCTGTTTTAAGTTCACCAAAGCATCTTGGATCTATGTCATCTCATTTTTTGCAATACATGTTGTAGTCTATACTCAAAGTATTTTGCTGATATATGTCAGTTGCTGGAAAGTTACAATTCGTATACTATATACTATATATACTATATATACTATGTGTTTTAGTCATTTCAATTGCCGCGGTTAATCATTTTAACAAAATTATGCAGATAATTCGGCCGCAGAATATGTTTCCATATTACATTTATTTTTACAGGTACAGCTATGCTAATGAAGACTTTCAACATCTGCTCAATTCGCTGAACTTCAGATTCGAAAATTCGGGGCCCAAAAATGTACCGATGTCCTGGGTGCCTGTACCACTGGCTTTGATTTTCATAGTAAGTTTCCTCGCTTATTTAGGCACCCATACTAAATAGCATAGTCGGACCCGAGTTGTAGGGGTTAACTCGACTCGGACCCGAGTTGTAGGGGTTAACTCGACTCGGACCCGAGTTGTAGGGGTTAACTCGAGTCGGACCCGAGTTGTAGGGGTTGACTCGAGTCGGCCCGAGTTGTAGGGGTTAACTCGGACCCGAGAAACGCCATACCTAATACAATAACTATTAAGTACCTGTTATGTTTAGGTAATGTTGTGGCGGGGCAACATCCTGATAAAAATTACCGCATACAATCCACAACAATCACGGTGATTGCTGAACCCTGGTGGCTTGGGACTTGACTTGGAATTTAAATAGATGACTCGAAAGTTGACTTGGACTTGAGAGTCATTGGCTTGATTTGACTCGAAAGTCAATGACTTGACTTGACGTGTTTCTACAAGATTCTTTGATTTATAAAACACATACCCCAGCATTTCTTCGTATCAGTATATGTATGTATGTATGTATGTATGTATGTATGTACGTACGTACATACACACACATATGTATATATATATATATATATATATATATATATATATATATACAACAATAAAAATGTGTTTTATGTATGATATGGTGTAGCCCAGAGTAAGGAAGATTGTCGAAGTGGACCGTGAGGCGAAGGATTTCGTGCGAAAGATAATAGCTGAACACAGGGATACATTTGACGACGACAATGTGCGGGACTTCATTGACATCTATCTAAAGACGGAGAAACGTGAAAACGAAAGTGGCGCCTTGACTGGTAAGTATTAATGAAATGTGGTCCTCTTGCGAATATATCTGCTTTACCCTGTATGGTCCTATTTTAACAACTTTCCAGTTGGAAATATTACAAATTTAACTACTCTTCCACTCGGACACATATATGTGCATGAATACAAATTGTTATTGTTATTCGTATCAACAAGTGCTGCCAGTTTCGTCTCAAAGTTTCAGGAATCGGACATTTCATGGTTCCACTGAACTGAAGTGAAAAACAAATGATTTGGCAATTCTTCGAATCTCCGGGCCCGCACACGGTTGATTACTGACATGTGTAGTTGACGTGTCTTGAAGAGTTGAGCATAATACTTTTAAAAGTATTACACTTTTTTGAAGAAAACAAACATTGCACATACTTGCAATACAGTATTGCATTTTCCTAAAAGTATTGCACATACTTGTAAAAGTATTGCAAATACCTTTGCAATGTGAACTTAAAATAGGAGAATTACAATACAATATGTTGGTTGTTGCAGATTTAAACATGTTCGAAGTAATCGATGACCTGTTTTTGGCTGGTACCGAGACTACGAGCACCACACTGCGTTGGGGGTTTCTCTTCCTGGTCCTCAACCCAGACATACAGGCCAAGTGCAGGCAGGAAATCTTACAGGTACAAATACTTACAAATATGTACAATCTTAGACAGCGACGAACTTTCAACAGTAGATATATATATGTGATGTATGGAACGTTTTTTTATTCAACATCCATGACCACATGTTAAAGTTACATTGCACCAGAACTAGAGAGCATCGCAATTCGACCTCCGACGATCAGGGAGCATCTCAATACTCGACATCCCTCCCAACTTTAGTGATAAAACCGTTTTAAAGAAAACTTAAAATTGTTCGGAACAGCGACAGTCTTTGAACACTGCATGTATAGTACAACCATGAGATATATAAGAAAAATTACTGTTATAACCCAAATACTGCAGTGGTAGTTTTGATAATACTTTAACACAAATCCAAACGTTCAGGTTGCTTCCTGAAGCGTGAAGCACGTCGAAGCTCTGCTACAGGTGCTAAAGTTGGCAAAATGTCAGTTGGCTGACTTGGTGCGGACGGCTTCATTTGTGAACTAAGCTGTACCGGTTGTGAGGCCAGTGGCTTATCAAGAGACTCGGCCCCTTCCATGCGGAAATGTCATCTCTAGCGGCCCAGGCAGCCCAGGTGACACTACCTGAGAACTCGACAGTCTTTCCTGAAGATGATCGATGTGACGGCGGATAATCGCACCATCTTCAAGACGTATGTTGGTCGATCGAACCAGGCACACATCTTTCAGTGTTTCCCTGGTAACGTAGAGCGTAAACTGGATCACCCGGGTGGGATGTTCGAACTTTGGTGGCATGAAGGTGATGCTTCACCTTCTGTTGTGTTGTCACCTTACCTCCTTCGTCTAATTTGATCAGATGAAGCCGATGCTTCAGCTGTCGATTCATTAACAGTTCAGCAGGGGCATGACGGGTGGAATGTGGCGTGATGCATTAGTCCAAGAGGAAGCGCGCTAGTTTGGTTTCTAAGTCAACATCGTGTCGTGCATGCGCTCTACACCTTCCTTGACGATTCCAGAGGCACTTTCAGCGAGGCCATGGGATGCAGGGCGATGTGGAGCACTCGTAATGTGCTTGATGACATTCCTTGTCCAGTCGCCATCTGTAGCTTATCGCTTTGGGTGACGATCTTGTTAAATCTGGTTAGATCTTTTTTACATATTGGTGCAGTTGGTGGGAAGTGTTTTAGTATGTTTAGGGTAAAGCAGTTGAACTCAACTATCCACAATTGTGTGTTGTGCGCTGTCAGCTTTCCAAGCCACGTTGACAGCAATCACATTGCTGAGTCGTCTTTCGTTTTTGGATTTCTGATGTATTGCAACAACAACAACAACAACAAATTATCAATGTATTCATGGCTTACACTTTGTTCCCAGGTCGTTGGTCAAGACAGGACAACTGGTATGAAGGACAGAGGAAAGCTACCATTCACGGAGGCCGCTATACTCGAAATACATAGACTTGGAAGCATTGGTGAGTGCTGAACATAATATGACACAAGTGATATTGTGTGTGTGACAAAGATAACAGCACAACGGCATTGTTACGTTTTGAGTAATCGTCAATATAATAATCTTAAATAACTTATTCAAAACCGGATCTTGCCATGCACAATGCGTTGGTCTAAACATTGATAACATGGAAAAACGTTGCTCCCTTTTGACAAAAAACACAAGTGAATGCGAACATCAGCAACAGCCAGCATTTAGTGTCTTCTGTGAGAACGAGTACTTCCTGATATCCAATCTACACCGATCCTTTACTAATTTTACCTCATGTCCTCTAGTTCTACTCTCTTTCTTGAGTGAGAGAAACATATATCTATCAACAATTTCATACCCATTCAATATCATAAAAAACTTCAATCTGATCTCCTTTTAACTTCCTTGTCTCTAGAGTTGCTAAACCACATTCTTTCTGGCGTTCTCCATAAATAAGGTCTCTCAGTTCAGGAATAATGTTAATTGGTCTCCTCTGTATGCGGTCAAGCGTATCTATATCCTTCTTACGATATGGTCTCCACGCTTGTATACATTATTCTAAATGAGGTCTAAATATTGCTTTAGACATAGGTATAATTAGCTTTTTTCCTTGTATGTTATGTTTCTCCTAATCGACCCAAGAATTTAGTTACCCTTTTGAGGCTGCAATACCACACTGTTCTGAAACTTTCATATCAGCGCTTATTGTTATTCTTAAGTCCTTTTCTTTTACAGTAGTACATAGAATAATATCTCCTATAATGTAGTTTATATCCTAGTTCCCGTGTCCTGTATGTAGGCATTTACATTTCCCAAAATTGAATAACATCTGCCATTTTTCAGACCATTTAACTAATTTCTCTATATCGTATTGTAAATGTTATGTATCACCATCAGTGTTAACCTTTTTAAACACTTTTGTTTCATCCATACATTTTTGTAGGTTGCTTGTTATATTGTCGTCCAAGTCATCGATATATTAAGAATAATATAGGTCCTAATACTGATCCTTGTTGTACCACACTCAAAACTGATTTCCAGTTTCAAACCTCTCCATCTACTACAACACGCTGTCTTCCGTCAGTCAGTCATTGTTCTATCCAGTCAATTATGCCATCCCAAATACCATGAACGTTTGCTTTAATCATTAAAAACTCTTATGATATTATATTTCCAGCAATGTCTTCTAGAGGTCTGACCTAGTCTCGTGCGTTTTGCTTACTCCTGACATAAAAATTCCTGCTGTCATTTTTCATGTAATATGCTAGTCTTTGCTCATGGCTTCTTTTAGATTGTCTAAGTTCAGTCGTAGCTGCGTTAAGTAAATTGTAAATTGCAGAATCTTCATCCTTTCTGGTACACCTATAACCCCTCCACGTTGTTTGCTTGAACACTATTTTTCTAATAGCTCCTTTTGACAAATGTTTCTTTCTAATCCGTTTTCGTTGTTTTTTTAAGGGAACACTTTTATCTATGATACTGTCAATTTCATATTTTAGAATGTTCCAACATTCAATTACAGTCTTATTCCTCAGCTTGTTATTCCAATGTAGTTTTGTTAAGTATTTCCTCATATCTTTATTGCTCCTGTACGTTTTTAATTTTTACTTCATGATTTTACATTGATGTCAAAATGTATTTGATTACGATCACTGTTACCCAATGGTTCATGTATTTTTACATTGTCGACTAATTCTTTTTGTGATGACAAAACTTTATCTAATACTTTCTCTTCCCGGTTGGTTCTAGCACGTGCTGAGTACGGAAGCTATCCTGCATTAAAAATAGAAATTATTGGTCCTCACCCCCTGTACTCTCTGGATATTTCCGTTGTATTTGTCCATGGTTAAAATCTCCCATTATGATACGTTCCGCTTTACTCATTTCCTTTATGGTGTTTGGTATTTTTGTGTTATCCACTTCGTTGATGTTTGGACTTCGGTAAACTAATGCAATAGTTAATGTTGAATTTCCTGAAACTGTTTTGCACCAAACAGCTTCATAGCAATCTGCTTCCCTTTCTAATTTTACTTCATACGCCTGAATAGATTCTTTAATATATAAAATAATCCCCCCTCCCCTTCTTCATATTCGATCTCTCCTAAACATTACGTATCCTGTCAGTCTTTATTCAGCATCCGTTATGTTGGCCCACGATTCGGTTATACCAGTTATGTGAAAGTCAGTATCTTCTACCATACTGTTTAATTCGTTTTTCGTATTTTCTATGCGCCTTACATTGAAACACACGTATTTATAACTAGCTTCATATATGTTTTCCAGACATTTTGTTGTTGGTCTGTGTGTACTAATAGCATGTTAATTGCCACCCCTGGCAATTTCCATATCTCCTTCCTATTACTGGTAAAATCCCTGATAGTATTTCCTGCTCAACCCGCGTCTGCTTTAGTGTTCTGAACAACTGCCTGTATTTCCTAACTATAGAAGTTGTACCCTCCACTCTAAGTTATTTGTCCCTACGTGTACTAAAACAGATTCACCCTTGCCCGAACACATGATGTTTTCTACCCTCTCAGTTATTGATACTATTTTGGCCCCAGGCAAGCAAACAACCACGTCATCTCCACTGTTTAAGACTCTGTCGGTCTTCCTAACTATAGATTCCTCTACAAACACCCTCGCTCTCTTCCTAACCCCCTACATCACTACCTCAGAATAGCTTTTCCGTTGGATTCCTTCCGTCACATTCTGTCCTGCAGCCTTGTCATCTGGCAGACTGTTTCCAATCTCCCTCTCACCCATCAACCTGTCACCTTTCCCTCCCGTCTCCTGGCTAACTTGCGTTCCCGTCGCCTTTCCTTCCCTCCTGACACCTTCGTTTCTTTCGCCTTCTCTCCCGTCTCCCTCACTCCCATCGCCTTCACTCTCATCTCCTTCCCTCCCGTCTCCTTCGCTCCTGTCTCCCCCACTCCCATCTCCTTCGCTCCAGTTGTCTTCCCTCCCGTTTCTTTCCTTCCCGTCTCCTTTCTCCCTGTCTCCTTACGTCCTATCTGCCACTTTACCTCTTGTCAGCCTCCTCCCAGGCTGAGGCGAACTCTCCATAGCATCACTCTCATCGTCTTTCCCCACTTTATCATCTACTGTACCCCCACCGGAACCACTGGCACAACCCACCTGTTCCCTTTCAACCACTGGCACAACGAGCAGCCTCAGCTGTTCCAACTCCACCTCTAGTTCCTTCATCTTCGCACACCCCCTACACTCAAAACTAAAACTAGATGATAATATAACAAGCAACGTACTAAAATTTACGGATGACGCAAAAGTGTTTAGAAAGGTTAACAATGATGTTCATAAACAACATTTATAAAACGATTAGTTAAATTAGATAAATGGTCTGAAAAATGGAAGATGTTATTCAATTTTGGGAAAGGTAAATCCCTACAAACAGGACACTGGCACTTAGAGGTAAACTATGAAATGGAAAATACTATTCTAGTTACTACCGTAAAAGGAGTTAGGAGTAACAATAAGTGCTGATATGAAAGTTTCATAGCAGTATGGCATTGCAGCTTCAAATGAAATCATCAATTTTTGGGTTGATTAGGAGAAATATAATATACAAGGAAAAAGAGCTAATTACACACCTGTATAAAGCAATAGTTAGGCCTCGAAATTGGTTAGGTCCGCCAGTAAAAGTGTGAAAAATCCTGTAGTGTCCGTAACAGTGTTGTTTTTACACAGAGTCATATTCTGAAGAATATTGATAATGTATTATATAAGCCCTTTTGACCCGTGTACCATGAACAGTATGAAATGTTATCCACATATCCATCCTACCCCAATAAAAATAACAATTTCATATTCTGTGGTGTCCGTAATATTTTGTAGTGTCCGTGACGCAGACAGTGTTTTTAAATGTAGCAAACCTTTATTAACTTTTTTAGCAACAAATTAGATTTACACTTATTATCAATGTTGTATTGATGTTTCCTGAACAAATTTAATCAACAAACAGTTGCAAATATCTCACATATGTCACTTGAGAATATGGTTGATATATAATGAATAATTCAATTAGTTTAAGCTAATACGAAAGTAGGAACTATAATAATTATGCAAAATGTTCCATGCATTTATTACTGTTCACGTGTTATATAAGTGTTTCTAGTGTCCGTAACCTTTTTATTTTATGGTAAAAGTATCTTCACAATCCTTCCGTAATGTCCGTAACTTTGACTGGTATTCCAACATATGATAAAACACAAAAAAGAAACAAAACATGAATATCCAATCAACATTTTGTTGGACATCCTCGTGATATAAAAATTGATCATCAAATATAAATTAGACCAATACATTGACTTTTATATTTATTTCGAAACGCAAAGTGTTTAACACGCTGATCTTGACTCAGCCGTTATGCATAACATATTTCAGCCCCCACTGGTTTGGTTCACGAAGTCGGAGAGTCGGTTACATTTAGAGGTTACGATCTGCCAAAAGGTACTTTGGTCCTTCCCAATCTCTACCAGAGTCACATGGACCCAACGATCTGGAAAGATCCGTTCACGTTCAACCCTGATCGTTGGCTGGACGAGAACAACAAGTTGAAGAACAACCCGGCTTTCATGCCCTTCTCTGTCGGTACGTTATCTATACAGGAACATCCAGTGCACGCGGATAAACTTTCGTAAGAGTCTCTCTGATTCTTTTAGTTATATCTTAACCGTTATGTTCCTTTCGATATGGTGGTATATCTGTGTGTAGCCGATCGCTGAACAGTGTATATATATATATATATATATATATATATATATATATATATATATATATATATATATATATATGTGTGTGTGTGTGTGTGTGTGTTTATTTAGTTGAATACCTTAAGCATTTATTCTTATTACCCAAGTTACAGTAATTTAATAATAATGTATGTGATCGCATGTCTCCAAATGCACTACCTTTTGTATGCAACGGCTGTATGATTATATTGTATGGACTACTTTCATGTATGTACTACTTTTATTAACTCATTTCGTGTATATATTACTTTTATTAACCATGTTTACCTAACATTTCATCCTTTTTACCAATAAAGCTCAGCGAGCAGAAGACAATTATCCAGTGTTTTATTGGACAGTAAACTTGTATCGTATCATACCGTATCGTATCGCATCTGTGTGAATACTAATTATACAAAACAGATTATTCTGCGTGTGCCACAGGGGTAAAAAATAGGATCCACGTATATTTTAATACTGTTTCTTGACCATTCAATGCATTCATATATGTAAATAATATAGATAAATGCATTGGTATTAAGAATCGAAGCGTAAACAAGTTGATGCCATGGTTAAGTGCTAATAAATTTTCTTTCAATTGTGACAAACATAGTATAATTATTATTATTTTAATAACATTAACTAATATATCAGACAAGTTAAATGTAATTAATAGCATTGCGTTATATCTGTAATTATGACAATTGAAGCGTTTGACTTGTTTACATTGCTTTATTCCAGGAAGTCGCATGTGTCTTGGGGATTCACTTGCCAAGATGGAGATGTTCTTGTTCATGACGACGCTACTGCAACGGTTCGACTTCCGCATGGTGGATACCGATAATCCACCAAGTACCGACGGGATACAGGGAATCGGGAGATCTCCACACAAGTATGAACTGATTGCAACCAGAACATGAAGACATCCCTTATGTCCGCCATATTACATATTACTATTACTTCATTTTGCTGTTAACGACATTTTTGTGAACTTATCAAGACGTTTTGTTATCACCTTGTGGGTCCACCCAGTAAATATCGGATTGTACTTTGTCATTGTTACCACAAGTTGTTACTGTAAATATAATGGTGCCAGTATATCTACACTGTTGATATTTATCTACAAAGGACTATAAGCTATCTGTTTTTTTTTGCTTTGGGAGTTGACCTGCAAATATTCGTTTTTTATATATATATTTAAACGCTACTGTATTGTTTAGCGTGACACAGTAGCTTCCATATTGTGTATTGTTTAGTGTGACACAGTAGCTTCCATATTTTGTATTCTGGTGGTTGGAGTAGCTGATTGTAACTTATGTCGTTGTAGTCTTATTCTCTTTCCCAGTTGTTTCGTAGTTATACGATATCACGCACGCATAGCACGCACACACGCACGCACGCACGCACTTGTATGGAGTGTGTAATATCTAACCTATCTAACACACTGTAGTCTACCTGTAGTGACAGCAAATCCACAATCGTCCATTTGATTTAATACTTATAAAACATCACGTTATTGTAGTTATATATTGTAATCGTCGGCTTCATCTCATGTTCTACTTATTTTAGGTATGTTTTTTTTGTTCGAAATAAATCTTTAAGCAACATGGTGATGTGTAATACTCGTTTAATGAGAAGAGATGTATACATACGTGACAATGGCGTGGGTCGTCCCAGTCTAACGACACCCGTCGTGATACAGCGAGCTGTTTCTTTTGAAATTAAGTATGGTTGGAGTGTTTGCCCATTTCACAGAACGGTCTTTTAACTGATTATGAAAACGTTTGTATGGAACGTTCTGGGAACGTCCCCGTGAAAGGTGTTCTGGTCGTGCCTCAAACGTTCTTACCAAACGTTCTTACAAAATCTTATGGGAACATTTA
Organism: Lamellibrachia satsuma; assembly: GCA_033239005.1. Lineage (NCBI taxonomy): Eukaryota > Metazoa > Annelida > Polychaeta > Sabellida > Siboglinidae > Lamellibrachia > Lamellibrachia satsuma. The sequence goes on from BSQZ01000057.1 coordinate 3,230,552, forward strand.
GCATCTTTCAAAACATTGAGGGAACTTTTATTTAACTTATAAATAACACTTCAGAGAACATTTAATGCTAAAAACAGGCACCAAATCCTTTTATTATTGCTTTTATTCCAATCCGGCACTGTATTCAACATAGTTAGGTCATCTTGCACAGTACTAAATTCATGTTTATTAAAAAAAGTCACGATTATGCTCTGTTGTTGTAATATAGGAAACGTGAATCGATGCAAATAATGATTTTTTTTCTCAACACAACTAATGAGATTACATACAATGTTTCTGCTGCCATCGGCAGCCTTCATCAAAGGTCGTTGAGTAAGTAATCTCAATAGTTGGTTGTGTTTAGAGGAAAATCGTTATTCATATTTATCTACCAACTGGATGAACATTTCCACGAAGTGAATGCAAGTGTTTATAATATTAATTAGCTATCAGGAGTATATTAAAAATATGCACCTTGATTATTCATGATGTACATGGACAAACTGTCTTCAATTAAGATATGCATATAGTCACTGATTTGTATAGCTGACGGGGAACTTTCAGGGAACGTCCTGCGAACGTTGTGTTTGCTATCCACGGACGTTTAAAGAACGTTCTCAGAATTTTACACGATTACTTTTATGTTTCTACTAATGATTGATTCACACTTCACTTTCCCATAACCCGTAAGGATCGTTGGGGCACCATTGATGACTTTCTAACCAGCTCTCTCCACGTTTCCCTGTTCTCTACAGCCCTCTGGGAGTCAGCGAACTCCATTCCTGTCAACTCTTTGATGTTGTCTTCCCACCTCTATTTCTGTCTACCTCTTCGTCTCCCCCCTCTTACGGTACCTTGCAAGATAGTCTTTGCAAGGCCAGATGATCGTGATACATGACCGTACCACTTCAGTTTACGCTTCTTAACTGTTGTAAGAAGGTCGTCATATGGTCCGATGGCTTGTTTGATCTTGTTACGGACAGCATCGTTAGTAACATGGTCTTTGTATGATATGTGCAAGATCTTCCGGAAGCATCTCATTTCCATGGCTTGTATCCTCTTCTTTAGATCTGCTGAAAGGGTCCATGTTTCACAAGCGTACAGAAAGATGGACACGACAAGGGAGCGCATCAGCCTTATTTTCGAACTGGCCGTGATGTTTCTGTCGTTCCATAAGGGTTTCAACCTTGTTAGTGCTGCTGTTGTCTGTGCAATCCTGGCAAGTATCTCCAGTTTGGAACCCTCATCTGTGATAATTGATCCCAAGTACCTGAAGCTTGTTACTGCCTTAAGTCTCTGTCCATTAACTTTGACATCTGTGCTGATGCCTTGTGTGCTGCTTGTCATCAGTTTGGTCTTTTCGGCACTGATCTCCATGCCGTATGATGAAGATTTTTCTCAAGGCGCTCCACTAAATTGACTAGTTCTTGTTCATCTCCTGCTAGGCCGTCGATGTCGTCAGCAAAACAAAGGTTGGTGATTGTCCTGCCTCCAATGCTGACAGTGCCTTGATGGTTTTCTAAAGCATCAGTCATTATCCTTTCCAGAAAAATGTTGAAGAGCGTTGGTGATAGTAGGCATCCTTGTCGAACTCCAACAGTTGTTCGAAACCAGTCTCCTATGCTGCTGTTGAAGGTTACTGCACTGGTGGCATTGTCATATAGGTGTTCAATGGTTCGGACAAGCTTGGAGCCAATGTTGTACTTCCTCATGGTTGCCCATAGGGCCGCATGCCATACCTTATCAAAGGCCTTCTTGAAATCTATAAAGACATGATACAGGCTTTGCTGATGTTGAAGGTGTTTCTCGCAAAGGATTCTAAGGTTGAAGATCTGTTCAATGGTGCTCCGTCCTGCTCGAAAACCCGCTTGTTCTTCAGCGATAATCTCTTCTGCCTGGGGTTTGAGTCTGTTGAGTAGTATCTTCAACATGACTTTGCTCGGGTGGCTTATGAGGCTTATTGTTCTGTAGTTTTGGCACATCTGTAGGTTGCCTTTCTTGGGAAGTGTGATGATCAGTGACTGAGTCCATGGGGTGGGCCATTCTCCTGTCTGCCAGATCTTGTTGCAGATTGTTGTAAGTGTGGTAATCAAGGCTTCTCCCCCAGCTTGAACCAGTTCTGCTGGTATGTTATCAATTCCAGCTGACTTTCCTTTTTTCAGAGACTTTACTGCAGCCTCTACTTCCTCACGAAGAATGGGGTAGTCGTCCTCTTCAGTAGTCTGTGGACAGTTTAGTACTACTGGGTCTCCGTTGGTGTTGTGGCTGTACAGCTCTGAGCAGTATTCTGTCCATCGATTGAGGATCTGCTGTTCTTCTGTCAGGCATTTCCCTGATTTGTCTTGGATAGTAGTAGTTATCCCTTTCTTCACTGATGTCAGGTCTTTCACTATTTGATAAGCCTTCTTGCTGTTGTTCTTGCTCAAGCTGTCTTCCATTTCACAGCACTGTTCTGCTATCCAGTTATCTTTTGCTCTTCTCATTTCTTGTTTGATCTTCTTGTTGACTTCTCTGTATTTTGCTGCACTTCAGGATCACATTTTCTCCTTTTCAATTCCCTTCTTTTGTCACAAAGATCTAGGATGTCTTCTGTGACCCATGGTTTCTTTGTCCGACGGTTGATTACTTTTTATAATGCATTTTTTATTTTCCATGAATTATATTCAACTTAAAAAATACCATAGTCCTTTCCACAGCCGTTTAATGGAACGTGCTGTGGTCGTTATGTATTTCTGGATACAGACAAACATTTTAAGCTATTCCGGCGTAGAGTTTATTAACATCACCACTATTATTACCATTGGGGTCTCCCCACGTCGGTTCGAATCCCATCCTCGTCCAAAGTTTTTTCTCTTATCACATTTACATTTCTTTGATAGAAAACAAATACAGGGATCACATTTGAATTCACCAGTGATATGCGTTTGCGTGTTGTTTGTCCATTCTGCTATGGAGTGGCAATGTTTGGAATAACAACGTACCATGCAATTTTCACGACACCTTAACAACTAAGAATAAAACTTACGGGTGCGGGTCGTGTTTGTGACGTCATTGCGATATGTTTATGGCGTCATTGCGATACGTTTATGGCGTCATTGCAATATGTTTGTGACGACATTGCAATATGTATGTGACGTCATTGCTATATGTTTGTGACGTCACGGCAGCATCTGCAACAGGTAGATTTCGAAATTGGTCATAAAAATATTTTTAAATTATAATTTCCGAAAAGGAAAAGAGAATAGGTACGTTCTTAAATAGCGCCGTATCCAGTCCTTGGTACAGAGCGATTTAGACTTCACCCCCGGACAGACCTGTTCATTCCAACGACATCTCGACTTCCCTGGGAAGCATTCAGCCACGCTGGTATTACCGCGCAAAGACTATTCTTCCACATCACATTCATAAGTGGTTGTTTTACTTAGGTAAATACGTATGCTGTCCATGCCCGATTTTGTTAATAAAACGAAGGCTTTCATTGGCCAGGGGCAAAACAGATAATCAGAAGTGTCTTCTCTCTCCATAGCATGTTTGCACTTTTGCCACGTCACGACGTCGGACAGATAAGTCGTGGAACCACACTGAATGAATTTCAGAATGAATATAGCTGAAAATCATCGATCACACAATATCGTGATCGATTCTTTGATCGTCGATCAAATCGATTATTCGGAACAGCACTATTAATCACACATTAATTAGTTTATTACTAATCAATAAAAAAACAGGTTTTGGCATATTCTTCTTCTTCCTTTGGTCACTAGAGGGTGGGGTCACATCACTTCATGTGTTCCTTTGGTTACTAGCGTGTGAGGTCACATCACATCATGTGTTCCTTTGGTTACTAGCGGGTGGGGTCACATCACTTCATGTGTTCCTTTGGTCACCTGCGGGTGGGGTCACATCACTTCATGTGTTCCTTTGGTCACCTGCGGGTGGTGTCACATCACTTCATGTGTTCCTTTGGTCACCTGCGGGTGGGGTCACATCACTTCATGTGTTCCTTTGGTCACCTGCGGGTGGGGTCACATCACTTCATGTGTTCCTTTGGTCACCAGCGGGTGAGGTCACATCACTTCATGTGTTCCTGTGGTCACCTGCGGGTGGGGTCACATAACTTCATGTGTTCCTTTGGTCACGAGCGGGTGAGGTCACATCACTTCATGTGTTCCTTTGGTCACCTGCGGGTGGGGTCACATCACTTCGTGTGTTCCTTTGGTCACCTGCGGGTGGGGTCACATCACTTCATGTGTTCCTTTGGTCACTAGCGGGTGAGGTGACATCACTTTTTGTGTTCCTGTGGTCACTGGCGGGTGGGGACACATCACTTCATGTGTTCCTATGGTCACTAGCGGGTGAGGTCACATCACTTCATGTGTTCCTGTGGTTACCTGCGGGTGGTATCACATCACATCACAGCCATTGATGGGGGTTAGCTAGAGATGGGGTTAGTTAGGGTTAGGCTTGCATTCCTTCATCTCCTTGTGTTCGCACACTTACAAAGAACTGCACACAACATGAAATAGGTATTAAGAAGTGGTGAATAGACATATATGAAAATTAACGTTGATTTCCCATACAAAAATGTGCTTATTTTAAGCTTTTAGCTTACCATAAGCTCCTTCTGGCAATTTTAACATGTGAAAAATTAAAGAAAAAAATTGTGTTTATTTGCAACTAATTACCTTATTAACCATCAAATAGCGTAACATATCAGCTGATGTACATCAAACGGTATAGCACAACATTAAAATGTACATTTATTTGACATTTTTGATATATAATAGATATAGTTATAGGATATTTCCTAAAGGAGGCGGTTACAAAGTTTAAATAGTGGCGGCGCTTAACAAGTTGCTCTTGTTGACTAGATGGAATCAATAAAATATATATAATACTATGATATTAGCCTGACATAGACAATGTTCTAAGTCATACGCATGCAACATGAGGCAAGTTAGCAGCCGTTTTGATGTACACGCCATACCCGTCAATGTTTACCAATTTCTGCATAAATTACTACGTACACGCGCCTTGTGGCGAAAAAATGGCCAAAAATCCTTCCGCCTATTGAAATCATCTAAAAATCCACAGTTACACTACCAACATGTTCTACAAGCAAACTTGCCAATATGGCCTTTTTCCAGATAGGGTCATACGTTTTATGTTTATTAAATTATAAGCTTTATTTTTACACGAAACCATGCATGAATGGATATATTTCATTACGCGATATTTAAGGAGTGTGAAATTAGAAATCCTTTAACATGGGGCAGCCGTAGAGGACAAGTGCCCTTTGAAAACCACTACCACCGCGCCGTGACGTTAGCGATGCAATACGATGCAACGATATATATATATATATATATATATATATATATATATATATATATATATATATATATATATATATATATATATATATATATATATATATATATATATATATATATATATATATATATATATATATGTATATATATATATATATATATATATATATATATATATATATATATATATATATATATATATATATATATATATATATATATATATATATATATATATATATATATATATATGTATATATATATATATATATATTTATATGTCAGTGGTCAGTGTTTGCTAATTATTTCGTTCACCCTTGTAGTGGCCACGTACGTGCTGTGCCGGCTATCTAAATCTGTAAAATATTTCCCCACATAAAATACGTGTAATCACGCGTAAACATTCTATGCCAATTTGCGAACTCCTGTTTCTTTTCACTTTTACTCTTTAGTCATCAAGTTAACCTCGATTATCATAAAATAAAAGTGAAGTTTTATTAGTCTACACGATGCAATTCGAATTAACTTTAAACTTTTAATATACAGGCAAGGTGGCATACTCTCACCGTACCTGTTTAATGTATATACTGACGATTTAAGTGCTGCAATTACAAAATGTCGCACTGTCTGTTGTATTGATGACATGAATATAAACCATCTCATGTATGCAGATGACCTGGTTGTATTTTCCCTTCTAGTATAGGTTTGAGGGGGCTGTTATCTGTTTGTGAAACTTGTGGCCTAAATCGTGATATTAAATTTAATCATAAGAAAGTGCAATACTCATAAGTAGAGGAAAGCATATAAAAATGTATGTCACCTTGCATTTAAGTTAAATGGAGAGGACATTAAAGAAGTGAAAAGTGTCAAATACCTGGGTCATATTATATGCAGTGACTCTAAGGATGACAAAGATATAATGTGTCAGTGTCGTCAATTGTACGCCCGTGGTAATGTACTACTTAGGAAATTCTATATGTGTACAAATGATGTCAAGATCAATCGTTTTAGTCAATTTTGCTCCTCAATGTATACAGCTCAATTGTGGTGGAATCATTCTGTATATAGCATCCAAAGATTACATGTATGCTACAATAATGTGTTTAGACGGTTACTTGGACTACCCAAATGCTGCAGCGCTTCAGCTATGTTTGCGGAGAGATTGACTTCTGACTGTAAAGCAGTCATAGTAAATCTTGTATATAAATTTATGTCACGTTTAGATAAATCTAGAAACTAATTCATAACTGCGGTACTTGGTACTGACATGGAAATCAAGGATAAGGAGACAATGGGTAAATTCACTTTATATACATAATGACCTCGTGTAATCATACAGTATGTATGCTTTTTGTTTTTTTTTACATTATTTGGTTAGCTGACCATATGGCCCTATAATATATCATTATATGTGTATATGTGTCTGAATTAAAGAATTCAATTGAATATCGACACAACTGTCAGCCTGAAAAGTTAAATCAGACGGTGCTGGGGCTTCACGCGAACGCCTACACAAAATGGAGTGGTGACAGTGGATAACAACGAAACAACGCCTCTGAGGCCAGACTCTCTTCTCGGCGAATTCACGAACGCGAGCGAAAGTCTGATAAGTCAACCAAACTCGCCCACGGACTGACGCTTCAATTATTTCAACCTGTTCGTGTGGCGCGCCCTGGCGCATTGTTAAGAAGCCATTGGACTTTAACGTTCTGGCCTCACTTTGTCATATATCTCTGGTCAAATAACTGGGGAACCAGGGTCTTAAAAAATCGGCTAATGTCTAAAGATTTTAACTAGCAGCAAGCTGCTTTTTCTTCTCACTGACGTTGCAGCGAGCTTCTTACTTCTCTATTTATATTGCAGCAGCTGGTTCTTATCACACATATTACTGGTTGTTATCATACACATTTCTGGTTGTTATCACACACATTACTTGAATTGGTCTGCGTGTGCTGCAAGCACTACAAAGCACCTAGTTATTGGTTTGATGTATTTCAACAGTGACACAGTCTTTCAACGGTCACACAGTATGTAAACAGTTTCGGCTGTACTCGTCCTTTGCTTGGTCTTTAGGAATGAAGAAATTTATCAGAATGTATGCTCGGCACAAAGCCCTCAAATACTCTGAACATAAATTGAAGTCGCTGATCTCGCCGTCGGCTTTGTAGGCTGTGTAGTCCAAGGTTTGTAACCATTGTGGATATGGTACGGGTCACATACAATAGCTCCATGTTCTAGGTCAGAGCGCACAAGGGCAATGTATGCTGTCCTTGGCGTATGTTACGCCTCCACCGCGCCGTCCATCCGCTCTCTCTTTGTTGCACCCTACTCTTCATTTAGTTCATCGGCCATTCGGGCCGATTGTTTTTGTTCTGTTCTTTGTTCTGAGGATTGAAATGGTTTGTCTGTCACCGGCAAGACCGTGCGCTACTGGACACACTAGCAGGCCTTCACAGTTAGCCCACATGATGTGCTGAACATCCTCAAACCGCATATTTCTAGACAATATAAGACGGCGCAGGTCAAGTGTTACATTGCCCATTCTTGGGGACACTGATTTCACCCTTGCTCCCATTATGGACCATATGACATGGATTTGCCAAATGCCCATGTTTTCTCCTGGCTTGACAACGTTCATCGTTTCTTCGTGAAACAACCTATATTTCTGAGGATGCCAGGTTTGTGCCGGGCTGATAAAAATCAGAGAGCATATGGCGTACTCCTTGAAATGCAGTCGTTGAAGCCTTTTGCAAGGAAATTGTCATCCTCGTGAGCAGCAACTTCCACAGAAACTCCCAAACTGGCTTCAACGTGGTGATCTGCATTTGCACGCATATAGTAGCTTGTCGTCGTAGGAAGACAGTCACCATATACAGGTATCTGTATATGGTAGCCTGGTAGGACAATGACATGCTTTTTAATTCTCTCCTCTTCTTTGGAGACTTTCTGTGCCTCATTAAACAACCTCTTCTTTGCTCGATCTGCCTTCCTCTTCTGCTTTTCTTCTTCTGCATTTTGTTTAGCTTTCTCGTGTTCTCGTATTTCTCTGGAAAAGTCTTCAGTTAATATTCTAGCCATGGTGCCTCGTTCCATGATTTTCTATTCAAGGTGGCGACATAATATGCGTCAAAAACACGTTTTTGGGTGACCTAATATCATCATACAAATAAAATAACTACCAGCATTGCATAATGCATGATACCGTTATGACATTTGCATTAATAAAGTGCAGAACGTTAAGACCAGAGAGCCATAGTGTACACGGCAGTAACTTTAGCATGTAGGCAACAACATTCGCTCTGCTAGTACACTGGTGTCAAGGCTGCATTATGGAAAAACGCTACAAAGAATAGGAGTACCAGCTTTCGCAACATATTTTACATACACATGCAGGTTTCTACTTTTATTACTGTATTACTTTTTTATAATGCACTTTTATATTATTATGTTTTATTAATTATATTCAACTTAAAAATACCATAGCGTTCCCACAATGTCCTTAAAACGTTATGTTTAGCATAGCCTAGAGGGGCTTTCATGCCTTCATGGAACGTGCTGTGAGCGTTATGTATTTGCCGGATACAGACAAGCATTTGAAGCTATTCAGGCGTAGAGTTTATGAACATCATCACTATAATTATCCCGACAAACTTGTTCATGGAAACACCAATTCAAATTCGCTTGGAAGCAATACAGCGACACTGCCACTACTGCGCGAAAATAAAGCTAACATGTGACGAGGTGGCCGAGTGGTTAAGGCGATGGACTGCTAATCCATTGGGGTCTCCCCGCGTGGGTTCGAATCCCATCCTCGTCGGAATGTTTTGTCTCTTATCTCTTTGAAATAAATACAGGGCCACATTTGAATTCACCAGTAAAATGCGTTTGTCGCATCTGGACATTGCGAGTTTAATCGTATTCTCTCGTGAAGACGAACGCATGTTCACAGTGTCAGGTTTCCCTCACTTCAGGATTTTGGAAATAGTTTAAAGTTATATAATATAATACATGCTTTCTTTATTTGATTGTCCAATCTACTATGGAGTCACAATGTTTGGAATAACAACGTAATAAGCAATGTTCACGACACCTATCAAATAAGAATAAAACTACGGTTGCGGGTCGTGTTTGTGATGTCATTACGATATGTTTATGACGTCATTGCGATATGTTAGTTTATGGCGCCATTGCAATAATATTGCATATTATGCTTGTGCTGACGTTGCAATGTCTATGTGACGTCATTGCGATATGTTTGTGACGTCATAGCGCCGTCTCAAATCCTTAGTTCAGAGCGATTTAGACTTCACCCCGGACAGACCTGTTCATTCCAACGACATCTCGACTTCTCTGGGAAGCATTCAGCCACGCTGCAATTACCGCGCGAAGACTATTATTCCTCATCAAATTCATAAGTGGTTGTTTTACTTAGGTAAATACGTATGCTTTCCATGCCCGATTTTTTAAATAAAACGAAGGCTTTCATTGGCCAAGGGCAAAACAGCTCATCACAAATCTTCTCTCTCCATAGCATGCTTGTACTTTTGCCACGTCACGACGTCGGACATATAAATCATTGAACGACAGTGAATGAACTTCAGAATGAAAATGATTTATCACACATGATTGTGATCGATTCCTTGATCGTCGATGAAATCGATTATTCGGAACAGCACTATTAATCATACATTAATTAGTTTATGACTAGTCAAATTAGTTTATTACTAATCAATAAAAACCAGGTTTAGGCATTCTTCATCTTCAATTTTGGTCACTAGAGCGGGTGGGGTCACATCACTTCATGTATTCCTTTGGTCACTAGCGGGTGGGGTCACATCACTTCATGTGTTCCTTTGGTCACCAGCGGGTGGGGTCACATCACTTCATGTGTTCCGCTATCTCGACGAGTCGTTTCTATCTATCGCGATATGTCGTATTCTCCCACCCAATCTCGACTGTTCACCCCTGCCCTTTCGACACATAAAAGGTGTCCACTTACTTAATGGTCTTTCCATCATCTATTACATACAGGTCTATCTCCTGTTTATCCGGAAGCCATGTTGCACTCTGTAGTTCCTCCTTACTAGCTACCACTGCCAGGTCGTCCACAGAACAGTATATTCTTCAGTTCTTCTTGTTCAGACATCCTTCCGCTGAACAGGTTCATCGCCGTATAGAAAAGCAGGGTATCACAGCACTTACCTGTCTGAGGCATACTCCTACTCCAAACTGCTCTGATTTAACTTACTATGGCTCCACTCCACTATGCTAACACCTGCCTCTCCAATTTACGTCCACCTCTTAACACCAAATGCTAGTTCTCTTCGCTTTGTGTCGAATGCCTTTGGTAGGTCCACAAGGTTTATGTATTCTAAGTCTGCCTAAATATTAATCTGGACGAACTATATTGAGAACTTCTTGACAGTTTCGATTACCATTTTTTTACAACATGGTATTCCACACAATTCGTAACGATTGAACGCTTGTCAACATGTTCACGTAGTTTTGATAAATATAATATGTTATCTGCAATAATCATAGGCGTCAACATCAGCTCATTGAAAAGTGGGAAAGTGTGTAAACCCCAATTTACGAACTCACGACATATGTGCGCCCGTAAGAATATATCCAAATAATGTGTGATGAAAATGTTGTAATAACAACACCCATATACAAATAATAACATAATTTCTTTAAACCAAGATTTAATGGGATAATCATCCAAAATCTTTTAAATGTCTTTCACAAAATATAGTTGCTTTAATTTTAAGTTTCACTACTATTAAACATAATTTCATAATGTTTTTATCATGAATAATTGTAAAAACATTATATTGCATGTCAAAAATAACAACTTAGTGAGTTTATATGGACCAATCAATCAATTAAACTCCTGCGTTAGCCCAAGTTTGGGCTGTTTGGAGTATAACCACTTGAGACTTGAACATAAGATAATAAGTAGGCAAACATTACAGCTAGACAATGAAAAGGGTGACTCTGACTACAAGATCTTCACTATATGACTGCCCCCTTAATCCTGAATGGCCCCACGTGACACATATGCGAAAATGTAAAATGTCCTTGTTGACTAGAAATCACTTAGCATAACATTGCATTACTTACATAATCATGCCGCAAGTCCCAAAATTACACATAGGCTACTTAGTGCTGACACCTGGCGATTGTCTCCCCGCCGAGAATGTTTAGGCATAGGCCAATGTTAGAGTCGGGAAATATTTTCCCAACGATCTTGCTAAAATCGTCCGTTATTGCCAACGGCAAGTTGCTCTTGCCAATACAGTTGGAAAACATGGTTTCTGTTGCCATTACCCTGTCAACCTCGGTGCCGGCAGCGATATGCCGCGTGTTACTACCACCCATACGAGACAGAGCAGAAGCCTTCGTTCTATGGCAGTCGCGCTATATGTGTCGTTTGACATCGTTTATTCCGTGCCCGATGCCAAAATGTGCATCGCTTGGTATGCAGTAAACGTTGTTTCTTGCTTCGCTACTTGCGCATATATACTGAAATTCACTAACCCAAGAGAACTGAAAGAAACAGCCTCTACTCTCAACTTTCTTCTTTTTTTGGCAGACTCGCAATGATTCGTGTTGCTCCGCGTTGCCATTTCGACTCTCGTGGCGGTTTCAGAGAACGCATGCGCGAGGAAATGTGAGATTACTTCATTTAAGACCAAAGAAATAACATGTTAACAGAACGTTCAATGGCTCACCCACAACAAGAACGGCCTAGTGCGCAAGAAATATATTAACTTTTATGGTAAAAAAAAATTGGAAAGTACCAAAAAAGCGGGACATTTCAGCCAAATAGCGGGAAAGCGGTAATGTTGACGCCTATGAATAATATTATGTAGTGCAGTACAATTAGTTCGGATTGTACACGCCGTTAAACAGCCTAAGCTCTCAGTCTGAATCACGTAGCGACGTAGTGAACATAGGCTGCGAGCATAGTCTTGGCCCCTTTTGGTTTTTCGTACATAACGTGTTGCGCCACTGAACGATAGGATGGAAAACTAATGGTTGGCTGGCTTTGCCACCCTTTGCCCTCCCCTTTGCAAGGTCCTAGATTCACATGTGTGCTAAAATATTATGGCAGCGCAACACAGGGGTGGGGGGTGGAACTCCTTGAAACTAATCAGGTCACTGAAGTGAGTACACTGTCGGTGGGGCACTGTGGCACTAAGATTAGAACGTCGGCCTGTTAATGTAAATACTAATACAAAATAAACGAAGCAAATACTAATACTAATATATATATATATATATATATATATATATATATATATATATATATATATATATATATATATATATATAAATGGACGATTAAGCAAGTGCTGCTGATAACTATTGGTAGACTATATTATATCTATTTATTATTCATTCGACAAGGATAGTTTACCTTACATGTAGTCAGATAAGGTTATGCATATTTCTGAAGTTATAAGGATATGAAATACTGTGTTGATATATGACGTGCGTGGGTGCGGCGGTGCGCCCGTGCGTGTGCGTGCGTGCGTGCGTATGTCCATGCAACATAACTCGACAATAGTTGTAGTAAGTAAATTAAGCCCATTAGTCACACATAAATAAATGTTTTAACAATGAACACAATGATATGTGACATGCTTGACCTACCCAGCAGGGTGATGTGTGACATGCTTGACCTGTCCAGCAGGGTGATGTGTAACATCTTGACCTATCCAACAGGGTGTTGAGTGACATGCTTGACCTAACCAACAGGGTGATGTGTGACATGCTTGACCTACCCAGCAGGGTGACATGTGACATGCTTGACCTACCCAGCAGGGTGATGTGTGACATGCTTGACCTAACCAGCAGGGTGATGTGTGACATGCTTGACCTACCCAGCAGGGTGATGTGTGACATGCCTGACCTACCCAGCAGGGTGATGTGTGACATCCTTGACCTATCCAACAGGGTGTTGTGTGACATGCTTGACCTAACCAGCAGGGTGATGTGTGACATGCTTGACCTACCCAGCAGGGTGACATGTGACATGCTTGACCTACCCAGCAGGGTGATGTGTGACATGCTAGACCTATCCAGCAGGGTGATGTGTGACATGCTTGACTTAACCAGCAGGGTGATGTGTGACATGCTTGACCTAACCAGCAGGGTGATGTGTGACATGCCTGACCGACCCAGCAGGGTGATGTGTGACATGCTTGACCTAACCAGCAGGGTGATGTGTGACATGCTTGACCTAACCAGCAGGGTGATGTGTGACATGCTTGACCTAACCAACAGGATGCAGCGCCACATCGACAAACCACGACATGCAGTCAAGCAAGACAATAGTGCCCCCGTACAAATAATTACAATTACCGATTTACAGACCGCTAGTAATTACACATCATCTGAAATAGGTTTATGCTAAGTTTGTACAGTAGGACGGCCAAACGTACAGCCACGATAAATCTAATAAATCTGATTGTAAACCTGTAAACCTATCACAAATAAGTCATACCGAGAAAGTAGCAGTAACATAATTATTACATTATAAATCAATGTAAGAAATTGTCAAATGATTATGCTAATGCTAGCAGTGTGAACATGTGTAAAATTAAAATTAACAGATATGGACGGGCTATACATAGAAGAAAAAATGGTTGGACTCTCGATAAGCAAATGTCTGCCTTGTCCACGTGCCATCTGGAACTTGTATTTTTTATGGCAATCTTGTTAAATATATTGCCCATCATGCAATGCAAACAGAACCTTCGTCACAATATTTCATGCAGTGTCGTTAACACAACCTTACAACCGATACTAACACATATGCCACGAAGAGTGGAACTACGCACATGACAAAATAAATGCAAACTGAAACGTACTTTGATAATCTGCAAGGCTTAGTCTTTGTAGGACTACATACAACGCAATTAAAACATAGTCTACTATAGTCTATATTTTCGTATGCGAATATCGTAGTAGTAGATATGCGACTACTTAATATAATAATGCAATATAAACAAGGAAAACGCTTCTATTCATTACTTACTCCATACAAGTGTGTGTGTGTGTGTGTGTGTGTGTGTGTGTTTGCGTGCTTGCGTGCGTGCGTACGTGTGTGTGCTTGTGCGTGTGCGTTATTGCGTGCGTGCGTGCGTGCGTGCGTGCGTGCGTGCGTGCGTGCGTGCGTGCGTGCGTGCGTGCGTGCGTCCAAAGTACACTCCGATGTTTACCGGTTGGACCCACCAGGGTGATAACAAAACGCTGTTAGTTCACGAAAATGCCGTTATCTGCCAAATGAAAGTAATATGGCGGCGGACAGGTAGGATGTCTTCATGCTCTGGATGCAATCAGTCCATATTGATGTGCAGTTCTCGAGATTCCCTGTATCCCGTCTGTACTTGGTGGACTGTCGGCATCAACCACGCGGAAGTCGAACCGTTGCAGCAGCGTCGTCATGAACAAGAACATCTCCATCTTGGCAAGTGAATCCCCAAGACACATGCGACTTCCTGGAATGGTGCGATATAAGTCAGGCACTTACATTCAGGCGAACGAAAACATGAACTACTGTCTGAAACACAATATATAGTTTTAGTGCGGAACATAATATAATCTTAGATAACACACTGTATACAATATATGATGTTAAAAACAGTTCTATGCAGTGAGTTGATACCAATATGTTAATTTTTAAAGATGTTAGTTTCAAAAGCACTGCCCCACACCTCAATACAGTATTAGTAACATACAATAAGAAAATAGACTGATTTATCTGAAACCCCAGAAAGAAAACATTCTCTTAGAATTAGTTTTATTTCTTTTTTGAATGAAAATGTTGAACAAAGTCAATAGTAGTAAAATGGAGGACCTCAAATGAAGATCGTCTTGGCACCGTCTTAAGAGTATTTGTCAGGCGACTTAAGAAAGTCAAACGAACATCAAAGGCTAACTTAATTAGATCAAAGGTAAAATTATTTAGGTCAAATTAATTGAGTTCTAATTAATTAGGTAAAATGTCAAATTAAATAGGGCATGTTAATTAGGTCAAATTTCGAGCAGAACTATACCTTATGCTTGACCAAATTAAGTTGACTTTGACCTAATTAATTTGATCTTTAACCTAATTAAGTTAACCTTTGATGTTCCATTGATGCTCTTAAGACGTTTGACCGTTGCTCTTGAGACGGTGCCGAAGACGGTGTGTAGGGAAAGGGACGGTAAAATGAGCTTTGATGCTAATTTGACATTATACATACCTAATTAAATTGACGTTTGACCTAATTAGTTTGGCCTTTGATGTTCTTAGGACGCTTGACTGAAGTTAAACGGATGCTTCCACCGCGTGTTCATCCGCCGATTGAACACACCAAAGACGTACCGATTTATACCAGGCGGGTGATACTACTCAACGTAAGAAAATTGACCTCATTAACTTGACCTGTTTAATTTGACATTTGAGCTAATGAATTTGACCTTTGACTTAATTAATGTGACTTAATTAATTTGACCTGATTAGTTTGACATTTGACCTGATTAAGTTAAGCCTTTGATGCTCCATTGGTGTTTTTAAGTCGCTTGACAAATACTCTTAAGACGGTGCCAAGACGCTCTTCATTTGAGACCTTCCCTTTTTACTATATTACTGTCAATTTCTTGTCAGTAATTACACAAATATAATTAATGTTATTAGCTTCAATCCATTTGTGCGATATAGTATTTTTTTATTATTGAATATTATATATATATCAATATTTAAAGATAATTGATTAACAGTAAACCCAGCCGTCATCATGTTCAGTTCTAGAATCGTAATATCAATAATGTTACAAATATGGATACATTGCAGGACCAACACACACTATTGAAACTAATCTGTGAAATATTAACAATATCATATATATATATATATATATATATATATATATATATATATATATATATATATATATATATATATATATATATATATATATATATATATATCTAATATATATATATATATATATATAAATATATATATATATATATATATATATATATATATATATATATATATATATATATATATATATATATATATATATATATATATATATATATATATATATATATATATATATATATATATATATATATATATATATATATATATATTGGTCCATTTACTCATATGAAGTCTTTGCCGCTTGCACTGCATGGACGTTCCTATAGATCACATACCGACACAGAAGGGCATGTAAGCCGGGTTGTTCTTCAACTTGTTGTTCTCGTCCAGCCAACGATCAGGGTTGAACGCGAACGGATCTTTCCAGATCGTCGGGTCCATGTGACTCTGGTAGATGTTTGGAAGAACCACGGTGCCTTTTAGCAGATCGTATCCTCTGAATTTGATCGACTCTTTCACCACGTGACCCACGGCAATGGGGGCTGAAATGTGTTATGTACTACAGTAATTAAACGTTTCAGTTGATAAAGGAAGGCGATAACAGTTTCTTCCTGTTCGTTAGTTATGTGGCGAGCTATTGACAGAAAGAGGATCACCTTGTTCCGGTGAATTGATGAAGTCATGTCTCCTGTGCATTCGGAAACAAATACAACAACAATAACAACTACAACAACAATAACAACTACAACATGTGTACTAAGATGGTGGGATTAACGCCAACAATAAAATATGTTTAGGGCACAAACAAATTAAGTTACTTGAATACAGGTACGCATTGCACATCCGCACCCTATTGTCCAATACTCACCAATACATCCTAGTCTCTGTATTTCAAGTATAGCGGCCTCCGTGAATGGAAGTTTTCCTTTGTCACTAATACCAGGGAGTCTGCCTTGACCGATGACCTGAATACAAATAATAACTCAATTGACAAAGTTAAAGCCGATTACGAATTTGCTTCCAAACGAAAGTAATAATAGGTTTCAAGCCCATCTTGTTTCGAATGCTGTCAGACAAGACAATTGATTAGCATTGTTGGATAGTGGACTTAAACTGTATCGTACATTTGTCCAACATTAATAAACCATAATAGTCTTAGTCAAATTAATAACATGTCTTCCACATTTTAAATATAATTAATTAAAGAAAATAGTAAGAAAAATAAGCCAATGATTTCCAAAAGCATGTTTTTATAATTAACATACCATGCACCTATCTTGTAATCTCAAAAAAAGAAAAGAAAAGATTAATCACCGTGAGTCCTACAGTTTTTTGTGCTTTTCTCTGAATCAGTCAAAGTGCGTGTAAGCCCTTTTGCAAAATCATATATATATATATATATATATTATATATGCTATTATATATATATATATATATATATATATATATATATATATATATATATATATATATATATATATATATATATATATATATATATATATATATATGTATATATATATATTGTATATATATATATATATATATATATACAACCACACTGTTCCCATTGTATTATCGTCATTGTTAGTGAAATGTCAACATTGCCTAAAATTGCCCATATCTCTACTGACCTGAGATAGTTCCTGTCTGCACTTGGCCTGTATATCTGGGTTGAGGATCATGTAGAGAAGTCCCCAGTACAATGTGGCACTCATCGTCTCGGTACCGGCAAAGAATAGGTCGATGATTACTTGGAACATGTTCTCATCTGCATCAACCAGTATATATGTTATACACTTTAGAGTGATTCGTCTACGTGGGCCAGTAGAACTACTATGTTTATGTTTGACGTGATAGCCAATAAAGACAGCGTCGTTGAAGTCGATTTACTCTGACATTGCAAGCAGATTAAAATAATTTGTTAGCTTCGGACCATTTCAGCCAAAATCTACTTGCTAGAGAGAGTAGAGCAGACCAATCGTCATTCATCATTACCCGTCAAGGCGCCACTTTCTTCTTCACGTTTCTCCGCCTTCAGATAGATATCTATGAAGTCCCGGACGTTGTCTTCATCAAATGTTTCCCTGTGTTCTGTTATTATTTTTCGTACGAAATCCTTTATTTGACGATCCACTGCGACAAACTTCCTAAATCTTGGCTACAACATATAGTTTGTTGTTTGTTTATTGTACGTGTAATGGTTATAACAACCCCATTAATGCTATTCTTGTTAGATTAATGCCACACACAATATACACGCCCTCACGCACGTAACAACCCACGCAGGCACTCACGCACGCACGCAGGCACACACACACACACACGTAACGACCTACGCAGGCAGGCACTCACGCACGCACACACACACACTCACACACACACATACACACACACACACACACACACACACACACACACACACACACACACACACACACACACACACACACACACACACACACACACCCCCCACACACACACACACACACACAAGCACACACACACACACACACAAACACACACACGCCCACACACACACGCACACGCACACGCACACGCCCACGCACACGCACACGCACACACACACACAAACTCACACATACGAATCAGGATGGTTCATAAGAAGTAGCACTACGAACTTCGACTATTATAATGTTTCTTGCGAAAGCCTAAGTATGTTATGGTACAATGCTTACTATCAACGCTAAAGCCAACTGAACAGGCAACCAGGAAGCCGCTGCATTTTTGGCTCCCGAATTTTCGAAAGTGTAGTTCATCGAATTCAGCAGATGTTGAAATTCTTCATTATCATAATTGTATCTGCAGAATGAAACGTGATATTGGTGAAGCATATTTTACAGATGAACCTCTCAAAAGGTTTGTTAAAAGAACCAGTTCCTATGGAGAATACGAGAAACAAAACGTAAAAGCTCGCTGCAACCTACATACATTATTGAAATACATTTAAACTTTGTTTGTTGTTCAGATCAATTTAAGTACTCAAGATATGTAAATATTTCTGCATTAATGGTGACATGTCGATTATAGAGTATAAATGACACCAACCTTTGACCAAATATAATGGAACATATAATGTTGGAGACAGCTTTGTTAAGTAGCTGTTTTGGGTCAAAAGGCTTTCCTTTATTCAAATCAAATTCCGCCAGCACAACTTCGACTTCATCTTTGATTTTCTCCTCCAGCGAAGATTTTCCCACGCCAAAGTCTCTCAAAGCCCTCAGCGTGAATCTCCGCAGTATCTTCCAATCATCGCCATCTTGCATAACGATTCCTGAGAAATTGAACAGTTCAATACGACATAAAGCCAGAGTAGCGAGACCGGCCGTAAGGCCGCCTTGTACATAGGCCATAAACCTTTCTAGTTCTCACATGGCGTCGTCAAACGTTCTATATACATATGTGCGTGCGTGCGTGCGTGCGTGCGAGCGTGCATGCGTACACACACGATTATTAACTGCAACATTTCTGCTTCACGAATTATCTGGCTCACAAATCCCCAGTATGTGAGCAAGTTCATCCACACCATGGTAGTTCTCTGGAGGAACCACGAACATCCAGTGTCAGAGCTGTATGGCACTTACTCGGGAACGAAACCACATTGTTACAACGACGTATTTGTGTCTATAGGTTATACCACCAGTCAAGGAAATGCTTCCTGGAATGAAGCAGTACACCACATACATCGGATTCACCCAGCAGTCATTATCGTAATCACACCACAGTAGCGAGTTTGGATTAAATGCCTTCTGAAGCTACTTAGAAAGGCAGGGAACAACAGTACAAATGATCACAAATGATGCCGAAGATCAGTGTATGACTCTCAGCTGAAAAAGTTGCCTTACCCTAAAATGTGTGTGCCCATCTAGTTATTAGTAAACATTATCGTCTGCTTGTCGATTCACATCGTCTCTTTTTCACTGGAAATTTAGCATATTAGATATAACAATAATTATTCACTCTTATCTATATTTACTCACAAAATACAATGGTCGCAATAAGTGATTGCATTGTTTTCTTTTTATTTGGGGTATTTAAATGACATCCTCCAGTCTGTTGACCCATTAGCATAAACATCTCAATCACTGAAAAATATGAACAAAATATTTAAATCCAAATCTTCCATGTATTCTGATAGCAGCAATGTTTGTCTATCAATCATACTCATCATATTATAATTATATGTTAATTGTATTCATTAAACACCATTTGACGGTATGTATTGCATGGCATCGTTAGGCAGAAGTGAAGAAAACCCTCAACGTTTAGCTGTATACCATGGCGATTTTATGAACAGTTTGTTCTTAAACACGTAGGTCATTCCACCCCGCAGTGCGATAACTGGCCTCTACTCCATGACGCTCCACGTAAACGGCTTGTCCCGTCTAACTCTATATGCTGCTCGAGTCGTACTGATGGCGCCGGTGTGAGATTGTAAATGGACCCCGTGGTAAATGGTCACCCGATCCATTTTCCACTGTGCAATATGGACCCCCATCGTAAAAAATGGATCGGGGTCCATTTACTACGTACGACCACCGTTGAAAATGGACCCCGGCCCTTTTTTTTGGTGGAAAGTGGACCGTTTTAAGCTGTGGAAAATGGATTCACACAAAATGGACCCAATAGGTTATTACTGTAACAAAGAAATCCATTTAAATCAATCAATTAAGTTTATTCTCAAACAAACCTTAACAGATTACAATTCTCATCGGTGTCGTTGCGCGTCAACACAAGCAAATAGGTTTTTAAGTAACTATAATAGTTGTACCTATTAGTGATATTTCTATTCAAGATTACTGACTCTCTCACGTGGCCATCACGTGGCCATCACTGGTTCAAAGTGCTTGTGGACGTTCTTGAGAAGTATCGTCTTGTCTGTTTGTTGGACTGTTGACAGCAGACCAGGTAGAGGCTTGTGACATTGCCAGCTGTACCTGGTGTAGCCGTTCTGGCGCCTATACGCTGTGTAAGTCGATATGGGTGTGCAGAGGAAGTTTTCTAATGCTCTGTGTATCTCTCCATATGCATACAAAACATGAGTTTTAAATGTAAGATATGGAAAGGGAAGGAGGTGCATGGAAGGAGGGGGGTACATTTTCCACTCCCTCCCCATATAAACAACGTAACAACAGAACGGGGCCGTGGAATTTGCACATAGTGGGTCAATGAATAGCAATAAATAATAACCAATAAATAATATAATTTGTTTAAAGGTAGTAGGCACATGGAAGGAGGGGGGTAGATTTTCCACGGCCATTGAGAACGGTCCTCACCTATTTTTTTCGAAATTACATTTCCATTTCCACGCCCGGGATTCAGTTCCATGACTAGACATTTAACAGCTCATGACCGTTTGATGTGAAGTTATTCTATTCAACTAACTTGGAACGGAGCTAAGAACTGCCCGCGTTAGCCGCCAGGTGTGAACAACACTTTCAATTGCTTTTTATTGGCACACCCTTGAAATGTCCTCACAAGAGCTCATTTTTTTAAAGCAGCCCGTCAATAGTCATCTAGTGTTCTACGTATCTCTATGTATTCATACCAAGAATGAGTTTTAAAATAGCAAACCCATTTAATAAAATAAAACGGTAATTTGCTAGTGATTCTCAAATTCAGATGTGAACAGCTGATTTCGGGAAGTCTCGGCGTACTAATATACATCTTATCTGGGTCATGTCATTCGCCCTAGCAACTCGGTACTTGGGTATAATTTAGTAGGCAGATATTGTCGAATATACAATGTTTAAATCAATTAATATGTTTTTATTTTTAGAACTGAGTAAATCAAACACAATTATTTTTATGGAACTACTTTTTTTGCATAGCTCCTGACCTGACCAAGGGTAGATGCCAAGTGCAAAGACAATACACAGTTCAATCTCCACACAGTGACAGTCAAATCCCCAAAAAGTGACAGTTTAATCCCCACACAATCACAGTCCAATCCCCAAACAGTGACAGTTCAATCTCCACACAGTGACATTTCAATCTCCACACAGTGACAGTCAAATCCCCAAACAGTGACAGTTCAATCTCCACACAATGACAATCCAATCCCCAAACAGTGACAGTTCAATTTCCACACAATGACAGTCCCCCACACAGTGACAGTTCAATCTCCACACAGTGACAGTCAAATCCCCAAAGAGTGAAAGTTCAATCCCCACACAGTGACAGTCCAATCCCCACACAGTGAAAGTTCAATCCCCACACAGTGACAGTCCAATCCCCACACAGTGACAGTTTAATCCCCACACAGTGACAGTTCAAGCCTCAAACAGTGACAGTTCAATCCCCACACAGTGATAGTTCCGACAACATCAATATAAAACATATTAACTGTACTTCTTCTTCAGTGTTATTGTGGAGGACCCGATTTCCTGCTAATATCCCACAGATTATCTTATCAATAGATATGACATTGACACATTTGCCTGTGAATCAGATAAAACATGAAAGTTTACAGCGAAATTGTTCACAATCGCAGACGACAGGTACATTTGTGGACTCGCAAAGTTGTTGACATTGCTGCCGGGTGATTATGGTTACATTGACATGTTGCTTGACGGAGCGCTCGGTGAACTTTATTTAGCACTAGCAGATTTCACATTTGACATGATTACTAAAGTAAACTTTGCCGACAACTCTACAGCCGCGCATTATATGGCACGCGTTTTAATTAGTGGCGCACACTGTAGAGAAGGTAGCCAGCAACAGTGTAATACCGGTTTTTAAGTGCACAGTCACAAATGCGCGCAGGGCTACGGACACCACCGCCGACAGCTCGTTATCTGTAGCAATTATCCATATAAGAAATTACCAAACCGAACAAGAGATCACGCGGGCATTACACACCCAGACATTCCCCGGTTAACACGGCAGTGAGTTAAGTTTCTGTTTGCAAACAGATATCGAAGTCCAACCTAGACACACGTTCAACCGCCACGAGCAACATATCCCTAGATAGCATTAGAACACCCCTTCATCACATTACGTCGCAAAGCATCGCGCACTGTGGCTGCCAGTAGCAACGTGAAACAATATTAACATAATATGTTCACATGCTACAAAACACAATGTGTCAACGGTTCATGAGATTCGACCACACACACGCACATACGCACGCATGCATACATGCACGCACGCACACACTTATTAAAGTTTCCACCGTGACCGATTAAGTCATACTGAATGTCCATGTAATACCGTGGGTACTATACAGAATCAATCAACGCAAGCTACTCCGTTAGCTTAGAAGAAAACAATAATGTCACATGCTTTTAGTCAAATATACATTCCAGACAGTTCGTCACTGACAGAGACTGGGTTATAATATTATAGAGAGTATGTGAAAGTCATATAATCATAATAGGATGGCAATTGTAGGACAGTCTGATACTATCTCACGTTTGCCTTTAAGTCGTATACTTCACTAGCGGACCGAAGTTAGGTCTGTTTGAGAAGTACGTACTTCAGTTCAACTTGGACGTAATGTTTAGTTCACTGTAACACTTCATGGTATATAATTATACACAAGAGATCAATCCATAACCACACGTCTTAAATAAATAAATAATACATTCACAATATCTGCCTCAATCTACCACATCAGTAACTAGTCTTTTTAAAAAAAATTTTTTAACTGCGACGTAATTAAACAAATATACCATATTAGCTAATGTGGACAGCGCAGCACTATCAGTATTAGAGTACAAGTAAATATCTGCATATTTTACTTAACTTAAACACAATTACATATCATTATGAAACACCTACACACATATCTGATATTTGAAAACATTATATACTATTTATTACGAAAAGTAGTAAATAGTTTATAAGTAATGATTTTAGCAGGACACTGCAATCCCTAAACAATAGCCTGCTCCTCTAATATCCTGATAATCACGATCCTATGATCTGTCACGAAATCCTACGCTACCCTCTCCAGCAAAATATTGCAATGCTATAAACCGCTCAATATTTATAAATAAAATTAAAGATAATGCTCCATTATGCTATTAAAATTTTTAGCAGGATACACTTTACCCTCTTTATTAAGTAAAGCTACATATGTTTAAGAAAAAATTCATGGTCAAAATACCCAACTAAAGAGAGACTCTAATTCACAACCTACAAATATACGCCACGAAAAACCAAACCAACACTGCTGAGTAATTAGCGCTGTGAATGTCAGGCACGCGCAGAGCGTCGTAACTGGGTGAAAAGGAGTGCCTAAAAAGGGGGTATCCGGTTGAAAAACGGGGAGTGACAGGCAAATATATATATATATATATATATATATATATATATATATATATATATATATATATATATATATATATATATATATATATATATATATATATATATATATATATATATATATATATATATATATATATATATATATATATATATATATATATATATATATATATATATATATATGTATATATATATATATATATATATATATATATATATATATATATATATATATATATATATATATATATATATATATATATATATATATATATTCTGGATACAGGGTTCGGGTGTTAGTTCCGTAATCGTAATAGGGTAGCAGTTGTAGGACAGTATCTTACCTTTGCCTTTCGTCGTATACTTCACTAGTGGGACGAAGTTAGGTCTGTTTGAAAAGTATTCTGCCTTATCGACAAACGCCTCTCGGATCACGTCGTGTCCCGTCAACACGACCAAGTGTCCACCGGGTCCAGTACGCAAGTGGAACATCTCGCCATAAATGTTCGCTAGTTCGGTTAACGTCAGATACAGTTGTTGGTTGTTCCAGAACACGTCAGCGTTGCCGATGACCGGCCACGACTTAGGACCTGGCGGCCAGTTGGCCGGACCGCCGGCTGTATTCAGTAGCCAGAGCCCGCAGAGGAAGACAGATAGGAATATTAGCAGGGTCGACGTGTCGACGTAGTCAACCCAGGCTGCGAACACAGTCATGTTGCACGATACTGCGTTCGGTGGTCAGTGCACTGCGGTCAGTGGCCTGCACACGACACTACGGCCGGTTGCTGGCGACGCAGAAATTCCCAACGTCAGATTAACTACGATGTTGTTGCTATGGTGTTTACTAGTCCGCTTCTACCGTACCGAGCACATGACGATCTAAAAAAAATAGCCACATGCGAATGAGTCACTCACACAGCCGGTTTAAACCACTGACCTTAATGGACTGGCGACCGCCAGGCTTCTAGGGGCCAGACCGCAGTAGACAATTGCATTGGTTAACATTGCGTGTTAACGTTTTGTCTGATTATAAGAAAACGTGACCAATAAAAATTCTGAAAAAAATTTCACAGCAACTGCCATCATCTCGTTGACATGCTGAATTGTTCAACTGTTCGTACCTCACATCATATGAATTGTTGAAATGCACATATCACAATTTAATACGCCCTACATTCGTGTGAAACAATAAACAGGATCGAAGGTCAACTGTGGTCTCACCCAAATAGGGCTTTTTTTGAGAAAGTGTCAAATTTTCTATCAAATTGCGACACAATGTATATGTAGACACATTATGGAACACTCCTGCTTGTCAAGTCATTATTATTTGTTTGACATCTAAGTCTAAACAATACCTTGCCCGTAATATTACCTGAAAACCAGTCACATAATTTAATTATAGGTCGATTTTGACACTTGATAAATCATCGATCATGTACAATAGATTTACAGAGCATTGTGAACCAATGAAGCTTGCTTACTGTCTCTTTAAATATATTAATCAGTTTATTTCCAAATTAATATTCATATAATTGCTTGATTTTGATTGACAATTTACAATTTTTCACATTTAAGAGGATTTCGGGTATATTTCAATGCGTCAGGTTTATCAAATGTTATTGTTTATTTGACTGCTTTCATACTAATTGATAAGATACAAGGCTTGATTTCGATACGCCACCATAAAGGGGTATCACATGACCAGATGCCCGTCCCGGCCAGAATTGAAAATGCTGATGTACGCAGTGCTTCCAGTGGGTGTGACACAACCAAAATACAACTATTCTGTCCAAACTTGTTATACAATGTTGCTAATGCACTGGGCTACATAACATTTATCACAAATGACTGATCTAGTGTAAAATGGCTACCTGCTCCCTCACATACTGGTGTCATACCCCCTAATTTTTACATCCGATCTGTACCATGCTATTCGTGATTGCTACTGCTGTCTGCCTTTTCCAAGCAAACTGTTCACTTTTCCTATCAACCTGTGCCTATGGGAATGAGTATATCTTCTGTAAACCACTTCGACGTTATGGTTATGGTTAGTTAGATATGGGGTTAGCTAAGGTTAAGGTTGCATACTTTCATTTCCTTGTGCCAAAGCACTTACAAAATACTGCACACAACATGACATTGGTATTGATATGTGGTGAACAGACATTTTGGAAAGGCAACGGTTATTGTTGATATTAAAATTGCTTATTGTAGATTTTCAGCTTACCACAAGCTCTTTAAAGCTATTTTATCAAATGAAAAATAAAAAAAAATGTCATTAACAATTAAATATCAAATTAAACATCAAATTGCGCAACATATCAGTTCGTGCACATCAAACGTTATAGGACAAAATTAAAATGTACATTTATTTGAAATATGTTATATTTAGTAGATCGGTTATAGGACACCTCCTAAGGGAGACGGTTAAACAGTTTCAATAGTAGCGGCGTTTAACCAGTAATTATCTTGTTGACTAGATGGAATCAATAATATATATATATATATATATATATATATATATATATATATATATATATATATATATATATATATATATATATATATATATATATATATATATATATATATATATATATATATATGCATTGGTGGCCATGTTATTGTTTTGTCTGGTTATAAGAAAACGTGACCATAAACAAATCTGAAAAATATTTCACAGTAACTGCCATCATCCCATTGACGAGTTGACCAAGTTGTGACAAAATCACATGCTTCCAGCTCTGTTAAAACGCCCAGACGTGCGATACCCGTCAATTTCGAAAAAAATAGACATGTATTCATGCGCCCACGTGGCCCATAGCAAAAAATTCCCATAAATGCCTCCGCCTGTTAAACTCTAAAAAATGCACTGTTTCACAGCCAACAGCTTCTACAAACAAACCTGTGAATATGCCTGCTCAATTGCACTTACTTTAAATCACATGAATTGTTTAAATTCACATATCATAATGTAATACGCCCTATATTCGTATGCAACATAAATAGAACGGTTAAATGTGGTCTTACCCCTCTACACAGCATGGCGTTGAAGCCACCGTACACAACCCGCTTCAGTAACACATTTGCACCAGGGACAAAACTCTTAATACTGGTTTTGTGACTGTGACCTATGCGCGCGCAACACCAGTCATTTTTAGTTAATTTCTAAGTTAATTAGTAAGTAGCCAGTGTTTAAGTGTTTCAGAAATATAATTGTGGTGATGAGTAATTATGACGAGTATAGCTAAGGAAACAAAATAAATGCATAAAATTGAAGAATAAAATATGGAAATGTATATTAGTTAATAGGCAGTGTTTAATTTTAGAAATATAATAGTGGTGATGAGTATTATGACGATAGTTAAGGAACCAAAAGAAGTGTATAACATTGAAGGATATAATATGGAAATGTATATTTATAATAAAAGTTATTATTGTAACATATTATTGACACACAAAATGGAAGGTGTATTGAAACATTAGAGATACGTATTGAAACATACAGACACGTTTATACATAGGGTTGAATAAAAGCAAATGAATTTATTGTCCAAATACATAAGTTAAACCCGAAAACATGCCGGCAACATAATAATAATAATAATGTTTTATTTCAGGCAAGAGCCCATAATATTATAAATACATACAGGTTAAATAAAACATACATATACACACATGATGAACAATAGAGGTAGTGAGAAAAATATATATATAAACATACATACATGACGTGTAGTAAAATAGATATATATATATATATATATATATATATATATATATATATATATATATATAAGATAAGTCAGGATAAAAAATATATTTGTATAAAAGTAAAAACATCATGAATTAAAAGCATACAATTGATCAATCGAATGATTAATCAATGGACTTCGATAATAAATAAAAGTGTGAAGATAATTTACAAAAAGTATATTGTCGGATTTTTCCAACCGGCATAAAAGACTAAAAATTGATGAGCGAATACGTTCATTAAAGGATTTAACATAATTAGTAGCGAACATATGGCTTGCATTACAGCAGGATGACAGGTTGTGTATAATTCTAAAAATGTTGTTATAAGCGACAGTAATACCTTTCAGACTCTGTTTTTTAGAATGACACCAAAGAATTGAGGTGTACATTGAACCACAGCATGAATTAAATAAAGTTGTTTTAACGGAATTGTTGCATAAGTAAAATGTTCTGGCTAAAGCATTTGCTTGAGCATAGATACATCTTTCCTGCCTGGCAATATCGTCATCATCAGTAAGATTATTGTTTATAATATTATACATATACTGTTCACCAACTTCTTGTAGACATATATTAAAAAACCGTTTTTGTTAACAGAGGTAGTATTTTTTTCCGGATTCAAACTCAACGAGTGATAAAAGGGAGTTTGTTTACAGGTCGTGAATTTAACCCGTGCATCGAGCTATCGTTTACATTGGCTAATATATATATATATCAGATAAAGTGATTTATTTACTTAAATTACATACATAAGGTAATATCTGACATAGTGGTAGTAAACGTTTTCGGTAAAAAGGAATTAACAGCAAGATTTTAGCGTAAATTAGTACACACTGACTCCGTTGTTTTGTTAAACAGTGTTCTCCGTATTCGTTAGGTGGCAGGTTTTTTTTCTCATGCGAGGTTAATAGAAGACACAGTTAGCAAGTTTATTAGCCTAAAGTGTTCTTTTGATCACAAAAACAGCCTTATTCAAGGCTAACGTAGCAAACTAATTAAAACTAAATTGTATGATGGCGCCGTGCAAACGGCAGTTAAAGGCCACAATTTGTGGCAGTTGCAGTAACTGGGTGGACTTCGTCAAGTCTGGGTGCGAGAAGTCGTGGGCTGAGATCCAGGCAGATATTTTTAGTTTTTAGTGTAGGGGATGTACGAAGATGAAGGAACTAGAGGTGGAGTTGGAAGAGCTGAGGCTGCTCGTTGTGGCAATGGTGGGAAGGGAACAGGGGGGGTTGTGCCAGTAGTTCCCGTGGGGGAACAGTAGATGATAAAGTGGGGAAAGACAAAAGAGATGCTAGGGAGAGCTCACCGCAGCCTGGGAGGAAGCTGAGAGGGAAGGTGACAGGTCGTAGGGAGACAGAACGTAAGGAGACGGGAAGGAAAGGAACGGGAGGGAAGACAACCGGAGTGAATGAGAGGGGAGACACGAGGGAACGAGAAGGGAGTGGGGGAGACGGGATGGAAAACAACCGGAGTGAAGGAGAGGGGAGTGGGAGAGACAAGAGCAAAGGAGTGGGAAGTGGGGGAGACAGGAGGGAAGGAGACAGGAGGGAAGGGGTCAGGACAGAATGTGATGGAGGGGATCGAACGGAAGAGTTATTCTGCAGCAGTGATAGAGGGAGTGAGGAAGAGAGCAAGGGTGTTTGTGGGGGATTCGATAGTTAGGAAGACCGACAGAGTCTTAAATAAGGGAGATGATGTGGTGGTCTGCTTGCCTGGAGCCAAAATAGAGGCGATAACTGAGAGGGTAAAAAACATCGTAGGCTCGGGTAAGGGTGGATCTCTTTTAGTACACGTAGGGACAAATAACGTAGAGAGGGATGGTACAACTGCCATAGTTAGGAAATATAGGCAGTTGGTCAGAACACTAAAACAGACGCGGGTTGAGCAGGTAATACTGTCAGGGATTTTACCTGTAATGGGCAGGAGGGGTCAAAATATCGAAATTGTCGAGGGATGGCAATTAACATGTTAGTTCAGAAGATATGTAGGGAAGAGGAAGTTGGATTTGTGGATTTATGGGAAAGTTTTGTTGGGAGAGCTGATATGTACATGAAGGATGGGCTTCATTTAAGTGGAAAGGGGGCGGCAGTATTCGCGGACAAACTTTCAGCAGCAGTAGATAGTGACTTGGGTACAATGACAAATATTTTTGGAAGTAAACATTCTTTAAACTAGAAGTGCAGGGGGGTTACCTAGAGGTGTCTCAAGCAGAACAAGAGACCACTAGCATAGATAAACCAATATCAAATCATCCAAAAAACATCTCTGAAAAAGGTTATAGATGCGTATGTTTAAATGCAAGGAGCATAGTAAATAAGAGAAACGAATTAAACATTATGGTAGAAGATATTGACCCTCACATAATTGGTATAACTGAATCATGGGCCAACATAGATATAACAGATGCTGAATTAGGACTGACAGGATATGTAATGTTTAGGAAAGATCGCACAGGAAGAAGGGGCGGGGGAGTTATTTTATATGTTAAAGAATCTATTCAGGCTTATGAAATAAAACTAGAAAGGGAAGCAGATTGCGATGAAGCTGTTTGGTGCAAAATTGTTTCAGGAAATTCAAAATTAACTATTGGATTAGTTTACCGAAGTCCAAACATAAACGAAGAGGACAACACAAAAACAAAAAAACGCTATAAAGGAAGTTAGTAAAGGGGAATGTGTCATAATGGGAGATTTTAACCATGGCCACATACAATGGAATTCTCTAGAGAGCACAGGGATTGGTGACCAACAATTTCTATTTTTAATCCAGGATAGCTTTCTTACTCAGCACGTACTAGAACCAACCAGGGGAGAAAATGTATTAGATATAGTTTTGTCATCACAAAAAGAATTAGTGGACAATGTAAAAATATTTGAACCATTGGGTAATAGTGACCATAATCAAATACATTTGGACATCAATGTAAAATCAGAAAGTAAAAATAAGAAAACGTACAAGAGAAACTTCCACAAAGGTAACTACAAAGATATGAGAAAATACTTAGCAAAGCTAGATTGGAATAACATGCTGATGAATAAGATCGCAATTGAATGTTGGAATATTCTAAAATATGAAATTGGGAGTATCATCGATAAATTTGTTCCCTTCCAAAAACAAGGAAAACGGTGTAGAAAGAAACACTTGTCAAAAGAGGCTATTAGAAAAATAATGCTAAAACAAACTATGTGGAGGGTTTATAGGCGTACCAGAAAGGAAGAAGACTATGCAAAATACAAAGAGGCACTTAATGCAGCTACAACTGAAATCAGACAATCTAAAAGAAGCTATGAGCAAAAACTAGCATAAAAAATTACAGCAAGAGTTTTTATGCATATGTCAGGAGTAAACAAAACGTACAAGACAGTGATTTGTAAATTATTAGAAAGGTTAATTAAAGACCATATGGTGGACTTCCTCGTTAGGCATAAATTATTAAATTCATCTCAACATGGATTCCTTAAAGCGAGATCATGCTTAACAAATATGTTGTTTTTTGGAAGAAATCACTAAGTGGATAGACGTGGGATCGCCAGTTGATATTATCTACTTAGATTTTCAGAAAGCTTTTGACAGAGTGCCACATCAAAGATTACTACTTAAGTTAAAAGCCCATGGTATCGGGGATAGCATAACTGACTGGATAGAACAATGGCTGCCTGACAGAAGACAACGAGTTGTAGTAGATGGAGAAGTTTCAAATTGGAAATCGGTTTTGAGTGGAGTACCCCAAGGATCACTATTATGACTTATATTATTCTTAATTTATATTAATGACTTGGACGACAGTATAGCAAGTAACGTACTGAAATTTGCGGATGACACAAAACTGTTTAGAAAGGTTAATACTAATGGTGATAAACAACATTTACAAAACGATCTAGACAGATTAGTGAAATGGTCTGAGAAATGGCAGATGCTGTTAAATTTTGGGAAATGTAAATGCCTACATACAGGACATGGGAACGTGAATGTAAACTATAAAATGAGAGATACTGCTCTGGGTACTACTGTAAAAGAAAAGGACTTAGGAGTTACAATAAGCGCTGATATGAAAGTTTCAGAGCAGTGTTGTATTGCAGCTTCAAAGGGTAATCGAATTCTTGGATTGATTAGAAGAAACATAACATACAAGGGAAAGAAGTTAATTATACCTCTTTATAAAGCAATAGTTAGACCTCATTTAGAATACTGTATACAAGCATGGATACCATGTCGTAAGAAGGATATAGATACGCTTGAAAGCATACAAAGGAGAGCAACTAAAATGATTCCAGAACTTAGAGACCTTAGTTATGAAGAACGCCTGAAAGAATGTGGTTTAACAACTCTAGAGACAAGGAGGTTAAGAGGAGATCAGATTGAAGTTTTTAAGATATTGAATGGGTATGAAAATATTGATAGAAATATGTTTTTCTCACTCAAGAAGGATGGCAGAACTAGAGGACATGAGGTAAAATTAGTAAAGGATCAATGTAGATTGGACATCAGGAAGCACTCGTTCTCACAAAGGACAATAAATGAATGGAACAAATTGTCTACAGATTGTGTAAATGCTAGCAACGTGAATATGTTTAAAAACAAGGTTGACACATATCTCAGGAGGGCGGGTTATAAGTAGATGAACATTGTTGGACTCTTGATAAGCCAATGGCTTCCTTGTCCACTTGCCATCTGGGCCTTTGGCTTGGATGGCCAGTCTTGTTAAATCTTGTTAAACATATATAAAACATTTGTCTGACCAGGTATAACTTCACTGACCCCCTGGTCTAACTAATCCTACCCCTAAACTGACTGCTGGCCCAACTAAATTGACTGCTGGCCTAGCTAAATTGACTGCTTGCCCAAATAAATTGACTGCTGGCCTAACTAAATTGACTGCTGGCCTAATTAAACTGACTGCTGGCTTAACTACACGGATTTCTGGACTAACTATACTGACTGGTGGCCTAATTAAACTGACGGCAGGCTTAATTAAACTGATTGCACGCCTAACTGTAACCATGCCAACCCTGGTAACCAGTCGAATTATTTTCCTTGATTGCTTGTGTGACTGAGCTATTGCCAACTTTATAATTTGAAGGCCAAAAATTGGCTGTTTTCCAAAGCTACTTCATTTACAGTCAGTCCCCGTTTTTTGTGCATACATCTTTTCCTCCCACCCCATCTTTCTCTAGCAATATGTGGAATTTTGACCAGAGGCTTGTATGGATCACCCGTGTTAAGTGCAGGAAATTTC
This sequence comes from Lamellibrachia satsuma, assembly GCA_033239005.1. Classification (NCBI taxonomy): domain Eukaryota; kingdom Metazoa; phylum Annelida; class Polychaeta; order Sabellida; family Siboglinidae; genus Lamellibrachia; species Lamellibrachia satsuma. The sequence goes on from BSQZ01000057.1 coordinate 3,264,039, forward strand.
AACTCATAATTACTATTTTTGATAACTATGGGGCCCATCAGTCTGAAACCGAAATTATGAGGATATCTTTTTAGTAATCGAGAGAAGACATTCGGTGCAGCTGGTTTCTGAGGATCGTGTAAGAGTTTAAGTAATTCACACTTCTTAGCCTGTTGTTCTTCTAATTTAGTTGCTTGGTGTGACCTTTGCAATAAAGACTGTTTACCACTGAACACATTACCTCGACCACGTGTATTACAGATTGTGGGGAAAAGTGTAGACAAACCGGGAAGAATGTTTGATAAAGTTGCAAAATACAATTCCCAAAATGTCAAGCGATCATGGCATTTGTTTGTAGTTGCTAACACTTTACATAAATGCTTACAAAAATATGGATGTCCCTTGTGTATGAAACTTAACAAGTGCATATTGTAAGGGATATATTAACAATGTAAACCCCTTCATCTGGTGCCGGAACAGGAAGGTACTGGGAAACAACATCATGGAAAGTTTTGGCTGTATGCGTGTTCAAATGTTCTAACAAATTTGCATTTGCTGCAATTAGTGCATAGTCATGGTCATTTCCACATTGCATTTTATCATCTGAAGTTACAAGTGCCCACTCATGTCGTTCCAAATTGCTGAACCAGATTGAATCCTTTTAGAATACACTTCAGTAATTTACCATTGGAAGTGTTTACCTGGTTTTGAAATTTGGCTAGTTTAGTTGCAGCATGCACTGTGTCGTGTGCATGTCTGGGTAGAGTTCTATCAATCAAAGTTTTAACTTGTAATGAGATAGATTTATTCAAATGATTTGCATTTTCCCCGTGGAAAATCACCCGGAACTGATTTTCTGTTATATTATTTGTTAACAAGAGTGAATTATCTTGTTCCGGCACCAAAAGTGCTGTCTCGGCAGTAAATGTTGTTTGCCATGCACTACGAAACTAGTAAGTATTTAGGTAATCTTGGAAACTATTCTTTGTTTGTGCATTAACAATTGGAATATCATTATATAGATATGTGTAAAATGATTCACCACACTGGCCCAGACAGTTTTATGCCAACTACACTATTACAATTTTTAATGCAGTTAAGATTGGGTTGATGAATATTTTTTAGGTTTGGATAACTAATTCTTTTCCTTTAGAGCCTTTAGGGCATGAAAGTTGCATATGAAAATATGGGCACTCCCGCCACGCTGACGAAGACTTAGTCATCTAGGTCATCATTGGCCACAGTATGACCACCTGGGTGGCCTGGACCGGGTAGCTGGTTGCCATATGACAGTAGCTGCCGGAGAAGTGGAAAACACCGTTGCCTTCACGTGATGGGTGCAGGCCATCAACGTTGAAGAGTGCAGGTCGATTCATGATATCCCGATCCTAGACAGAGACGCCAGGCATCTGGGCTGTCAGCTGGTGTAACCTCTGGTTGTACAACAACCCCATCTCGTACAGGTCACTAATTGTATTAGGTGTATTGTGATAGCAGTGGTCATCTAGCAGGGGTCAAATGCTTTTTAACGGGTGGTCATCTAGGGGGACGGGTCAAAAATCAGTAGCATAAACAAAGTATATATTATAGAGGTATATATACGTCATGATGCAAACGTGATCACTACCACCACGACCACCACCACTACTGCCATCACTACCACCACCAATAGCACCACCACCACCACCACCACCACCACCACCACCACCACCACCACCATCACCACCACTACCACCACCAACACCACTACCCCATTATGCAAATAAATACCCATTGAATTAATACATGTGAAGAATATACCGTATTAAACAGGGACTCATATATACTCATTGAAAATAGTTAGTATATATAAGTAACAAGTAAACAAATTTAAATACAGCATAATTAATAACGTAAATGAAAGTGATATAATAACCTCCAGATGTGAAAGCGACGTAGCCGTGACCATGGATAAAAACAGCAGACGCTGTTTTATAGTGACGAACATTTCTGAGGTGTAGACGGCATAATGTCAGAATGGTAGACGAAGGGTCAAAAACAAAGACGATCTTTCATCGAATAACATATTATGTCTTTCGCGTTTTCGTGTTTTGACCCTTCGAGGTGGTTGCTGAGAAAACGACAGACGTGATATATTTATCATGATGATGTTCGTCCGGGCTGAAAGGTGACTGGCTGTTGCATCTTTGGGCTGTGACAGAAATGCTCCCATACTTCTTCGCCGCCGGACACGAAAACTACGCTAGATATGGGCTGTGCTACCTTCGCTCGATGGAGAGGCTTCACGGCGAAATTACGTTGAAACCATCTGCACTTAAGAAATGGGCCTACAGTATGCACACGTTTAGTCAGATTGTCCATGACGTTACATATATGTCGGAGGGTCACACGGTAACAGATGTGACTACCCATAAGTTAGAGAAGCCATCTCGTATACGATCGGATGAGGAGGACAGAGAAAAGATAATTGAAAAGCTCCATTCCTGTATCGATCCTCTCGGCCATCCGGATAGGGTCATACACACTGTCACTGGCAGAATTGGCCCAGAGAAGGAAAATGCGCCAAATGCGGTTGAAATAGGACGAACACAGATGCGTTCCTATTAAGAAAGCTGGTCAGAAGGATTCAATGCTTCGTTGTCTAAAGAGGTCATGATCATGGCAGTGAAACAGACAGTCTTGAGAGTGGGAGCTACTGCAGTATGCGCTGTAAATCTAATCTACTCGAGGGTGATAGGAATGCAATGATCTCGCGGCATATAGCTTAGTGACGTTCTACAGTATGAGCTTGCACCGGTGCATGCACCAATGTTCGCATAGAATGGAGAGATGAGAATAGCAAAGGCAAAGGCGATACTAAAGAAGAATCTCCAGGAAGAAACCCCATCAAGACTGGCTCCCCAGCCTGATGTTACCATCACTGACGGCTGTGTGATCCTCTGGGTCATTCACTGGCCTAACAGTGGAACTGTGCGAGACTTTGTGGACAGTTTCACTAGCTTCATCTTTGAGAAGGCAGAGAGGTGTGATAGATACTTGGTATTCGACATATACCATGATTTTAGCATCGAGAGCGGAACACGATTAGTTAGAGCTGGGCAATAGGCTAGCAGACGCCACAAGCTGAGGCTGCAGAACCCGCTGCCACCCCAGAAGATTGTTCTTACTGTGACCGAGAACAAGGTTCAGCTGATTGAAATAAGTTGTCATCTTTTGATCGCGGCAAGTCAACAAAGAAAGCCGACCACTCAAAGGTTCGTCGTTACACATCAGGAATCTTCCACGACGGAGATTCATCGAGGGTTGCAAAGGCATCATGACAATGGGAAGACGACTCACGAGGAGGCATATGTCATAATTATTCAGCAAGTGGCTAACGTTGCCAACTACGGAATGTAAAGTTCAGTGAAGTGATGCACTATCAAGATAAATACATCTGTATCATCGCAAAGGACTTTGATGCCAACGACGGAGTGGAAAGCATATATCTGTATATGTGATGATAAAGATATATGTGTCTTGTTTGTGTATTACTTCGCTGAACTTCAACTTCAATGCATTCTTGCAATGGAAAGCACCAGTTCAACTATGAGGCGCTAAGGACAAAAGGATGATGAAACGGCAAAACCTGTCGAGTCCTGCAAGAACCGTCGAATTCTGTCTGTGAGAACCATCAAGTTCTGCAAGAACCGTCGAGTCCTGCACGAACCGTCGAGTGCTGCAAGATCCGTCTAGTTCTGCAAGAACCGTCGAGTGCTGCCGAGTTCTGCAAAGAACCGTCGAGTTCTGCCGAGTTCTGCAAAGAACCGTCGATTTAAGATTTAACAAGATTTAACAAGATTTGCCATCCAAGCCAAAGGCCCAGATGGCAAGTGGACAAGGAAGCCATTGGCTTATCAAAAGTCCAACAATGTTCATCTACTTATAACCCGCCCTCCTGAGATATGTGTCAACCTTGTTTTTAAACATATTCACGCTGCTAGCAGTTACACAATCTGCAGACAATTTGTTCCATTCATTTATTGTCCTCTGTGAGAACGAGTGCTTCCTGATGTCCGATCTACATTGATCCTTTACTAATTTTACCTCATGTCCTCTAGTTCTGCTATCTTTCTTGAGTGAGAAAAACATATTTCTATCAATATTTTCATACCCATTCAATATCTTAAAAACTTCAATCTGATCTCCTCTTAACCTCCTTGTCTCTAGAGTTGTTAAACCACATTCTTTCAGGCGTTCTTCATAACTAAGGTATCTCAGTTCTGGAATCATTTTAGTTGCTCTCCTTTGTATGCATTCAAGCGTATTTGTATCCTTCTTACGATATGGTCTCCATGCTTGTATACAGTATTCTAAATGAGGTCTAACTATTGCTTTATAAAGGAATAATTAACTTTTTTCCCTTGTATGTTATATTTCTTCTAATCAATCCAAGAATTTGATTACCCTTTGAAGCTGCAATACCACAGTGCTCTGAACCGTCGAGTTCTGCAAGACCCGTCGAATCCTGCAAGAACCGTCGAGTTCTGCAATAACCGTTAAGTCTGATTACCACTGAAAATAGCGCTGTAGGATGTGCAGTGACGTAATGCCGCAAAACACACTATACTGCCCACATACTAAAAGTTACCATAAGAGAGTAATTTATGCTTACTATATTTTCATGAATCACTCACAAAGTCATTCTCACAGAGGACAACGAATGGAAAAAATCCTGTAAATGCTACCAACGTAAACGTGCTTAAAAGGTAAATAACGATAACAGAGTCCTTTCACACAGTGATGGGTATCCGGATTTTCCCAATGTCTATTTTTAGTTACCACCGAAAAATTACAAACATGGGGCCACCGTTGCTCATAATTTTTGCCCGACTAACTATGCTAGATGACCCCTCGATTAGTCCTCAGGCGATACCAAGATGTCCATGGTTAGGGTTAGGGAAACGGTTAAGGTTAAGGTTAGATTGTCGCCGGCAGGTAGCGCTGAATGCTGCTGATGTAGTAGTGCTGCAGTCGCTAAGGGCGCTGTCGTCCAGTGAGCGGTAATACTCGTCTTTCCCTATACTTTCACACAGGCCATATCACCCGGGTTTTCCCCAATGTTTATTTTAGTTGAACATGGGCCCATTCTTACGTCTCTCACTAACTACTGACGAGTCTGACTTGCAGGCTAGGTGTTTCATTCACAGGCTAGGTGTTTCATTCACAGGCTAGGCGTTTCGTTAACGCCACTCGGGAATGAACAACCCGCGGTTTTATGAGTACTCAATGTGTGTACAACATAATAAAACATAAGCCATGCAATAAGTTTAATGCAAAAATAACCTTAAACAAGGCATGATTTTATTTCTTGTAACATATATAGGGGAATTCAGTGTTAGTTGAGCCACTGGGTTAGTTGAGTCACCCACGTTTCCCAGGAAACTACAACAACGACAGTTACATGGTACCACTCAGTAATTGAACATGTTAATAGAACACGATTGGCGTATAATAGAATACATTTGTCACAACGATCAGAACATGTGAGCTAAAAGTATCTTTTTTGATGTTTTTTGAAACTTTTGGCAATTGTAATCAACGTCTGCTTGTGTGTAAACTATCAGCGCATGTGACCAGCCTCTATTTTCTGTGGATTAACTATGCATAGAGAAGAAGATTGCTTACATCACTTTGCGCAATAATTAATTAAATAAGCTTAATTGTCGAAACGGGGTTAGTTGAGCCACCCAAGGCCCAAGGGAGGGTTAGTTGAGCAGCGGTTAAAGTACGAAGACGGCTGTTCCCAAAAAATACAAGTAATTAATTATTTAGAGCAAATTGGGACATCGGATATCTACAAGGCAACATATTAGCAGTTAGATACACTGGTTGCGATTGGCCTATAAGTCGATATTAATTAAGTGTGTCAACTTATTAATGAAGCGTGTAGACTTGTCAGACACGTGATTTGCCCACTGGGTAGATGTACTCACTGAGTTGTTATGATTTTTTTGTACAAGGCCTAAATCAATTATACAAACAAGCATTTACGCAACTTACAATATGGCTCAACTTACCCCACACCAAGTGTAAGTTGAGCCAGCTTACCAACTGTATTGAACCAGCTATATATTATTAATTATGCTTGTTATATATATTATCTTGGTGTAAAATTATTGACTAATAATCATAGTTTATGTGAGTAAGAACTTATGAATATGATTGTGCCCTAGAAATCAAAAAGAATGTAAAATGGCTCAACTAACACTGCCTTCCCCTACACTTGTACAACTTGCAGGCCAGGCGTTTCGTGCACGCGATGCGGGAATGAACACACGGGTGAATAACATCATTATTTGTGGCGTACCTAACGCAAAATGTTATTAATAAGTAGTTCATTCGTTTAGTAAGGCTACGATACCCATACAAATTTGTCAATTTGTATGACTAATTAGGAACTATTCCCTAAGGTGACGCTTCACAAATGTACGCAGTTTGCATGTGACGTCATGTGCATGAAATGTAGCCAGAACCAGCATATCAGTTCCTTCCTGTTTATGTGCATTTTTTTGGGGGTCCATAGCCTTCTTTATATTATCAAAGGGGTCTGTGACCCCAAAAGTTAAGAAACAATGACCTACAGCGTAGGCTTTTACTGTTATGAGTTACATCAATTTGTTACAGCGCTACTGGTATACAATTAGAAGTTATATCGATGGTAGGAAAACACCTCCCTTGGTATCGGAAAGATGAGCCTCCCTTAGTAGGCAACATGGCCTTTATTTATAGTTAGGTCGGAAACACGGACATGCTTCCTATCACGTACGTCAGTCACGCTCTCCACGTAGACCCTCCTGCATTGACATGTCTAAATAAAATAAATGGTGTGCACCTCCATTGTCGGACAAGCTAGGTTGGGAATTCGTGGAAGCCGTAACTCAAAACTCCTCTTTAGAGATGACATATTGTCCTTAATCTCTGTCCTCCGTGCGTAGGTGCTATGCAAATGTTTATGCAAATGTTTATGCAAATGTTCACCTCGACCGTACCGTCACCTTTTCCGGTTCATTGAACGCCTCGGCTTTGTTTATCGACGAGCGTCAATAGAGCAGATAAATGGTGCACACACTTGTTAATATTTAGATATTATTATAACTTTCTTATATATATATATATATATATATATATATATATATATATATATATATATATATACACACACACACACACACACACACACACACACACACACACACACACACACACACACACACACCGTGGTGCCCCTGTTGCAGTGACACTACCGTGCTTGTTATTTATTATTTATTATTATGTTAGGAGTAACACATTTCTCCACGTGCGTGAACTCATTCCAAGACAATCACGTGGTTCTTAGAGGGTAAAGTAGATACCTCGGCCCCACTACCGTGGCGATCATGATATGCACCGCTGTCAAACAGTGACAGTACCGTGCTTGTTATTTATACGCGATGGCCAGGCCTTGACGTAAATAACAAGTTCGGTCAGTATCACGAGAGTTCGATACCGCTTTTAGCATTACCCCCCTGTATCGCTAGCCATATATTGAACGCGTGTTTATTAACAAGATACAATTGCTAAGTAAAATCTATATATTTGAATTTTCTGCCGGTACAAATATTGGTGCCAGATCTGTGGGACGAAATTACCATTTCTTTCTAGATGACTGCACTTGGAAGTGTCTGACAGATCGTTTAGTAATACAACGTTGGTTGGGATAGATCATCAGTAATGTCGGTGGACATTGGCGGTGGTGAAGTATGGGTGTACCTTTACCACATGCAAAATTTTAACATCAAGGAAATGGATGTTTAATAAAAATATTGAAATATTATCCAGTTGGAAGCACATATTTACTATATTCATCTACCAGATCATAACAAATAATAGAAATTATAATAAGATACGCATAATCAAAATAATGTGATGTTTAGTAAATCAAATGTTCGACTATACAATTGCGTGCGAGCGGGCGTGCGTTCATGCGTGCTTGCATGCGTGCGTGCGTGCCTGCGTGCGTGTGTGCGTGCGTAGGAGTGTCCATTAATGTTTTGTAATATCATATGAATACGAGACAACGGTGCAAATAGATTACAATGATGCAACTTAGCCAAATGTGAACGCCACTGTACCGCACTAAACAATACAAAAGCGTTTGTATATGTAAAACGAAGATCTGCTACCATTGCAGAATAACCTACAAAATTATTATGTCACTACAATCTGTACAATTTGTACATGAGTATCAACAGAGTAGATTAGCAAGGTTATAAATATTATCTACAGTAGGAACTTGTAACAACTATACCAAAGTACAGTTCGATGTTCACCAGATGGAACCACGAGGGATGGTAGAAATACATCGCCAGTAGTTCATTAAAGTACCGCTAAATGCCAAAATGAAAGCAATATGGCGGACAGGTGGGTTTTCTTCATGTTCTGGTTGCAATCAGTTCATACTTGTGTGGAGACCTCGTGATTCCCTGTATCCCGTCGGTACTTGGTGGATTGTCGGCATCCACCATGCGGAAGTCGAACCTTTGCAGCAACGTCGTCATGAACAAGAACATCTCCATCTTGGCAAGCGAATCTCCAAGACACTTGCGACTTCCTGAAATGATGCAATATAAACAAATTAGGCATTTACATTTAGATACACAAAGACATGCTCCACTCTCTGAAATCTGGGGATCCAAAAGAGGTCGATGGGGACCCAAAGTGAGGTCGATGGGGACCCAAAGAGAGGTCAATGTGGATCCACAGAGAGGTCGATGGGGACCCAAAGGAGGTCGACGGGGACCCAAAGGGAGGTCGATGGGCACCCAAGTTTAACCAGGTGCTCATTGCAGCACGGTTATATCCTACTCTGCCACTTCTCGTGGTGTACTCGGGCGTCTTTCTTTTACGTGGCGCTTAATTTCACTGTGACACCGTTCTGTCTTTTGCGGCGCAAGCAAAATAATACTAGCCACGAAGTCCTCTTTGACAAGTGTATTTTACTAAAGTAATCTATGAGATCACGGGGATGATCCAGGGAAACCGTGACGGAGTTGGCCACCCTGTACTGTGTACGAAATAACTGAGTCGGCAGTTGTAAGGCATGGCGCGAATAATCTTAGTCTAGCAGATGTGAATTGCAAAAGGCAACATTGCTAATTTGTGCTAAGCTTATGAAGTTAGCCAGTTTGTCTGCAGGAAGCTGTAAAATGATGTCATGTAAGATAAGTTGGCAGAGATAACGGGGAACAGATAACCTATATCCATTGTCTCTTGGCTATGTCTACGGTGAGTGCACGTTCTTGTGAGTTGATGGGAAGCGTTGATATAAATGACCAAACCCAGATTGTGCAGGATGTAGCAAAAGTGTCATCTGTCGTTTTTTAACATACGTTGTAGCCGGCCTATCGATGTTGACTATTGTGGGAGCTACGATGCATCTGTGTGATGTTCCATGCGGGATCTCAATGGATGTCTAGGGAGGTGCAACGGGCCCATTAGAGAGTCGTGGACTTGGTCGGGTTGTGTTTGTGTTTTATGTTTGGTGTTTGGTATTTGGTATTAATTGTATTTATACATCCCCATCTTAATTCTTGACCACTTAATAGAGATTTTTTTTCTACTTAAAGATTGTTATTGTCGTCTAACCTCACGAACCTGTTTCGGCCCGATACACAAGCTTAGTCAGCTATTAGTTTGCCATGCTACCATTTAGTGGCACAAAAGGTTATTCGCGAAACAATTCTTACCCCAAAACCATGGGGCCATGACCTAATGAACCCCAAAATATGTAACAGCACGACACCAGCAACGTTTAGTTTGACATTTGTGCAGTGACAGATTAGCTACAAGGGCAACAGTAGTACACTAATCAGAAATGTGATCAGTTATATTTGTAAATTATTAGAAAGGTTAATTAAAGAGCATATGGTGGACTTCCTTGTTAGGCTTAAATCATTAGATTCATCTCAACATGGATTCCTAAAAGCGAGGTCATGCTTAACAAATATGTTATGCTTTTTGGAAGAGATCAAAAAGTGGATAGACGAGGGATCGCCAGTAGATATTATCTACTTAGATTTTCGGTATCGGGGATGGCATAATCGATTGGATAGAACAATGGCTGACTGATTGAAGACAGCGTGTTGTAGTAGATGGAGAGGTTTCAAACTGGAAATCAGTTATCAGTGGGGTACCACAAGGATCAAGTATGGGAGATTCTATGTACTACTGTAAAAAAAGGACTTAGGAATAACAATAAGTGGTGATGTGAAAGTTTCAGAACAGAGGACAGTAACTAAAATTATCCAGAACTGAGATACCGTAATTATAAAAAAAACACCTAAAAGAATGTGGTTTAACAAATCTAGAGAATATCAAATTGATGGTTTAAGATATTTAATTGGTATGAAAATATGTATATAAATATATTTTTCTCACTCAAGAAAGAAAAATAGAGGACATGAGATAAAATTAGTAAAGGATCAGTGTAAATTGGATAAACAGGAAGTGCTAGTTCTCACAGAGGGCAATAAATGAATGGAATAAATTATCTACAGATTGTGTAACTGCAGCAGCCGGAATATGTTTAAAAACAAGGTTGACACATATCTCACGAGCGCGGGTTACACGTAGATGAGAATTGTTGGACTCTTGATAGGCTAATGGCTTCCTTGTCATCTTAGTACAAATCTTTGATTGACACTGTAAAAATTGGTCTGCGAAAAATACATAAAATACATAGGCCTAATTATTTTAAAGAATTTCATAAGTTGCTGCGTTGTTAACATAACGGTATATCGTCAAATACTTATATTTCCAAATGACAGTTGAACTTCCCAAGAATGCTGCATGCAGTAGTCGACTGAATGACCATTAAGTAGCTGGACAGCTTTGTTTGTGTGCATGGGTGGAACAGGGTGTGGGGACGTGTGAATTAGCACATATAAACAGAGCGGCAGTAATTAAGAGAGTGGAAGGTATTTTTTGTGTACATAAAGTAGAAGAAACAGCTAACGAGAAAAGTAGAAGAAACAGCTAACGAGAAAAGTAGAAGAAACAGTTAACGAGAAAAGCAGAAGAAACAGCTAAGGAGAAAAGTAGAAGAAACAGGTAGCGAGAAAAATGTTCGAAGTCTGCTTGGTACCAACTTGCTAGCACGAGTTAGGAACGCTTTCACTGACACAGAGACAGGAGGATACTCTAGAGATAGACAACAACTGGGTTAGGAGAATATGTAAAGTGAAACGAGAAGACAGAAGGAAAATGGGGGAATTAAAAGACGAGATTCGAATAAAGAAACATTTCAAAATTAAGGTAGTTGTAGAGCAGATTGCGATGGGAAGGACACATGCAGAGAATGAGTGAGGAGATACTGACAAAGATAGCATTGGAACCAGAAGAGGTGGAAGGAGAAGAGGAAGACTGAAATTAAGACGGAGTGATAGTGTTAAGTGCGATTCCGAAAGGGCAGCGGTGATCAGCCGAGAGTAGGTGAAATGGCAGTAGGTCACAATAAATGGAGACGAATGGTCGAGAGAGAGCAGAACAAATTAAACGATGTATCCCTCGAAGAAGTTAGCCTTTGATGGAGATATCGAAAGAAGAATAACAGTTAAAATAATATAACAAACAGTCTTAGGGAGCCTCATGTGAAGGCCTAGCCACTTTCACTGGACGTTCCTATAATTCACTTACCGACACAGAACGGCATGAAAGCCGGGTTGTTCTTCAACCTGTTATTCTCGTCTAGCCAACGATCAGGGTTGAACGTGAGCGGATCTTTCCACATCGTTGGGTCCATGTGACTCTGATAGAGGTTGGCAAGGACCAATGTGCCTTTTGGCAGATCGTACCCTCTGAATGTAATCGACTCGACGACCACGTGAATCAGAGCAGTGGGGGCTGAAACGTTTTATGTACACTGATGTTCAAATGCGTCAGTTGATAGCGGAAGGCGATAGCAGTTTCTTACTGAGAACGTACTTGATTATGTGTATATATTACACACATGCACTGTTTCGTCCAATGCTCACCTATGCTTCCACATCTATGAATTTCAAGTATAGCAGCCTCTGTGAAAGGAAGTGTTCCTCTGTCTTTCATACCAGGTACTCTGTCTTCGCCGATAACCTGGATACCAATAATAAACCACAAATACTCTGACAAAGTTAAAGCCAATTACTCATTTATTTCTATACACAATACAGCCAAAACAAAGATTTTTACAGTAATGTGCTTCATGTCTGTCTGACGTCGAATGCTGGCACGCAAGACAATATTATTAATTAGCAGTGTTGGACACTTCGCTTAAACGTAATCGCACATTTAGCCACCATTAATTACCGCTAAGTCCACGTCTTAACTAACTTTATTCTTTACACTTTATACTTTCTAACAACTGCAACATTTCAGCAATAAACAAGTTCGTGCCACAAATAGAGGCAGCCTTCATCATATTTAAAAGTACGACCCATTCCTAAAGAACAATGATTACCACATTTTTGGAACAACTTGTAGTAAGCATATTCTTCATATTATTGATGCTTAATTTCCTCTAGAAGCCTTGTGCTACACCACCCGCTAGTACTGCCAGCTCAACAATGCTCCAAACATGTTTATATATGTCATGTGCTGTATTGGAAGAACAATCAACCCGGGTACAACGTAGAATGTTGCAGATTGCTACATTTTACACGGGAATTTTACTAAAGTAAAGTTACTCCCCAGAAATGACAAGTTATCCTTCGAAAGTTATACGGTTCTCACTTCCCACTGAATTACCATCATAGTTAGTGTTATTTTATTATTGTCTAATATATATATATATATATATATATATATATTTACATATATATATATAATATATGCATTATTGTCTAAGATATATATATATATATATATACATATTTGCATATATATATATACATATATGTATATAATATATATATATATATATATATATATATATATATATATATATATATATATATATATATACATATATATTATATATATATATATATATATATATATATATATATATATATATATATATATATATACATATATGTATATATATATATATATATATATATATATATATATATATATATATATATATATATATATATATATATATATATATATATATATATATATATATATATATATATATATAATTATATATATATATATATATATATATATATATATATATATATATATATATATATATCTATATATATATATATATATATATATTGTACATATTGTGTATATTTATATATATATATATGTATATATATACATACATATATATATATATATATATATATATATATATATATATATATATTATATATATATATTCACTGACCTGTAAGATTTCCTGTCTGCACTTGGCTTGTATGTCTGGGTTGAGGATCATAAAGAGAAACGCCCAGTACAGTGTGGTACTCGTCGT